>CM039512.1:7594094-7835534 GCA_022432975.1 Begonia masoniana | reverse complement strand
TAGAAATTTTAGTGGTATGAATCTCGTGCAACGTTTGAAAAGTAGATATTACACTTGAATTTAAAGTCTAATCTTACAGTTTGATGTAACATTTACATGTTACTGATTCGTTAGTAAAGTTAATTATGTGAGAGATTGTAAATAATTACAATAAGGGTAAATTGAAATTTAGCTCAGGGACCGGGTCTAGGGGGAGAAGTAATATTTTAGATTATTTCTTTACCAAAACTGGGACGCCCACGACCCGATCGGGACGAGGCATACACCAGACCTTTTATAAAAAATGTAATTGGACTAGGTTAGCTGGACTATATATTATTAAGTCTTTGAAAACTTTTAAATTTCTGAAAGGACTGACAAGAAACTCAAGAAGGAAACTTCTCTGGGAATGAATGAAAATAATGTCGGACTAGAATTGGAAATACAGGAGGACCATTTTTTAAACTGGAACCGAAAATAGACTAAAAACAAAAACAGATTGTCGCCTCTCTCCTGATTAATTTTTTTTATACTCATTTCTTCCTTCATCTGTTGTTTACTAGTCTTGCACCATTTATTTATATTTTATACTCATTTCTTCCTCCATTTGTTGTTTACTGGTCCTGCCCCATTTATTTATTTTTTTATACTTTCTTAAAATTTAGAGTAAATATAATTTTATTAATTTAAAAAATTTAATTTATTAGACAATATTAAATTGAGATAAAAATATTATTTTTATTAACTCATTAGAATAATTGGTTTAATAATTATTATTATGTACTTTTATGTAATTTGATATTATAAAAGCAATTAACAATTATAAATTACCAAACACTTCAAACATAAATCACTTTTGATAGAGTAATTTATCAAACATTTATTTACTTTATTCATAGCTGATTATTTCAACAACACAACTAAAAATGATTATTCAAAAAGTTATAACAGTACCAAACTAATATAAAAGTATTCGTAATATTATTATTAGTATTCATGAGTGATTCTTGACCAAAAAAGAGAAAGTGCAACTTAGAAACATGAAATCACCAAACTAAATTTGCCAAGTGAAAGTCTACAACAATCTTACCTATCAGCATTAATTAGCCAGTCGAACACAAAATTTTCTAGTCCAGACCAAAGCTTCTCTACAATGAACAAAAGCGTCGTTTCAATGTAAATTAATTAAAAAAAAAAGGAAGTAAACGAGAAACAGCTTATAGGGTAAAGTTGTAAACCGGTAAGTCCCTCCTGTGGGCAGCACTCCACAAAACGAATGCATGCAGAGCAAAATATGCACTCCACTGCAAGCTGAACCACATGCAAAACAGATCATAAAAACTCAACATTATGGCGCCTCTTTGACAGAATTATAGAGCCCATCAATGGACATATAACCAAAAACTTTGCAAGAAAAATACTACAACGTCACTTTCAACTTCCAACCAAGTAGAAAAAAAGGAAAACAAATGCTTGGAAGAACTACCCTTCCAAATATCACAAACAACGCTTATGTCCAAAGTCATTGGCTGAAGTCCTATTGATACCCTTTTCCCGTGTAATTTAATATATTAATGAAAGAAACAAAAAAATAAATCTTAGAAGACTTCCATGTTAGATCTATGAAATCTTATACCTTCTGATGTTGGAAGAATAAAACCAATAAAATGAAAAACAGTAAAAAGTCATACTATATACCTTTCGTTGAAACGTGGATGCATCATTTGCGCCTTTTGGTGATTCGCTGCAACTCGAGGCAAAACCAAATTAAAAAAAAAAAAAGAACCCAACTAAGAGCCATGAGCTCCAGCTAAGTATTATAATGATATTGTCATTCAACACTATGATTTCAATTCAATAATATTCCCTCATGGGTAGTTACACTACAAAAAACAAACACAGACAGCTATAATATTCAATTTTTGTGCACTATATTGTCAGAATTTGTCCTCAAACATTATGTTTTTTCCTTTAGACAGCAACTTTCAATCTAAACGTCACACCAACTTACAACATGTATTATTAGATTAAATTTCTCGTCATATATTTTTTAACTTGCTAATAAAGATATGATCAAACAAATCTATTAAAGATGGATTGATAGACTACCTTTCTCTCCATCGAAGAAGAGCTTCTAGAAGAGGAACAGGAGTGTGTCTCGCGATCATGGCCAAAGAATCCAGTACTTGCTCATAAGCAGGGTCAGATGGTCGAAGATACTGTCCATCCTGTAAAGTTCCCAGCAAAAAGCAATAAATAAAGTCATATCAAGACAAAGAGAACATTGATTGGCTATAAAGAAAAAAAAAAAAAAGATAGCATTAGAAAAGTGAATCCATGAAGCTTAAGTACTGATGATACTCCATGACTAGAAAAGACATTGCCATTTTATTTCTCGACGTAAAAAAGCTTAACTTTAACAGAAATACACAAAAATAAATCATAAAATCTCAATATTATCTATGCACCCATCATCTTTTGAACTGCAACATTTTAAATTGGCCTTCGAAATTTCATTAATTGGCCTATTTGAATTTTTAGGAGGAAAAAAATGTAAATTGATGTAAAAGATGTAAAATGGAAGGAAGATGAGAACTTCGCCCTTTGGGAAAAAAACAAATAAGTAGTAAGAGTAAAAGTAAAAACACACCTGAGCTTGAGCAGTTTCGATTCGCCGCCGAGCGAGAGGAAGAAATCGCTGAAGCAGAGCATCAACAATCAACTTGGCGGCGCTTACTGCCTTCATATCTGCTATCAAGATCACATCAGCCCCTGTGCCGACATTGAGAGGCAGAGATCCAAAAAAGCGCCTAAACTGATAGAAATAGAAGAGTGAAGAACAATTCGTGCTACCACGTCGATAAATATGAATGTGGATCGAAACCCTAGAGGAAGAAAGAGTAGGCTGGAGGATCTATCCTAGGAGTGAACACGGTCCGGTTCCGCGCCGGAACCGGAACCGTGACCGTGCCTTTCGGGATTTAAAGGAAAATCCTGAAACCGGCCCCGGGAGGAACCAAGACCGGATCGAATTTTCCAAACCGATCCCCGTTCCTCCCATGTAATAAAATTTGTTATTTTCCTATTTTGAAAACAACTAGACTAGAAAGACTCATTTATGAGCGAAAAGGGATTCATATATTCCTCAATTGATTCCTGACTTGGTGTTAATGTACTAATTTTCTTATACATAAATAAACTACAACATCAATTCAATTGAGGCAGAAAATCAATTTTGGTAAACACAAAATCAATTTTGATAATCAAAATCAATTTGATTGTGCTTACTGGTTAATGCTTACGGAAGCCGGAACTCAGCTCCTCCAACAGTGCAACTGCAAGTGCGAGGTTGCAATGAGTCTTCGTCCTTCAGCGTGCTGCGAATCGCGAAGGGTAGCGCGCGGTTGGTTCGGACTTCGGCGAAGGAAGGTGCGACTGTGCGAGGTTAGTTCGGACTTCGGCGAAGGAACTGTCGTCGATGACTCGGTCGTAGAAGCGGACTTTGGCCGTCTGGCGTGCCGTGACTGGCGTCTGGGTCTCTGCGATTTCGCGAAGGAAGAACCGAAGAAGGCAAGAAGGTGTCCCACGGTTTTTCTGTGACTCAGTTTTAGGGTTCAAAAGTCAAAACTGAAACCGTTTTAGGGTTTTCAGTTTTAAACGGTTCGGTCCGCGGTTTTTTGAGATTATTGTATCAGGACCGGACCGTGTCCCACGGTAAATGTGGTATGAGGACGGTCCCGGACCAAGAACATAGGAGAACCGATTGAAACCTTCAATCCGGTTCAGTTCTCTGTACTTGGTAGTTGGTCCAGTCTTGTCCACTTCTAATCTAGCCTGATCTCCTAATCTCGTATCCTTCCATTTCAGGGTAGAGTTTTTTTTATTAAGAACTTTCATTCTGTTTAATTAAAATTAACCTTAATAATTTTCTTTTAGGGTAATTACCATTTTCGACCTCAAAGTAATCGATTTTTTCGATTCAAACCTTAAAGTATAATATTTTACGATCCAAACCTTAAAGTATTAAAAACTTAACAAAACAAATCTCGGCGGACGTCCTATCACTATCTGTTCCCGATGTTTACCGTAGACGGACGGACTCTGTTTTCAAGAGACCGTTCGTTCGAGAATTTAGCATAGAATGGATAGTCTCTTAAAAACACAGTCTGTCCTTTCATAGAACGGACAGACTCTCTTAAGTAGAGTCCGTCTGTTCTTTAACTTAGGGTTAGAAAGGGCGGTCATGACCGTCCAAGGCTGCGTCCGTTCTCTCAATTATATCAGACCAAATAGCATTTTCAAATCTATTCGCATGAAGAAAACACTTCTCGGGATCGATTTTCTCTCCAACGTCTGGCGATTTTTTTGCACAAATTCGACCGAAACTTACTCCATGGTATGAATTTGTCGTTTTTAAATTATTTGGTTCGATTTTTAGGTAACAAAATTTGAGATATCCTAATTTTTCACAGAAAGGACGGTCACCACCGTCAGACAATGCATCCGATCTCCACATTTTTAATCCAACTTTGTGACTTGTTCTCCGACGATTCAGCCGAAATTGTTTTAGATTATGTATCAATTTTGAATTGATTTGTTTCGATTTTGAATTGTTTGGTTTGTGTTTGAATTGTTTGGTTCAAATTATCGAATTATGCTGATTTTTCGAGCCCTTAATAAAATTTACAGATATTCGTCGTAAATGGCTGAGAGATTGGTTGATGTAGATGAGCCTGCGAACATAGAGTGGTATATGGAGAAGCACGCTCCTACGGTGATATTCAACCATTTGATCACTTAGAGGGTGAATGAGAAATACAAATGCATTCAATATCGCAAACCTTAGACGATGAGCTTCGTGAACCGTTTAATTCGAATGATGACGAGGCACAAAGCATACGAGTAAGGGAAAAAAAATTCTGGTGATTTTGTTGTGGGTAGACAATATAATTCTTTAAAGGCCATTAGAGACGAAGTACGAGATTATGCTTTGCAAAAAGGATTTGATATCAAATTTGTTAAAAGTGAGAAGAAGAGACTCACGGCAAAATGTCAAGGAGGAGATTGTAATTGGCATCTGCGTGCTTCGGTCATGCAAAATGAGGTGACATTCCAAATAAAGTCCTACCATAATGATCACAACTGTGCAAGGACACTTTATAATTGACACGCTTCGGCAAAGTGCTTGGCAATGTATTATTCAGATAGGTTTAAAAGTCAACCTGACTGGCCCATTCCTGATATTATCGAGACAGTGAAGAACGAACATAAGGTAAACATTAAGCCAAGTCTTACGAGAAGAGGAAGAAGCGAAGCTAAAGAACTCAATTACGGGAGGGGCGAAGAACAATTCAAACTACTGCGTTCGTACTCAGAAGAAATATTCAGATCAAATCCAAGCAGTACAGTGAAAATACATGGTTACATGGTAGGTGAAGGGCGAGATAGGAAGATGATATTTGAGAGAATGTACATATGCACGGCTGCTTGTGTGGCAGGTTTGTTGGAACAAGGCAGACCTATTATATGTTTAGATGGATGTCATTTGAAGGGCTCCTGCCCCGGTCAATTAATCACGGCTGTAAGTATTGATGGCAATAATGACGTATATCTCATTGCCGTTGCCAACGTGGAGACAAAATGCAAGGACTCGTGGCTGTGGTTTTTGGAGTTATTCCAGGACGATTTAGGCATTGACCGTGGACGATGATGGACATTTGTGTCGAATCGACAAAAGGTATATATTATTATTACTATTATTATTATTCGGGCGTTGTAGTTATATTATTTTATACTGAGTTTGATTTTCTTTAAAATTTTAGGGGTTGTTGGCTGCTATGGACGACACATTTGGTTTAGCCGAACACCGTTTTTGCCAAAGACATATGTATGTAAACTTCAAATGACGATTTTGGGGCATAGCGTATAGAGATGTTATGTGGAATGCAGCAAGGGCAACCACAAGGGAATATTTTGATATAGTAATGAGGAAAGTGCATGAGCTAAACGCAGATGCCCATACATGGTTTCGACGAACACCGCCTAGCAGTTGGGCTACTCATGCATTTTCGCTAATTTCCAAGTGCGACTTGGGCTTGAACAATTTATGCGAGTCTTTCAATTTAGTTATATTGCCGGCCAGGGACAAACCGATCCTGACCATGTTCGAGATGATTCGAAAGATCATGATGACTCGAATTGTAAAAATATACGAAGAGATGCTCAAGTCAGACAATGTCATATGTCCTAAGATTAGAAAAAAGCTAGAGAATCTCAAAGAGGCAGCTCACGGTTGGAGTGCTGAGTTAGCGGGAGATGCACGATTTGAGGTCAGCAACGGCAACGAACAATATGTCGTTGACCTGAATGAAAGCGTGTGCGCATGTCGGAGGTGGGAGCTTACTGGAATCTCATGTGTTCATGTCATTCCATGCATTTATTTCATGAGAGAGCCGGTGGAAAATTTCGTTCATATTTACTATCATCGGGATACATATTTGGAGATGTACTCACACTTCATTCGTCCCGTTAATGGCCAACAAATGTGGCCGGAATGAGAGAATCGGACCTAATCGTTCCACCCGAGAGAAGGCCCCAACCTAGTAGGCCGAAAAAAAAAGAGTGCATGATGTCGATGAGCCTTCTATGTTTATAATTTCTAAGAAGAAGTCTACGATGTCGTGTGGTAAATGTCGGCGTCAAAGGCATAACAGTCGCACATGTCCTGAGAGAGGACCAGTTCAGGTGTTGCTACTTCGCGTGACACATTTATGGGTTTCCAGACATTTGACGAGACTCAGGTATATTTTTTCACCTTATTCTCTAAATAAACTAAGATTATTATGTTTTAATATAACTGTCATTATGTGTAGGAATCTACTGCACGAGGCCATGAAATATGATGATGGATCTCAGGCGATGACAAGGACATTTTAGAGCAGCTTTATTTTATGGATTTTGTCTATTGTAATTTAATTTGATGTACAATTCATTTAAACTTCAATTTATATTATAGTGAGAGCTAATAATTAGTATGTAAGTTCTATATGATAATTTTGTTACTTTCATGTTTAATACTAGATTTGTTTGGGTAGTCAAATATGTAGGATGATACTAGCTATAGAGGAGTTAAAAAACAAAGGTAACTTTGCCCAATTTTTTCTCACTTGTGAAAAAAAATTGAAAAATTAGGCAGAGTTTCCTTTGTTTTTTTACTCCCTCATAACTAGTATCATCCTGCATATTCAACTACCCAAATAGGTCCAGTATTTTGCACCAAAGATCAAATGCATCCAACAAAAATACATGTAACTATAAATTTACATCCAACTAAAATAAATCCAACTAAAGTGCATCCAACTAAAATACATCCAACTAAAATAAATCCAACATAAAGTACATACTACAGTGCATCCAACATAAAGTACATACTACAGTGCATCCAACATAAAGTACAGTACATCAAACTCATGTACATCAAACTAGTGTCTATCAAAATTAATTATAAAATATAATCCGGTTGGACTTCCGCTTTATAGGCAGATCATCTCCTATCTGCACACAATGAAAGTTATATTATAAAATAATAGTTATAATTAAAATAATAAAGCAAAAAATGGGTTGAAATGTACCTACATTATCGCTAGACATCGGTTGGACGTCCTCATCATCGCCCTCTATAGCTTGGGAGTCGTCCTCATCGCCCTCCATTGCTTGGCCGTCGTCATCAGCCCCCATCTGTTTGCCACCCTCGTCATGACCCCCATCCAATCAAGGATGATCTGCCTCATTTCTCCCTGGTAGACGAATATATCTCTCTAGAGAACAGTCTCCGACTCGTGACTCAATAATTGTCATAGGCTGATAAGTGTTTTCAATAACGAACGGCCGGTTAAGGAATGGTCGTCCGTTCTCACAAACAGTGACAAGCTCGTGACTCAATAATTGTCACGGTCTGGAGACTGTTTCGTAGAACGGACGGCCGTTGCAATAAAAGGCCGTCCATTCTACCAAACAGTCTTCAACCCATGACAATTATTGAGTCACGAACTAGTCACTGTTTGGGAGAACGGACAACCTTTCCATACAGTGGCCGTCCATTCTACGAATCTCATGTTCACCACATTTTTCTTTTGGAACGAATCTCATTTAATATATGTTTCGCTCCATCAATGTTGTTAATGTTAATGTTTATGTGTTGGCATATGTTTTTGTCAAATATATTTTAAGGAAATCAATATATTTCCTATTGTGATTCTCGGGATTCATATCATGAGATATTTGCGATATAAGTAATCATATCAATCAAAGATTATATTCCTGGAGTGTTCGGAGTAGGTCTGATTGTTTGTGTGATTCCTTTCTAAAATATTATACACGATGTCACACGCGCAAAACAGGAAAGTTCTGTTTCCTTATTCATGCAAATATGTTTTAAATATGGTATTTTGAATTACTCCTGATATAGAAAAATTGCATATCATATACCAACCATCTTTCCATTAGAGGGTGCGCGGAACAAATATTATATCTCGGATATTTCTTGTGGACACCGTAGTTCTTCTGGTTATTCATTCGATCATTAATTGAATGTATTCACACTCTATTTGTGAGCAAATCTGATTATCTTCAGAGTGTGTTGGTTTGATGCAACCGTAAACAACGACGAGTGTCATTGACGGTGTTCCAGTTTCGATTCTGTTTCTTTCATTAATATTCAGTCTCGGGAGGAGACTACCTGGAACTCGGGAGGAGTTCTGATCGTGGACAAGGGGATCTTGCTGTATGCAAATTCCGGGAGGAGTCATCAACGACAAGGGGAGCTTGTCATCTTGAGATTCCGGGAGGAGTCGTCATCAACAAAGGGATCTTTTTTGCATTCAGGTTTTGGGAGGGATCGATTATAAGTCGAGGGGAGCTCGCAAAAACAAATTCACTGACGAAGTTAGTGAGAGGCGGAGACAAAGATAAGAGGGAGTCTTTATTTGTATAAGTCTGATTGACTTGTAACTTTGTGAACTCGTGAAATGTTTTTATATCTAGGCGTGGCCCCGCAGACTAGGGGTGAGCAAAAAAACCGAGAACCGAAGAACCGGACCAGAATCGATGGTTTGGTCCGGTTCTAGGCGGTTTTGCCTTAGAAAATAACAGATATTGGTTTTTTTTTTCAAGAACCACTGTTATTGGTGCGGTTCTCGGTTTTGGTGACACATTTTGTGTAGAACCGGCCCGGACTGTTAACCTGGCCGCTGAGCGAAGAAGCCCTACAAATCAAACTCAGTTTCTGAGTTCTGACTCTCGCCTTTCTTTGCTTCGATTGAGTCCTCGACAGTCGCCTCCCCTGTTTCTTCGCCTCGCTTTGTCTCTCGCAGTCGCCTCGTCGTGTCTCTCGCGCCAGCCGCCAGTCGCCCTCGCCGTGTGTAGCTGTATCTCGCCGTCTCTTCCAGTCGCTCTCGCCGGCTCGCTGTTCGCACAACAGGTATTGTTTTCTGCTCTCAGTTTTATATTGTTTTGTTTAATTATTCTGCTCTCGCCGACCTGTGATTCTGTTTTGTTTGGGTTTTCGAGTTCTGTGTTTTACTTGCTGAAAAGGTTGTTCTACGTGTTTCTGAGTCTGGAAAATATGGAAGAAGGTTATTTGTCATAGCGTAAATTCCTGGATAGAAAAAAGAAGGACAGTTCTTATTTCTTTATGTTTCTGGTTTTTCATGGTTAAATCATTGGTATGTGTTTTTTTTTTTAATCACAGATCTTAAAATATACTGATGCAAAGAATGTTGTGATCGGATTTAATGATTTATACTTCTCCAAGTGACAAACAAGTTGACCCTGTTAGATTGCATTTTAATCAAATAATGCTAAAGAGTGGAGAGAGAAAATGAAGCAGCGTGAGAATACAAGAAAGAAAGAAGATGAAATAAGAGAGGTAAAGAGGATGAGAGAGGAGGAGGAAAGTTGAAAAAACTTGATTTCCATCCTCCCACGCTTCCTGCCAACATAACCACAAACCAGCCATAGAGCTCTGACTGCCATCGACCAAACACCCTGTTGGTTAGAGAGAGGAGGGCCATAACCACAAAGGGTAGTGAAAGCCATAGCCGGTGGCTATTCTCCACTTCTTACAAATACCAAAATAACCAAAGATTGGAACCAAGCCAGAGCCAGAGCCAGAGGAGGGTCTCTTTTGTTAACTTGTGTGGCGCACTTTATGGCACTTTTGTTTGATTAGACACATGAATGAATGAATGTTTAGTTTTCTGTAAAGTTTAGTTTAGTTGTAGTCTCTAGTTTGCTATGTCATTGTAAGTGCTTTTTGTGGATTACATTCGTGCGACTAAATTCGTAAAGTTTAGTTTTCTGTTGTAGTCAACAAATGTAAAGTTTAGTTTTCTGTTGTAGTCTCTAGTCTGCTATGTCATTGTAAGTGCCTTTTTGTGGATTAAACTTTACGAATTAGTTATAGTGCATTTGAAAAAAAAAAGACCAGAACCGAGACCAGAATTCTGGTCTGGTTCTGGTCCGGTTCTGGGAAATATTTTTGGCTTATTGGTGCAAAAAAAATAAAAACCGAATTTAGTGGTCCAGTCCTAAATTTTTCAAAAACCGGACCGAACCGGACCACGATCACCCCTACCGCAGACGTAGGCAATTGCCGAACTGCGTTACCAACCTCTTGTCTAGTTATTTTATGCTCTTTATTATTGTCCATTATTAAGATAATTAATTGGTGCCACACAGAGTGTTCCACAGACACTTGGGCATCAAGTAACTAACCTTAATTTTTCAAATGTGATTGAGTACTCAACTCTTTTTATAATCTAACGAAACGTATTTTGACAACTTTTCTAAACCTGTCTTGCAAGCATTAAGCATTAAGCTTGTGGCGACCCCCAACCCGATCGAGGTCGGCGAGCCTCACTCCGGACATTTAATACGTGAAGTATTTTTTTTGAACTTTTAAAACTTTAACAGAAAAAAAACTTCTATAGAATTGTAAACTGGAAGACATAGGAGGAATTGGAAAACAGAATTGAAAAACAGGGAATCAGAAGACATATTAAAAATTTGGACTACAGTAATAGAAGACTGAAGAAAACAGGAAGAAACATAGAAAATTCTCTCTAGAATTGAAGACTGGAAGACATATTTAAAGGGGCATGGTAAATCGGATGACATATTTAAAACTTGTAACACCCGACAAGTTGATCAGGTGGTGTTAAACTAGGTTGAGTGGCAAAATTGTAATAAGGGTGGGTTGTGATCGATATATAAAGGAAATGGAAAATTTTTAAACCTCACCAGCACTACTATAGCTGGCACTTTCTCCCTTCGGTGATTTTCTCTCCCGAGCTCGCTCTCTGTCTGCTCGTAATCCTCCCTTCGACGACCAGTCTCTTGCTATTTCTCGGATACTCTACGCTCGAGGTATGGGTTAGACAATGTAGTTGTTAGTTAGTCGTTGAGCTCTGTTTTTCAGCTTGGTGTTGGAGTTTGGTTTCTCCAATGGCCGAGTAACGATAGTAACATTTATAATCTGGATTTAGTAATGTCATTTCCGAATCGATTCTGGACATTTAATATAACCAACCCTGATTAATTATTAGTTGAACCTAGCTGTTTCGGTTTTTGGATTTCAGGTTGCACACCGAGAACTAGACTAAGGGATTCGGAATGACTTCAACTACTAGCAAATGGAATTCATGTAACTACGTCAAACCGGTTCTGTGGCTGATTACATCTGTAAGTTTGAGGCACTGTCTCGGTTTGCACCCCGTCTGGTGGATGATGAGGAGGACAAGATTCACCAGTTTGTCCACGGGCTGAAGCCGAACCTCTTCCAGGGAGTGAAGACTGCAGGGATCCATAACATACCTTATTCCGAAGTGGCTGCTAAGGCTTTGGAATTGGAAGAGGTAGAGTTGGCAGTACGAGGACAATGTGAACCGCCAAGGAAGTTTTTCAAGGATACTCAGCCACCACCGCGCCAGGGCAGAGGTTGGCAACCAAAACCGAACAGAGGGCCACAGCAACAGCAGAAAGGTATAAAGAGACCCTTCAATCCAAATGATGACCAAGGAAAAGGAAAGTGACCCCTGGCTCCTCTATGCCCCATGTAACACCCGACGTTTCGGCCAGGTGATTTTCTGACCATTTTCATTGTCACCCTCTTATTTAACCTTTATGATTTAAAATTTAATGTTAAGATAAATTATTACAAGTTAAGTAAAACTAGGTTGGGTGGCAGTTTTGTAAATTAAAATCGATGGATTTAGTATAAATAGGAAATGGAAACCTTAAATCTCATTTTATTGCCACTGTAGCCGACATTCCCTCTCGGCGATTTCTTCTCTTCCAAGTTCTTGCTCTCGGCTACCAGAACTTTCCCCTGCCGACGACCGGTTTCGAGCTTGCTCTTCTCTGCAAATCCACACCCGAGGTATGAAATGGACAATGTAGTCATTCATTAGTAAATAGAACTCTGTTTTCAGCTCGGCACTGAGTTCGGATATTTTTAGCAGTGGCCGAGTAGCTTTAGACCTTTTAAAATCTGAGAGTAGAAATGTCATCCCGAATCGATTCTGAGCATTTTAAGTAACCAACTCGGATTTAATCAATGGTAAAACCTGTCCACCTAGTTTCGGATTTCAGACTGCAGTGTGTCAACAGAGGAATCGGAATGACTTTAGCTATTAGATCCTAGGACGGTTTATGATTAGGACTATTAGGACTTTGTTTTAACTACTGTAATGTACATGTTTTAGGTGAAGAAGTTTAAAGGAAAGAAGCTCGGATTGCTAAGGAGTCCAGGTAAGTGAATGTGTTAAGATTTCCGGCCACTAGGGCCCTACACCGCAAGGGTATTAGGAAATCACTGAAATGTTAACTTGTTGACTATGATTTGTTATTTCCACGACATGAAGAAGTTGTGTAAGTAAATGTAAAGTTACAGGATGTTCTACTTGTCCTTATGGTATGACTTTTCTCTGTGAACCTCATGTCTATGCATTATGCCCACGTTTATGATTAAGTAGAGAACATGAAAAGTAAATGTAACCATAATTAAGTGCAGAACGGGGAAAAGACTATGCTATGTATGACTCGCGAATTCTCCCACTGGTGGAGGCCGAGTAATGATATGTATGACTCGCGAAATCTCCCACTGGTGGAGGCCGAGTAATGATATGTATGACTCGCGAAATCTCCCACTGGTGGAGGCCGAGTTAATGATATGTATGGCTCGCGAATTCTCCCACTGGGGAGGCCGAGTGATGTATCATGATTGCCGCGATAGGCAAATGATTATGTACGACTGCCGCGATAGGCAAATGACTATGTACCCCAGTCTTCCTCCCTCGTTCCCTGCCTTAATACATGTTATGTAAAGGATAAAGATGAACATGAATGAAGAATGGTTTATGAACTTATGTCCCTTTAAATTGTGTACTCATGTATATCTGTCAGCATGCATTCCTTACTAAGCATTAGGCTTATAGTTAAACCTTATGGTGTAGGTGAGGAAGGTTCAGGTGAGGATGTTATGTTCAAAGGAGATGCTTAAGGCTGGTTGCTGGAGGATGCTCAAGGTGACAGTGCGGGACTGGAGAGGCGATTTATGACCCCTGGTTAAGACTCTTATGTTACAGTATGTTAAAGAATATGGTAGTTTAAGTAGGATGAGATTATTTAAAACGTTGAGCTTTGAAACTGTCTAGTGGATCATTGAGTCAGGGAATGATTACATAGATTTATAAATGGTCAGTTGCTTAAGTCTTCCGCTATATGCATTTTGAATGAGTTGTGTTTTCTTTCTGTCGGAAGGAGTCATTTGATGATTTAGAGTTCTCTACCGTAAGACGGAAGCTGGAAGAGGTAGTCTTCCGGCTGACGTCATCGGCAGATGCCGAAGGGTAGATGTTTGTTGGTTTAGTCTTCCGGCTGACGTCATCCGCTGTATGAGTTTTAATGAATCTGTGGTTTATTCTGTTGGTGTCCCGGTATTAAGTTTGAAGTTATGATGTTTGTGCTGCCGGTAGACGAAATGTATTTGTCTATCGGAAGGTGTGAGTGTTATTATGGAGTTTAGAAATCGGTAGATGAAGTTTGCTTGTCTACCGGAAGAAGAAGATGTTAGGTTAATGTTTAGTAGTCGGTAGATGAAAGTACTTGTCTATCGGCAGGAGATGCGTTATTTTGAAGTGTAGAAATCAACAGGAGGATTGTGATGGGAGTCGGGTAAGTCTGTCTTCCGGAGGACGTCATCGGAAGAGGAAAAGTATTTGTCTTCCGGCTGACGTCATCAGCAGACGATATGCCATCGGCAGATGTTGTGTGTTGCCATCGGCAGATGTAGTGCCACGTCATCGGCAGATGATGTGAGTTAATCTACCAGAAGATGTAGTGCCACGTCATCGGCAGATGATGTGAGTTAATCTATCGGAAGATGTAGTATAAATGTCATCGGCAGATGTTGTGTGTTGCCATCGGCAGATGTAGTGCCACGTCATCGGCAGATGATGTGAGTTAATCTGTCGGAAGATGTAGTTGCCTTAAGCCATCGGCAGGTGACGACAATGTCTGTTATCTGGCGATCGGTATGAGTAGAGAGTTAAGTTACCGGAAGATGTGATGCCACGTCATCGGCAGTTATAGAGTATTTGCCATCGGCAGATGAGAGCATCGTCTATTGTTCTCTCATCGGCAGATGTAGGTGGCTTCCGTTGTATAATTGAACGGTGTTTTAATTGGTCACACGAGTTGCACGTGACTGTCGGCAGATGCAAATATGTGTGCCTGCCGATAGATGTTTAATGAATCATGTGAGATGCACGTGCTGACCGGTAGAACAACTAGATGTTTGTCGTTTAGCGATCGGCAGGAGTGAAAGCTAAACGCGGTTATTCAGCGAATTTAAGTTAAGATGAGATATGATATAAGTCTGAAAAAAAAAAAAGTACACTACGATTACAGAGGTATAAAAGTACGGATAAGTTTAAAGGAAAGTCATGACACGTGACGATCCTCCCCGGGTCGTTACATGTCAGAAGAATCACCCCGGCGAATGCAAGTTACATTCTGGTCGCTGTTATAGATGTGATAAGGTTGGACACGTGGTCAGAGACTGCCCTATGCCACCAGACCCGAATCGAGTCAGGGTAGCGCCAAGGGTTTATGCTTTAATGGAGGATGAAGATGCCGAGCAGCACACAGTCATAACAGGTACCATTATGGTTTTGTGGTATTTCTGCTTACACACTTATAGATACAGGGGCCACACACTCGTTTGTATCAACCCTGTTTGTACTTGAGCATAAACTAGAACTCATGCCAGCTGAGAGGTCATTTAGTGTCATGTTATCGTCCGGGAAGTCCCTACATTCTTAGCAGATATTGAAAGGTGATGTTTTGTCCTTAGGAGATAAGAAGCTATATGTAGAGCTGATCGTAATTGATATGAGAGGATATGAGGTCATACTAGGGATGGATTGGTTTTTCAGGCATTATGCCACGATAAGTTGTAGGTCTGGATTAGTTGAGTTCCGACCCCCGAATGGTGATCGGTATTCCTTCCAAGCTATCCTAAAACTAAGTAAAATGCCAATTATTTCCTCACTAGAGACTCAACGATTACTGAAGAGTGGTTGTGAGAGTTTTTCTAGCTTGTGTAATTGATGTTCGGGTGGAGAATAAGGTAAAACTACAAGATATTCCCATAGTCAGAGAGTTTCCGGATACATTTTTGGATGACTTGCCCGGAATACCACCTGACAGAGAAATTGAGTTTGTAATAGATACTTATCCTGAGGCTTTACCTGTGTCTAAGAACCCTTACCGCATGGCACCTGTTGAGTTAAAAGAATTAAAAGTCCAATTGCAGGAATTAGTAGATAAGAGGTTTATACGCCCTAGCAGTTCTCCCTGGGGTGCACCTGTTTTATTCATTAAGAAGAAGGATAGTTCTCTTAGAATGTGCATTGACTATAGGGAGCTAAACAAGTTGACAATTAAGAATAAATATCCTACCCCGAATTGATGATTTGTTTGACCAATTACAAGGAGCTAGGGTGTTTTCAAAGATTGACTTACGCTCGGGTTACTACCAACTGAAGGTTAAGGAGAGTGATATACCAAAGACTGCCTTCGGGACCCGCTACGGACACTATGAATTCCTTGTGATGTCGTTTGGGCTGACTAATGCGCCTGCAGCTTTTCTGGACTTGATGAATCGTGTGTTTCGTGAGTATTTGGACAAGTTTGTGATTGTATTTATAGATGATATACTAATATACTCACGTACTGAGGCTGACCATGCAGAGCATTTAAGAGTGGTTTTGACGACATTAAATCAGCAGCAGCTCTATGCCAAGCTGTCTAAGTGTGAGTTCTGGTTGGATAAGGTCAACTTCTTAGGCCATGTCATCTCTACTGAAGGTATATCAGTAGATCCAACCAAAATTCAGGCAGTTAAGGATTGGCCACAGCCAAGGAATGCCAGTGAAGTCCGCAGTTTCCTTGGTCTGGCAGGTTATTATAGGAAGTTCATTAAGGGATTCTCTATGATAGCTAAGCCCTTAACTAATTTAACAAAGAAGGACACCAAGTACTCTTGGACTGAAGCTTGTGAAGATGGCTTCCAGACACTTAAGTTGAAGTTGACAACAGCCCCACTATTGACTCTCCCAATCGAAGAAGGAAAGTTTAGTGTTTACTGTGATGCATCCAAAGTTGGTCTGGGGTGTGTTTTGATGCAAGAAGGTAAGGTTGTGGCGTATGCCTCTAGGCAGCTGAAGAGTTATGAACAGAATTATCCCACTCATGATTTAGAGCTAGCCGCAGTTGTTTTTGCATTAAAGATTTGGAGACACTATTTATATGGTCAGCAGTGTGAGGTATTTTCTGACCATAAAAGCCTAAAGTACCTATTCACCCAAAAGGAATTAAACATGAGACAAAGACGTTGGTTGGAATTTGTTAAGGATTATGACTTTGAAATTAAGTACCACCCGGGCAAGGCTAATGCTGTAGCCGATGCTTTAAGTAGGATGTCGACAACAATGCAGCCTGCGTTATCCACCATGTCTATACCTCTGAGGACAGATGTATAGAAGTTCGAGTTGGAGATAGTTTCATAATTGTCAGTCTTACTTGCCGAGGTTTCTATTAGACCAACTATTTTGGATAAGATCAAAGAGGCACAACAGAAGGATTCAAATGAGAATAATAGTATGATGAGTAAGTTAAAGGATCCCTCTTCAGAGTTCAGTCTCTCCATGGATGACATTTTGAAATTTAGGAATCGATGGTACATTCCAAGTGATAAGGAGTTGCGTGAGTTGATCTTGACTGAGGCTCACTCATCTTCTTTCTCTGTACATCCTGGTAGCACCAAGATGTATCGGGACTTGAAGCTACATTATTGGTGGCCAAATATGAAGAGGGATATTGCCAAGTATGTGGAGTCATGTTTGGTTTGCCAATAGGTTAAGGCAGAGCATCAACGCCCAGGAGGTACCCTTCAACCCTTAAAGATCCCCGAATGGAAATGAGAAAACATTGCCATGGATTTTGTTGTTGGATTACCTAAGACAACTAAAGGTCATGACAGCATCTGGGTTGTGGTTGACAGATTAACGAAGTCAGCTCACTTCCTACCTGTAAAGACAACATACACGATGGACCAACTTGCTAATCTGTATGTTCAGGAAATCATTAGATTGCATGGGATTCCGATATCCATAGTCTCTGATCGTGATCCTAGGTTCACCTCAAGGTTTTGGCGGGGTCTTCAAGGTACACTTGGTACAAAGTTAACTTGAGCACCGCATTTCACCCTCAGACAGATGGCCAATCAAAAAGCATAATTCAGACACTTGAGGATATGTTGAGGGCGTGTGTACTAGACTTCCAGAAATCTTGGAGTCGACATTTGTCCTTAATTGAATTCTCCTACAACAATAGTTACCAGTCCACTATCGGTATGGCACCTTATAAGGCACTGTATGGCAGGAAATGCAGGTCACCTTTGTATTGGGATGAAGTTGGTGAAACAAAACTCCTAGGACCCGTGATTTTACAACAGATGTCAGACAAGATTGCCATTATTAGGAGGAGAATGGTGATTGCACATAGCCGACAGAAGAGTTATGCAGACCAAAGAAGAAGAGATCTTGAATTTGCTGTAGGGGATGAGGTATTCTTAAAGGTTTCACCCTTTAAAGGAGTTTTAAGATTTGGTAAGAAGGGAAAGCTTAATCCGCGATTTATTGGACCATTCCCTGTCTTAGCAAGGATTGGCAGTACAGCTTATAAACTACAATTGCCTCCATCACTGGAAAAGGTACATAATGTCTTTCATGTGTCAATGTTAAGGAAATGCATACGTGATCCGACACATGTTGTTGAAGCAACTGGAATCGATATCGAGCCGACACTAGTGTATGAAGAGAAATCAGTTAGGATTATGGAATTTGCAAAAAAAAGACTCTTCGAAATAAAGAAATTCTACTGGTGAAAGTTTTGTGGATGAATCATGGTATGGAAGAAGCCACATGGGAACGACAGCAAGACATGCTGAACAAATATCCTGGGCTCTTTGTTTGAGCAATTTTCGAGGACGAAAATGTTGTTTAAGGAGAGGTGGATGTAACACCCGACAAGTTGATCAGGTGGTGTTAAACTAGGTTGAGTGGCAAAATTGTAATAAGGGTGGGTTGTGATCGATATATAAAGGAAATGGAAAATTTTTAAACCTCACCAGCACCACTATAGCCGGCACTTTCTCCCTTCGGCGATTTTCTCTCCCGAGCTCGCTCTCTGCTTGCCCGTAATCCTCCCTTCGACGACCAGTCTCTTGCTATTTCTCGGATACTCTACGCTCGAGGTATGAGTTAGACAATGTAGTTGTCAGTTAGTCGTTGAGCTCTGTTTTTCAGCTTGGTGTTGGAGTTTGGTTTCTCCAATGGACGAGTAACGATAGTAACATTTATAATCTGGATTTAGTAATGTCATTTCTGAATCGATTCTGGGCATTTAATATAACCAACCCTGATTAATCGTTAGTTGAACCTAGCTGTTTCGGTTTTTGGATTTCAGGTTGCACACCGAGAACTAGACTAAGGGATTCGAAATGACTTCAACTACTAGATCCTAGGATGACTTGTGATTAGGACTTTTAAGATTCTGTTTTAACTACTGCGATGTAAATGTTTTAGGTGAAGAAGTCTGAAGAAAAGGAGCACGAATTTACTAAGGAAGCAAGGTAAGTGAATGTATTAAGACTTCCGGCCATTAGGGCCCTACATCTTAAGGGTACTAAATTAGTTATGTGTTTGATGTTTGTTTCAAGTTAGTAAGATGGTTTGTATTTGGATGATTTACGGATGTTTGAGAACTATGTTATGTGATGTTCAGATAGAGTCTATGAAGTTAACTGTCTAGTATAATATTTTCCATAGTCTGGTGATTTAGGAACATTCATGTCATGCATCATGATTTACTTCTCAAGCATATGAAAATGATTTATGAGCATGTTTTTCCCCATAAACAAGATATGAGAATGAATATGAAACTTATGCAACCGGATTAAGTGAGGGTTGGGGGCGGTTTGGTGTATGTCACTGTCCAAAGAGAAAGACCATGAATACGGCCCGAAAGGGACTATGTACACTTGCACTGTCATCCCCCCTTTATGGCACAAATCTTTCCTTAATCCATATGATGAAAGTGATGAACAAGAATACGAATAAGAACAAGAAAAGAGCATGAAACGAACATGATCATGGTTTTTCTTACAAATATGCATTCTTGTATACATGTTATTATTGCATTCCTTACTAAGCATTAAGCTTATAATTTAAACCTTATGATGTAGGTGACGAAATATCAGATGAGGATTCCAAATTCAATGATGATGTCTAAGGCTGGTTGCAGGATGGTACTCAGGGGGGGGGGAAGTCTATGGCTGGCAGGCGATTATGACCTATGGTTATGCTCATTTTATATCAGTAAGACTTGTGAGAAAACTGATGTCTAAGTAGGAAAAGATCATATTTGTTTTTATTTGGACTTGGAATTGTCTGGTTCAACCTCTGAGTTTGAGGATGGTTGTAAGAACCTAGGATATCCTATTTTATATGAGTCTTCCGCTTACGTATTCCTGAACGAGTCTATGATTTTTATTCGTTTGAGGTTTATGTCTATCAAGTTGAGATTTGTGTGAGTCGTGGTATTTTCTGTTGGTTAAAGTTGTTTGATGATTATAGTGTTTTACTGCTGAATGATAGAAGCTGGATGAGTGTATCATCCGGCTGACGTCATCGGCAGGAGTTGGATGGTAGAGGTTGATCGATTGAACCTTCCGGCTGACGTAACCGGATGATGTCGAGAATTGTACTCACCGGTTGATGTCGAGAGTTGTACTCACCGGATGATGTAAATGTAGTTTTGTCATCTAGTGACCAGGCGATGTAGTGTATTTCAAATACCGGATGATGTAAGTGTAGTTTTGTCGTCTAGTGACCGGGCGATGTAGTGTATTTCATGTAACGACCCTAAAACTGTACCCAATTTCCCGTACATATTTTTTTTTTTTATTTTATCCTCCTAAAACTGTACCCAATTTCCCGTACATATTTTTTTTTTATTTTATCCTAATAAACTATAAACTTATCATTTATGCGGAAACAATTTGAAAACGGTTTAAAAATCAATTTAACAAAACGTTCAAAACAATTATTTAAACCAATACGTACCTGAACACCTATAAAATACAACTATAACAAAGTACGTTTTCGAGAAAATAAACTGCGTGGATACGTTTAAAAGTTTAACATATCCTACTGTTTCAAAATCACAAAACAGTTTATAAAACAGGTTTCCAAACAGACATTTAAAACATCAAAAGTAACCTATCAACTACCAGATCCAAGCATCCTAAAATGTCTATACAATTCATCAATCCAATACACGCCTTCTAAACTTAATTAACTTACAGCGGACTTTGCGAAATCCAACTGCGTGGATATATCTAAAAACCGAGACTATCCGTAGCGTCCTATAACGTGTTAAAACATTTCTATATAACGTTAAATACAATTTAAAACCAAACAGTTCCAAAATTTCAAAACGATAAGCATCCTATACATATTCTATCAATTATCCCAAAACACTCCCAAAATCTGTACATACTGTCCCCACGGGTCGGTGAAGCCTCGACTGCGCCAGCACACCACCGCATCCATTCTCGATCAACCGGACTCATGCCTCAGGAGGAGGAATCTCATCCTCACCTGGTTCCTCAATGTCTAGATCACCTACACCGTACATAACACACTATGAGATAAAAATCTCAGTAAGACTCGTAAATGCAACTACTATGTCATGCTATGCTGTGCTATGCTATGCCATGCTGTGCTATGCTATGTCATGCTATGCTATGCACTGTAGGTGTCACCGAGATCCTATCCCTCTAACCAGAGAGAGCTCATCCAGCGGGCGGACTACTCTTTCCAGCTAGAGGCGGGGGGTACACGCTTACAACACGTACAGCCGTGCCTGAGCCCCACCTCGCGTGACCTGTAAACTGTAAGCCTTTCGGCCGATAACTGTAAGCCTTTCGGCCGGTAAACTATAAGCCTTATGGCCGTTTTCATTCTTTGCATTATCTTTATACACTGTGCGGAAATTCATTTTCTATGCTTTTCTTTAAAACACGTGATGCATGAACAGTTCTATATCATAATATAAACAAACAATATCATGTACCATCAAGACGATAACAAACAACCTATAAAACAACTAATCCTGACTACCCAAACCAGAACAATTTAAACAAACGAAAGCATCTCCGAAATTCCTCGAGACGACTTGACGGTACGGTGTAGGCCTATCGGCCAAAGAAGATCACGAGAACTTACCTCGTGTCCGTTGCAGCTCTTGCTCCGTCCACGAGCGTTGTTCACCTACGCAATTTTCATCAATTGTCGTTAATACGAGCTTAAACAATTAAATGTCCAAATTTAGCAAAAACCTTAACTAAGGAATTTTCCTAAAATCTTCACCTAACTAATCGAAGTATTTAAACAACGATTAACGCTCGATAGTTTAAAATCACAATTAACGAGTTTTCCTACAAACCCGAAAATTCTCAAATTTAACATTTCTCCCAATTAACTCTAATTCCGTCCAATAACGTTCAATTCGTCCTTTATATCGTTAATTACTATAAACCTATCAATTTCGGGCCCTAATTTGGGTTCGGTAAAAACCGACCCGAAACTTCGAACGCGCATAACTTTCGCGTCGGTTATCGGAATCGAACGATTCCAGCGGCCACGCGCTCCCCTAATAACCTATTTTAACCTGCCAAAAGGAATTTTAAAACAATTGACCGTAACTAGGTCAATTGCAGCAAAACCCGAACTGCCCTAACCCGGGAAATTTCCCCAATTCGATTTTTCATCAATTCACATCAATTTTCTCACCAATCAACCCTAATTAGCCTCAATTAGCCTAAACAAATCGAAATCAGGAGGCAACACACCGAAAACCGAAATCCCCCAATTCGGGATTCCCTGTTTTCGACCAAATTGGGCACACCACCGCGCGGCAACCATCGCTGGTGATAAGCCCGACTAATCGACGCCAAAAACGGCCACAAAGGGCCGACGATCGGAGCTCAACGGAGCTCGCCGTTCCCGGCCAGAAATCGAGCAAGAACAGGGGAAGAACTCACCGTTTTCGATCGGGTTTGTGCGCGAGGGCGGTCGGAAATGCACGTCGCCGTTGTCTGCCAGAGAACGGCGAGAAGTCGCCGCCGTTGGCTGTCGGAGAGGCGTCTGTCGTCGGCTGTCGTCGGGGCTCGGGTGCGGGTCGCGGCGAAGAAACAGCAGAATGGTTTTTAACCATTCTGCTGTTTTTAATTAAAATTAAGTTTTTAATTTTTTTAATTTTATTTTTATTTCATTATTTATTTTAATTAGTTTATTTATTTATTGAACGTCACTACCTCTCGTGTTTTCAACCGTTTCGAATTTCTTATTTCGCCAATAAATCCAACTTACTATCTGGGTTCTATTAAAACTGTCCGTTCACAAATCGGACCTCGTTTACTATTTTTTACTAAAACGTCCATTATATTACGAAAAGCGTATTTATTCGGAATATAGCGTTACTACTCCGAAAATTCTCGTAAATTCTTTAAAATTCCTATTAATTGTTAGGATCGTCATGACGCTTTCTTTTCGTAAAACGGACCTGATTTGACATATTTACGAAAATGCCATCCAATAATATAATAATAATATTCTCAAAAATCCGTACGAGCCGGATATTACATTTCAAATACCGGATGATGTAAGTGTAGTTTGTCGTCTATTGATCGGGCGATGTAGTGTATTTCAAATACCGGATGATGTTCAATGGATTACGTGCATTGCACGTGCCCATCGGTAGATGACCTCTACCTGGCGATGTCCATTGAGTCACGCGAAGTGCACGTGATGATCGGTGGATGTGTCTTTCTTACCGATAAAGTCTGCAACTCCATGCAACCCGAGATCGATGGAGTCGGGTGATCTAAGGGCACCTTCTCCCAGCCCGATTTCCTTATGTGGTTAATGGCTGAACATTGTCGCATAATTCTGCGACTTAGCATGTCAATAGTTTAAAGAAGTAGTCGAGTTTATGAAGGGTTCAGTTTCGTCTGATACTGAAATGTTTCGGAGTTTTGTATTTTTTTTAAAAAAAATATATATAATGATATAACATGAAATAGATAGGATGAAACAGAGAACAAGCCAGTATTTATCCGAAGGATGTTTATGTTTATGTCGCGGCCTTTAACGGGGTCGTTATAAAACTGGAAGACAATTAAAATCGGACTACAGAAATAAATGACAGAAGAAAACAAGAAGACAAGAACATTTGAAATTTGGACGAATGAGCTTTGGATGAGTACTCCGAATGAGAGCAGGAAGACAGAGAGATATGAAAACAGGAAGACAGAAGTGGACGACGGAAACAGAAGGCAGAAGTGGACGATGTTGCAATAGACAGGAAGGGACGACGTTTAACTTTTACTGAAATGGACCACAGAACTAGAAGGCAGAACGGACGACAGAAATAGAAGGCAAAACAGTCGATAGAAACAGAAGGCAGAACGGTCGATAGAAACAGAAGGTAGAACGGTCGATAGAAACAGAAGGCAGAATGGACGATAGAAACAGTAGGCAGAACGGTCGATAGGAACAGAAGGCAGAACGATCGATAGAAACAGAAGGCAGAACGGTTGATAAAAACAGAAGGCAGAATGGACGACAGGTCTGGATGACAGAATCGGATGATGTGGCCTCTGCCAAAACACTTAGCTGAAAATTTATAAGAAGGATTCTAATGCGTCTGGGCGACAGAAATGGACGACTGAGAAAATTGGAAGACTTGAAAAACTCGAAAGGCATATATATACTCCGCCGATCGATCGGTTACTCCAGGCGATCGATCGGCTACCCCTCTGTTTGACGATTTACTTCTTTTGACACAAAAAGCTTTAAACCCCAAGAACCCGATTCAAAACATAATTTTTGACATGTTTGAAAACATGTCAAAAGTTCAAGAAATCTAACTGCATGGATAGCTCTAAAACTCTAGACAATCATGCACAACCTAAAGGAAATCTCAAACAATTTCAATACATTTTAGGATGCAACTATTAGCACAGAGTTTTCAAAATATCAACACAATACCTATACATTATCCGGAATTCTCAAGAACTATACAAAACTTGACATACACTTCCAAACTACCCCCACAGGATCAAAATATGTCTGGCTGCCACAACCAACCCCCGCAAGCTCGTCCCGCCAACAACACCTACTCGTCGGCCTGAGGCACAAAGTCCTCATCTGGAGGATCCATACCTATAACAGGGAGTTTAACTATGAGCCTAAAGCTCAGTAAGAACATACAATGCAGTGATGCATATGCTATGCATGAACTTTTGAAATACACGAACATTACTTTACATTACATTCAAGTGGACAGGGATATAAGTGAGGCTTACAGGGGAACTGGTGCAACAGGAGTGCACTATCAGGCACATAACAGGGATACATAACAGAATATCAGTCCCCGTCTCACACTTACCGTACATTACATTCACCTTTTATCTTTCTTAACTTCAAATCTCGTGCACAAAACATTTACATGACTTTCAGGAAAAACGTGTATGCATGAACATATACGGTGCTTAAACGTAACATAAACAGGCGATAGGATATCGAAGCTAAACATAAAACAACAGACGTTAAACCTAGAACATAACTTACGACCTAACTACCCAACAATAACCCCCAACCATGAAAAACTAGTACCTCCGTGATGTAGGGCCTTAATAGCTAACTGATATGCATGAACTTACCTGTTGCTGTGGAGTTGCAAGCCTCACACGTACGTCCTTGACGATTCATGAACCTATAGTATACATAACCGGACATTAACCCTAAACCTCAACAAAGTTAACAAATAACTAACCTAAACTCGTTAACTAACGTAAAAGATTACCTTAAACGAAGAAAATGGAAGAAAATCGGAGAAGACAAAATTTAGAAATCGTCGCTCGCTGACCGGAAGAGAGAAAATAGAGAAGAGAGGGGAGGGGATGAGAAGTTTCACATTGAAGAGAATGAGAAGGGAGATCTGGCTTATTCAACAAGCTTGGACAAGTGTCAAGTGTGACGACCCCCAACCCGATCGGGGCCCGCGAGCCTCACTCCGGACATTTAAAACGTGACATATATATATATATTTGAACTTTTAAAACTTTACACAGAGTATAAACCTTCTCTGGAATTGAAGACTGGAAGACATATTTAAAACTGGATGACAATTAAAATCGGACTACAGCAATAAACAACAAAAGAAAACAAGAAGACAAAATACTTTGGACGTTTTAAATAAAAGGCATAATGGACGAAAGAAACAGAAGGCAGAATAGACGACAGACATGCAGTGGAAGACTTAATAAAATGGAAAACATAAACTGGAGGTCATGCAGTGGAAGGTTACAGTGGATGACAGAAGCTGTGGACGATAGAAATAAAAAACAGTGTGGACGACTGTTCACAGAACAGAATGGACAATGTGTTTTAAAGCAGGGTTTTCGATCAACAAGACACAGCACTTGAAGAGCTATGACCCACAACAAAATCGATCGAAGTGCAAAAGAGTAGTAAGATTGAGTTTCGGTCGAAGTGACCTCAGTGACGAAATCGGTCGAAGTGACCTCGGTGATGAATTCGGTCGAAGTGACCTCTGCCTTAAACATTAAAAGGGCAAGACATAAAATGGAAGACACAGAATTGGACGACAAGTTTGGACGACAGAATTGGTTGACAAGTTTGGACGACAAGTTTTGGACGACAGGTTTGGACGAATTATCGCCCACAACTTTGGACAATAACTTTGGACGATTAACACTTAGTCTTAGTCGACAGACTAAGTCTCTGGAATTAATTTCTACACCATTCGGTCGACAAATTTGACCGAATAGAACAGAGGGACTAAACACTCCCTCAACATCTGAAGTACCCCAACCAAAAGAAACCCGATTAAAACGTAATTTTTGACATGTTAAAAAACATGACAGAAGTTCAAAATCTAACTGCATGGATAGCTCTAAAACCAAAGACAATCCACGCATAACCTAAAAGAAAATACTCCAAGCAGTTCCGGAATATTTCAAAATACATATTCAACTGTCAGAACAGAGGTTTTAAAACATCAACACAAAGTCTATACATCGTTTTAAAATCCTAACAGAATCCCAACATGGACTATACAAACATGACATTCATTTTAAAACTTCACCCTCGGGTCAAAAATGTATCTGGCTGCTGCAACCACCCCCGAAAGCTTGTGCCACCAACCACCTATTCATCAGCTTGAGGCACAAAGTTCTCATCTAGAGGATCCATACCTACAATAGGGAGTTCAACTATGAGCCTAGAGCTCAATAAGAACATACAATGCAGTGATGCATATGCTATGCATGAACTTTTGAAATACATGAACATTACTTTACATTACGTTCAAGTGCACAGAGGTATAAGTGGGGCTTATAGAGGAACTGGCGCAACAGGAGTGCACTATCAGGCACTCTGCACTATAAGGCACTCTGCACTATAAGGCACTCTGCACTATCAGGCACATAACATGTATACATTACAAGAATACAGAACAGAACAGGATGCCAGTTGTAACAACCCCTTATCCCAGCAAGACATTGTCCGCTCTGGGGATTGGGCCGTAGCCCAATATCCTCCCCTCACGGCTTTGTTTGGCAAAAACTTCCCAGAAGGTCACCCAACCTGGAATTGCTCTCGCCGAAGCACTTTTAACATCGGAGTTCTTATGGGATCCGTTGCCAATTGTGCTCCAAAACGCGTCTTACTATCTTGGGAGGGATCTCTTACATATGTTTCATTTCCATGTACATCCCCAAGCGATGTGAGATTGTGACAACCCCCTCTTTATGACATGGGATTCGCCTATACTCGAGTCTGGGATTCGCCTACACTCGGCTTAGGTCCCGAGGTTTGCCCCGCAACCCGAGGTTTGCCCCGCAGTCGTACACATACGTTCACATTCGGGTCATCACAATCACCCCCCTCGGGGGTCCAACGTCCTCGTTGGCCACATTTTAGATTGGGTACAGGCTTTGATACCATTTGTAGCGACCCCTTATCCCAGCAAGATATTGTCCGCTTTGGGGATTGGGCTGTAGCCCAATATCCTCCCCTCACGGCTATGTTTGGCGAGAACTTCCCAAAAGGTCACCCAACCTGGAATTGCTCTCGCCGAAGCACTTTTAACTTCGGAGTTCTTATGGGATCCGTTGCCAATTGTGCTCCAAAACGCGTCTTACTATCTTGGGAGGGATCTCTTACATATGTTTCATTTCCATGTACATCCCCAAGCGATGTGGGATTATGACAACCCCCTCTTTACGACCTGGGATTTGCCTATACTCGAGTCTGGGATTCGCCTACACTCGGCTTAGGTCCTGAGGTTTGCCCCGCAACTCGAGGTTTGCCCCGCAGTCGTACACATACGTTCACATTCGGGTCATCACACCAGTCCTCGTCCCACACTTAATCGTACATTACATTACAGGTTTTATCTTTCTTAACTTAAAACCTCGTGCATAAAACATTTACATAACTTTCAGGAAAACGTGTATGCATGAACATTTACGGTGCTTAAACATAACTTAAATAGGCTACAGGCTAACAAGCAAAACAGAAAGCAAACTCATTCAACTTAGAACTTGACCTACCACCTAACTACCCGACAACCAAAAACCTAGTATGTGACACCCCCAAACCTGATCGGGGTCGGAGAGATATCACTCCGGACATTTAAAACGCGACATATTTTTTTTTGAACTTTACTTTTAAAGCTTTAACAGAAAATAGAATCGAAAGACAGAAAATCAGAAGACATATAAAAAAAATTTGAACTACAGTAATAGAAGACTGAAGACAACATGATGAAACATAGAAAACCCTCTCTGGAATTGAAGACTGGAAAACATTTAAAGTCGGACCACAAAATAAATGGCAGAAGAAAAAGGGGAAGACAGGAATATAAAAAAAAATGAGAAACATAAACTGGAAGACATACTGTGGAAGGCTACAGTGGATGACAGAAGCCGTGGACAATCGGGAACTGTGGACAATCAGAAGCTGTGGACGTTCAGAAACTGTGGACAATCAGAAACGATGGACGACTGTTTTAAAGAAGGCATGGACGACTGTTTTACAGAAGGCGTGGACGACTGTTTTACAGAAGGCGTGGACGACTGTTTTACAGAAGGCGTGGACGACTGTTTTAAAGGCAGAATGAACGTTTAAAATAACAGGCAGAATGGACTTTGAAAACAGAAGGCAAAATAGACTTTGGACGTTTAAAATAACAGGCAGAAGGGACTTTGAAAACAGAAGGCATAAAAAACTTCAAACTTCAGAAACCGATTCAAAACATGATTTTGGACATATCAGAAAACATGACAAAAGTTTAAGAAACCAGACTACATAGATAGTTCTAAAATCAGAAAAAATCCATGCACAACCTATAAGAGAAAATCCCAAGCAATTCCAGAATATTTCGAAACATACATACATTCAACTGTCAAAACAGAGATTTTAAAACATCAACACGAATTCTTTACATCAGTTTTAGGATTTCAAAAGCTATATAGGACTTGACATAACATTCAAAAATACATTCTCACAGGAAAAACATTTGTCTGACTGCTGTAACCAATCCCCATGAGCTCGATCCGCCAACTTTATTTATTCACCAGCTTGAGGCACAAAGTCCTCATCTGGAGGATCCATACCTACAACAGGGAGTTCAACTATGAGCCTAGAGCTCAGTAAGAACATGAAATGCGATGATGCATATGTTGTGCATGAACATTTTTCCAAATACATGAACATTACATTACATTACGTTTCACTAGACAGGAAGGTATAAGTGGGAAGAAGAGCTGACGCAATAGGAGTACATGCCACAACAGGACATAACAGGAGTACATGACAGGATGCCAGTCCTCGTCCACACTTAACCATACATTACATTCACATTTTTAACTTTTATAACTTCAAATCTGGTGCTGAAAAACATTTGCATGGTTTTCCAGAAAACGTGTATGCATGAACAGATACGGTGCTTGAACATAACAGAGATAAGCGACAGAATGAAAACAAACATGAAACAGAACACACAGAACTTAAAACTAACCTATAACCTAACTACCCGAAACAAAACCTGATATCTCCATGTTGTAGGGCCTTAAGAGCCAACTTATATGCATTAACTTACCTGTTGTCCGAAACGTAGTAAGCTTTGTTCGTGAAACTTCGGTGATGCACGAACCTATGATGTGCACGAAAAGAAAAATTAATAGAGCTGCAAATGCTAACTAATAACTTAGTAGAATATGCTTCAAACTCCATTCAAACCTTTAGAAAACAAACCAACATGTTTTCATACAAAAACAGTGAGTTTTCTCCAAAATACCTTAACCCTAAATTTCAACAAAACTAACGTTTAAGGATTAACTTAGGTGGAGAAAAATGAAGAAAACAGGAAAAATGTTGAGGTTAAAATCGCCGTTGGTCGCCTGGAAGAGAGAAACAGAGAGGAGAATGAAAGATGAGAAGTGTTTCACGTAGGAGGAAGAGAAAAGGGCATTGGCTTCGTCAACAAGTTTGCCAAGTGTCAATAATTCATTGCTTTCCTCCCACCAACCTTAATTCCTTCCTAATTTGCCCCTCCATTGATTTCTAACTAAAACATTATTTAGTTAATCGATTTGGTCTCACGAATCACCCTCGTTCGATTAAACACGTCGACAATTTCATTAAAAACAGTCATTGCATTAATATCAGAGTAATTCTGCTTAATTATTCAGGGAATAATTACATAGGCAAAATGCTGGGTGTTACATCCCACCCATCTTAACAGAGTTTTGTCCTCAAAATTTGCTTAAGCAAATAGCTCCGGATATTGGGCTCTAACATCCTGTTGTCTTTCCCATGTGGCTTCCTCCACGTTATGATTGCGCCATAAAACTTTCACCAATGGGACCACCTTGTTGCGCAGCACTTTGATTGAAGTATCCAAAATCTGTATGGGCCTTTCTTCATATGTCAGCGTTGGCATGATATCAAAGTCCACCTGTTCCACGATCTGAGTTGGATCTCGTACACATTTTTTTAGTATCGAAACATGAAAAACGTTGTGAACTCCATCCATTGACGCTGGCAGCTGTAGTCTGTAAGCCATGCTTCCTACTCTCTTCACGATAGGAAATGACCCCACAAACCTTGGACTGAGCTTCCCTTTCTTACCAAATCTCATCATGCCCTCGAAAGGCGACACCTTCAGGAATACTTCATCGCCTTCAGTGAACTCCAAGTCTCTCCGTCTCTGGTCCGCGTAACTTTTCTGTCGACTCTGAGCAGTATTGATTCGTTGTTTGATAGTAGCAATCACCTCAGATATTTGCTGTAATAACTCGGGGCCGACAAGTCTGGATTCTCCAACTTCATCCCAACATAATGGAGATCTGCATTTTCTGCCATAAAGAGCTTCATATGGAGCCATACCAATCGTAGCCTGGTAGCTATTGTTATAAGCGAACTCCACAAGCGGTAGATATCTACTCCAAGGAGCATGAAACTCCAGCACACACGACCTTAACATATCTTCCAGTATCTGAATCGTTCTCTCGGATTGTCCGTCAGTTTGTGGATGAAATGCAGTGCTGAAATTTAACTTAGTACCCAAGGAGTTTTGCAAGCTTTTCCAGAACCTTGACGTAAATCTAGGGTCCCGGTCAGATACAATTGATACTGGCACCCCATGCAGCTTGATGATCTCACTTATGTATAATTCTACATACTGATCCATAGAAAACGTCGTCTTCACAGGTAGAAAATGTGCTGATTTTGTTAGTCTATCTACAATAACCCATATGCTGTTATGGCCCTTAGCCGTCCTCGGTAGGCCAACAACGAAGTCCATAGTGATGTTCTCCCACTTCCATTCAAGGATCGGGAGAGGCTGAAGCGTTCCACCTGGTCGTTGATGTTCAGCCTTGACTTGTTGACAGATCATGCAAGACTCCACATATTTGGCTACATCATTCTTCATATTCGGCCACCAGAAGTGAAGTTTCAAGTCTTGATACATTTTTCGTACTTCCAGGATGCACCGAGAAAGAAGACGAGTGAGCTTCCGACAAGATGTCTTTTCGTAGCTCTTCATCTCTCGGAACATACCATCTGTCTCTGAACTTTAGAACACCATCTCCCGAATAGCTGAACTCGGAAGAGGCCATGGGCAACTTGCTTACTACATCAGCCATCTCCTTCGAATTGATCTTCTGGGCTTCCTTAATTCTGTCCAGAATGGTTGGCCGTAATGTTAGATCTGCCAACACGACCGATAGTTTAGAAACTACATCCAAATCGAATCTCTGAATTTCTGTCCTCAAAGGCATTGACATGGCTGCCAAGGCCGGCTGCATAGTAGCCGGCACCTTGCTCAACGCATCGGCCACCACGTTCGCTTTCCCCGGGTCGTATTTAATCTCGATGTCATAGTCTTTCACAAATTCGAGCCACCGTCGTTGCCTCATGTTTAACTTTTTCTGGGTAAATATGTACTTTAAGCTTTTGTGATCCGAAAACACCTCACATGATTGCCCATACAAGTGGTGCCTCCATACCTTCAGTGCATAAACAACTGCCGCTAACTCCAGATCGTGAGTAGGGTAGTTTTGCTTATGACTCTTCAATTGTCTGGATGCGTATGCCACCACTTTCTCTTCTTGCATTAATACACATCCCAAGCCAACCTTGGACGCATCACAGTATACGCTGAATTTGCCGTCTTCAACTGGCAATACTAACAAAGGAGCAGTGGTCAACTTCCGTTTAAGTGTCTGAAAACTCACTTCACAAGCTTCAGACCACTTGTACTTGGTATCCTTCCTCGTTAAGCTGGTCATAGGCTTCGCTATCACAGAAAATCCCTTGATAAACTTTTTGTAATAACCAGCTAACCCGATAAAACTTCGTACCTCGTTGGCATTTCTCGGTCTCGGCCATTCTTTCACTGCCAGAATCTTGGCTGGATCCACGGATACTCCTTCAGCAGACACCACATGGCCTAGGAAGTTAATCCTACTCAACCAGAATTCACACTTCGACAACTTGGCGTATAACTGGTGTTGCTTTAGAGTTGTTAGCACAATTGCTAAGTGCTCCTCGTGCTCGGCTTTACTTCGAGAATAAACCAGGATGTCGTCGATAAAGACGATCGCAAACTTGTCTAGAAAATCCTGGAATACCCTGTTCATCAAGTCCATAAATGCTGCAGGGCATTAGTCAACTCAAACGACATCACTAAGAACTCATAGTGTCCATATCGAGTCCTGAATGCGGTCTTTGGAATATCATTAGCTCTGACCTTCAATTGATAGTAACCAGAGCGCAAGTCAATCTTTGAGAATACCTGAGCCCTTTGTAGTTGGTCAAATAGGTCGTCGATCCTCGGCAACGGATACTTATTCTTGATAGTCAACTTGTTCAGCTCACGGTAGTCAATACACATACGTTGGGACCCATCCTTCGTCTTAACGAATAAGACTGGAGCACCCCACGGAGAGAAGCTAGGTCGCACAAAGCCCTTGTCCTCCAATTCCTTTAGCTGAGCCTTTAACTCTCTCAGCTCTATTGGCGCCATACGGTACGGATTCTTCGATACCGGTTCAGCACCAGGACATATATCAATTTCAAATTCGATTTCACGATCAGGTGGCAATCCTGGTAAGTAATCTAAGAAAACCTCTGAGAAGTCTCGAACTACTGGAATATTTTGAAGTTCCACCTCACCTTGTCTTTGAACATTTACTACATGGGCAAGAAATCCGACGCATCCTAACCTTATCAGCTGTTGAGCTTTCAAGGAGGATATAACAGGCATATTGTGTTTGTTTGGTATTGCCTGATAGGAGAACTCTACCTCGTTCGGGCGCTTAAAAGATCGCAAGTGTACGAGTCGCAACAAATAATATAGTGATAACTAGAGTGTCGAACCCACGAGAACTTGTAATTAATAATCGAACTAATTAATCTTAATTCTAAATTGAACACACGGTTTATGATTTTCAAAGATTGAAATTAAACTAAATAATTAAAATAATTAAAATAAACTAATATAAAATATTGCAACAAATAAAATGGGATTAAATCAAATTGATAAAAGCCTAGGTATTACGATTTCACCGAGACAATATTTATTTCAGTCCTTCGCAATTATATTCATAAATTTTTCTTCCTATATTGATGATCAATTTCACTAAATTCTAATACAATCTCTCTCGAGCATTGCCTAGGTTATCTGATTAATGGGTTATCACTTCTCAGTCTCAAATCCTACATTAATCAAATACAATTCAATTAAGAAATCATAGTGATCACACTAATACCGTAACTATCTCTAGCCTCCGTATATTCATGACATTAATTTCAGTGCACTGATATTTATCACCTCTCAGTCTCAAAACACACCAAAAATCATGTAAAGATTGGCCAGAAATTTACAGGCTTTAAGAACAAAAATTAAATGCGCCAACAATATTGGAAGAAATATTCATAATATATAATTAAACGAATAACATAAAATAATCATCGTCTGGCTACATCGTAGCCCTAGAATAAAAACTTAGTTCATGCTAAAATAAAGAAAAACAACAATAATAGTAAAGAAATTCATAGTTCAGAAGAGAAAGGAAAAAAAAAACTATGCTGAAAATCAATTCCCGAAGCTCTCGCTCCGTTCCGGTCTCCGTCTCGCTTGTCTCCTTCTTTTTCTCTTGCTAGGGCTACTCGTCTCAATGTTTGAATGGGGCTGCTCTCTCTTTTTCTTTAGTTAACCTAATTCTTAATTAATCTCAAGCCCACAAATCTGAAGCCCATAATTATTTTCAATGGCTGAGATTAAAACAAGCTTCAATGGTTCAGATTCAAACACCTCAATCAATTAAAATAGCCGAACGGCTCGGATTAAAATAGCCGATTGATGTTTCTTCTCTTCAGCTTCTTCTTTTCCTCTTTTTAACTCCACTTTATTTCTTCTTTTTCTTCCTCTTCAAATTCGCAAATTCTAGCTCCAACCTGTTGTAACTAATTTTTCTGCACACTTTCACAAAGTACATCAAATTCTTTCAAACACTTGAGAAAATCTTATCAAATCAAGTATAAAAAATATAAATAAGTGTGTAAAATACACACTTATCACACCCCCAAACTTGAATGAAAACTTGTCCTCAAACGAACAAAATGCAGTTAAATTAAAGCAAAGATATAATCTCTATCAAATATAAAATTCTCAACATACTACAATGGTAAAATAATCTGAATCAAGGTTTTTGGTAAATCGTCTCAGGTTGAAAAATTCATACTAAAAACACCAAGTTTAACACTTTGCAGAAGAATTAACTCATATTAGCACACTGACAATAGCTTGCATAGAAATCTTCGTGTGTGTGTGCGTGTTCATTCTTATTTTCTCCTAATTGTTGATTCAACTCATGTAGCTACAGGTAAGGACAGCATTCTCATTTCACTCGGGAATCACTCCATTCACTCGAATCGTTCACCAGCTTTGCCCACTATCCAACTAATAGCAAATATCCATTAACCAAAAGAAAAGTCGATAGGTCTTTAAAAGCTTGTAATGTAAGGGGAGGTTAAAAGGGTAGGAATTTTTATGGATACAAACTAGTAATCAGAGAACACCTCATCCTTCCTTATTTCCCCCACTCACTATTTTCTTCTCGGTATTCGCTCACTCACTGAACTTGTTCAAACTTTCCTTTGATCTCTCACCCCCAAACTTACAGCATTCAATATTATTCAGCTAAACTCCTTTGTCATCATTAGAAAGTAAAATACAACAAACTTGAAAATAAAACTAAACTTACGAACTCTGTTGTTTTTTTTTTGTTTTTTTTTTTCATTTTTTTTTTTTACAACTCAGGCTAACAATAGCAAAACAACGCAAAAATAAATTAACAGATGACAAAAGAGTTTGTATTCATCCTCACTATTACATTCTCCAACTCTCCTTCAAATATATCAATAAATCCCGTGCTCTTTAGAAAAGGTAGAAAAATATATGTGGCTAGGCTGAAATAGGCACAATTGAATGGTTAAATCATAGGCTCAAAAGGGTGACTATGGGTGTCACTAAATGACACAAAATGTTAAGGCAAGAAAGCTCAAACGGTTCAATGATGGCCTAAGTCATTCTCTTATTTTGGTAGAATTTCAATTCGCATTAGTGGATGTTAGGAAAAACCAAGAAGGATTTTTATCTTAAAGCACTCGTTGAATTTTCTGGAGCTACTCCCTTACTGTGTTTACTCTCGATCACTCCCTTACTGTGTTTGAGTTTCCCTCTCAGTAGACTACACAAATATATCACCAGCAAGTACGTTCAAATAAGAATAAAACATGTGCAGATTTTTGAAGATAACTATGTAAGCTCTAATCAATGCAACTAAAACAAATCACTCTTCTACTCAGTATATCTAAAGGAGTTTAAAGTATGAATTTATTTCAAATTAAATCATCATTGACACCTCAACCAAGATTTCAGAATGCCTAACCATGTAGTATATAATAGATCAACAAAGCAGAGAAATAAAGCCAGTGAAAATCACCCCCAAACTTAAGATAAACATTGTCCTCAATGTAGACAAAGTACACAAGAAAAATATAAAAGGGTAGATAGTGTACCTCATAACGTCTCGGGCTGGTCAGTATTGTTGTGGAGCTTTGGTCGAAGGAGCAATCTATCGAGAACTTTTTTTTAAGAAAAACAAAAATAAAATAAAATAAAAAGAAACAAAACTAATGCAAATAAAAATTGAAATAACAAACTAAAAAGGATACTAGGGTGGGTTGCCTCCCACCAAGCGCTTGTATTTATTGTCGACAGCCCGACAATATACTTCTTCATGTTGGGTCGAAATATATGATGGATTGTGTACTTTTACATGTACCATCCCAATATAATATTGATCGTTGCCCATTTGCCAATGGCTTTTCGTAGTCAGGTGGTGTCTTAATAGGTGGTATGACCCGTAATGTCGACCCCCCCAAATTTCCAACGTATTGCTTCCTCTTAGGCTCAAAAGAATTGCTTAGTTGACGTGAAACTTCCCTTGTGACAGAGTTAGTGAAACACCCGACTTTACGGGATTTAACTTTATTCCAATATACGGTAATTTCGAAGATATATCAAATTAAGTCCGTTTTGCGAACGGAAATTTTTAACGAAGCCGTAATAATAAATTGGAATTTATGGTGAAATATGAGAGTTTTGAAAAAATAGAATCGTTAGTTAAATAACGAGATAAGTGACGAAATAAATAGAAATCAAATGGAAGGGCAATTTAGTCATTTGCCAAGCCAAGGTTATTAAATAGTCAAAAATCATTTCCTCTCCAACACTCCAACGCAAAACTTCATTTCTCCCTCTCCTCCTCCACGCGATTTCTCTTCCTCCTCCGACGACTTCTTCATTCCGGCAGCGATTGCCTCCCTCCGGCTACTCGATCCATCACGTGTTTGCTCCGTCTTCGCTCTCTAGGTAAGGCTCTAAGCTTTCGGAACTTTTGATAGCGATTTTTAGGGTTTAAAACGATTAGGGTCCGTTAGGGTTTTCGTTGAAAACGTGAATCGATGTTTGAAATTTATAGGTTGAGCTTAGTTACGACTCTAATAGACGTATTGATTATTATTGGAGCTTAGTTCATCGATTGTGTTGAAGTATAATTGAAATTTGGATATGTTGGAGCTTAAAAAAAAACCTCCATTAATGGAGTTTGGTGAATCACGAGCTTGAGTTGCTCGATGAAATGCCTCAAGGAGATGTTTTATAATTTTAGGGAGTTTTATTTAGTTAGGAGTTAATGATTTTGGAGTTTGGTGATTTTAGACTCGATTTAATGCTATATATTGTGAAATGTTATAGGTGAACAAGCATTTCTGGACGAAGCTCGGTGTGCAACGGACGCGAGGTAAGTCTCTGTGACTTGTTTGGCCGTCTTGGCCTACACCATGAGAATTGTGTCGATAGAGGAAATTGGAGATACTTGTGTGCTTTGGGTAATTAGAACGGGTAGATAGTTTAGATTTGATTAAGTTGTTGATTGTTAAGTTTGTTGTTTGTGTGTCTCTGTTCGTTTCTATTTCGCTCATAGCATGATAAATGTTCACGCATCATTGTTTTTGAACGGCATAAAAACGAGTTTCTATGCATATTTTCATGAAAAGGAAAATGATAACGAAAAGGTAATGAACGCAATGATGGTCACGTCGGTGGCGGTGGTTCAGACATGGCTGTCGGACGAAGCATGTCTTCCCCCTGGTTAGATACGAGGGGCTATCCAATCGCCGGATGTGCCGCTCCTATCTAGTGAGAGAGAAGCCCCGGTGACGTAAATGAAATGAAATGCTTAGCGAAAAGGTAGGACGCATGATTTTGAACTGTACATGCATAGCATAGCATTCACGTGCATTCACTTAGATTTACTGAGCCTCTAGCTCACGTGTTTAATTCTATGGTGTAGGTGATTTTGAGACAGGTGAGGAAAACGTCCCTCCGCCTGAAGTATGAACATGTTGAAGGAGGATGGCCCGTGGGAGTGCGCTGGCAGTCGGGGCGTGATTTTGACCCGTGGGGACGTACATAGGTATTTAGATTATTTTGGATAGAAATTGTTAGAACGTTATAGGATGTTGGGATCTGGATAGTTAACAGAAAGTATTTTGAGAAATCGAATGTATTTTGTAATGTTTTACTGATTTCAAAAAAAAAAAAAACAGGAGGATATGTTAAACTTTTAAACGGAACCACGTGGTTCGTTTTTACGAAATTGATTGTATTTGAGTCGGGAAATGGGTGGATGATAGTATGTGCGACGTATATGTGTAGACGTGTGTTTGTTAAAGGTATGTAAAAGAATGCGATGAAGGAATGAGAAAAGAGACGAATGCAGTGTGTTGAGTTGTGAGTGTGTAGTGTGAAGTGCAGGGAGTGAGGAACGAAGGAAACAGGGGAAAAGGAGAAAAGGAGGGAGGCGACGGGTCGCTGAAAGAAAGGAGTTGGATCGCAGAACTCTCTGGTTTTCCAGAGGGTTCGGCGAACGTACGCGGGAGGAGTGGCGTACGGTCGGTTTAAGGGTCGGATTTCACGTTCTGAAAACAGAACGTGAACCGACCGAACGGTTGAAGATGAGCGTTCGGGCGGCTGTGTGAGGGGCGCCCGAACGCAAGTCTTCATGCGTTCGGTCGCCTGTGCTTTTCAGGCAGAATTGCCTTTCCTGCCCCTCCTCTGTTTCGATGGCCTTGTTTCTATTTGCCGATTTCTTTAATTATGTTTTAATTGAATTAATAAATTGTTTAAGTTTGTTTAAGTGATCTCAACAAATAAATTTTCGAATGATTTAGAAGATTTACTTTACGATTTAAATTCCGCTCAAATGTCATGAGTATTTAAGGATAAAAGAAATCAAAATTTTTTACGGAAATTTAAGGGAGTAGCTTAAGGTCGTTACAGTTAGGGAGCTCCACTTGGAATATTTCATCGATAGCTTTAGGGTACTCAATCGATTTATACACTTTATATGTCACCTCTTCCTCTTGGACCTGCAATTTGAGCTCCCCTTTTCTAAGATCAATTATAGCACCCCCTGTTGCTAAAAATGGACGACCTAATATTATCGGTATTCCATGGTCTTCATCCATATCAAGGATCAAGAAATCAGCGGGGAAAATAAACTTGTCGACTTTGACAAGGACATCTTCAATTACCCCATACGGATGCTTTATAGAACGATCGGCCATCTGTAACACTACACTTGTGGGCTTTGCTTCACCAATACCAAGCCTCTGAAATATAGATAGAGGCATCAAATTTATACTAGCACCCAAATCACATAATGCTTGCTCGAAGATAGACTCCCCAATTGCACATGGGATGGTAAAACTGCCTGGATCTTTCAATTTTTGAGGGAGCTTTCGTTGTATAATAGCGCTATATTCCTCCGTCAAAGCGATCATACTGCCGTCTTCGATTTTACGCTTATGGGACAAAATAGCTTTCAAAAACTTTGCATATTTCGGCATTTTCTCGAGGGCTTCTACGAATGGAATGTTGATGTGGAGCTTTTTGAAAACTTCAAGGAACTTAGAAAACTGATTATCAAGCTTCACATTCTTCGATCTTTGTGGAAACGGCACTTGGGGTGGACTTGCTTGTACTGGTGGAGGATGAGATGGTAGAGACCTTTGAGCTTCATTTTCACTTGAATCCCCCTTATCCACTTTAGGCACACTTGGCTCTTTGTGCTCTGGTTCAATCATAGTTCCCAATCTAGTAGTAATTGTATTACAATGCTCTTTCGGATTTACTTCAGTATTGCTAGGTAGTGTACCTTGGGATCTTTCATTGATGATACTAGCAAATTGGCCAAGTTGATTCTCAAGACTTCGAATTTGGGCCGATTGATTCTGCATTGTTGTATGGGTCTCAGTCATAAATTGCATAAGGGCAGCCTCTAGATCATTTTTCTTTTCAGCTTGTTGAGATGAATCGGGTTAAGATGCTTGAGGCATTTGCATAACATTTTGAGAATTGCTCCAAGAGAAATTTGGATGTTGTTGCCACCCTGGATTATAAGTGTTTGAGTTGGGATTGACTTGCCGATTAAAATTTCCCATGTAGTTAACTTGTTCAGTAGATTTATTCGGCATAGGATTTCTTACTTGGCATTCTTCACTCTGATGCGTTCCTTGACACCATTGACAATTAACCATCGGCGTTTTCCTCACACTCGCTGCTATATGAGATTCTTGTAACTGTTTAGTCAATGAGGCAACTTGTAGTGTTAAAGCTTTCATAGCCTCAAGCTCTGGGGTACCCGTTGTGCGCTTCATAATTGATCACTCCACTGGACACTGGTCATTATTAAGTGATAATTCCTCCAATAAATTATAAGCGGCTTCTTCAGTCTTTCTCATTAAAGCCCCACCTGCAGCTGCGTTGACCAGAGTTTTAGCACATAAAAAGTCTGAATATGCATCCACTTCGGTAATCCATGGTTGGGACACTTCCTCAACATATCCTTAAAACGTGCCCATGCCTCATATAATGTTTCCCCCTCGAATTGACTGAAGTTGATTATATCGTTGCGAAGCTTAGCAGTCTTCTCGAAAGGAAAGAACTTGGAGAGAAACTTCTGGCATAAATCTTCCCAAGTAGTAATTGAATTAGCTGGCAGAGAGTTAAGCCAGTTCTTTGCACGATCTCATAATGAAAATGGAAATAACCGTAATCTCAATGCATCATCCCCAACGTTGTGAAATCTGAAGGTGTTGCATACTTCTAAGAAATTTGCAATATGATCCTTGGGGTCTTCTGAAGGTAATCCACTGAATTGCGACTGTTGAATCATGTGCAAGGTGCCCGGCTTAATTTCAAAATTAGCAGCGATGACCGGCTTCCGAATAGCTGAGTGAATCCCGGACACAGTAGGTATAACATAATCCAGCAAGGTCCGGCGCTCGACATCCCCGTTATCACCCATGATGGCACACGCTTGTTGAATAGCTTCTCTTCTCTCTCTACGATTTTGTCGACACGTACGTTCGATTTCAAGATTAAGCGGGAGAAGATTAACGTCTCCTTCTTTATGCATACACCTGAGAATAACACGAAAATAAAGAATTAAAACAAATATAATTCAAAAAATAATTAAAAATAATTAATTCGATATTAATAATAAAGTCCCCGGCAACGGCGCCAAAAACTTGTTGTGAAAATTAGTTCTCAAGTGTACGAGTCGCAACAAATAATATAGTGATAACTAGAGTGTCGAACCCACGAGGACTTATAATTAATAATCGAAATAATTAATCTTAATTCTAAATTGAACACACGGTTTATGATTTTCAAGGATTGAAATTAAACTAAACAATTAAAATAATTAAAATAAACTAATATAAAATATTGCAACAAATAAAATGGGATTAAATCAAATTGATAAAAGCCTAGGTACTACGATTTCACTGAGACAATATTTATTTCAGTCCTTCGCAATTATATTCATAAATATTCTTCCTATGTTGATGATCGATTTTACTAAATTCTAATACAATCTCTCTCGAGCATTGCATAGGTTATCTGATTAATGGGTTATCACTTCTCAGTATCAAATCCTACATTAATCAAATACAATTCAATCAAGAAATCACAGTGATCACACCAATACCGTAACTATCTCTAGCCTACGTATATTCATGACATTAATTTCAGTGCGCGGATATTTATCACCTCTCAGTCTCAAAACACCCCAAAAATCAAGTAAAGATTGGCCAGAAATTTACAGGCTTTAAGAACAGAAATTAAATGCGTCAACAATATTGGAAGAAATATTCATAATATATAATTAAACGAAGAACATAAAATAATTATCGTCTGGCTACATCGTAGCCCTAGAATAAAAACTTAGTTCATGCTAAAATAAAGAAAAACAACAATAATAATAAAGAAATTCATAGTTCAGAAGAGAAAGGGAAAGAAAAACTATGCTGAAAATCAATTCCCGAAGCTCTCACTCCGTTCTGGTCTCCGTCTCGCTTGCCTCCTTCTTTTTCTCTCGCTAGGGCTACTCGTCTCAATGTTTGAATGAGGCTGCTCTCTTTTTTTCTTTAGCTAACTTAATTCTTAATTAATCTCAAGCCCACAAATCTGAAGCCCATAATTATTTTCAACAGCTGAGATTAAAACAAGCTTCAATGGTTCAGATTCAAACACCTCAATCAATTAAAATAGCCGAACGACTCGGATTAAAATAGCCGATTGATGTTTCTTCTCTTCAGCTTCTTCTTTTCCTCTTTTTAACTCCACTTTATTTCTTCTTTTTCTTCCTCTTCAAATTCGCAAATTCTAGCTCCAACCTGTTGTAACTAATTTTTCTGCACACTTTCACAAAGTACATCAAATTTCTTCAAACACTTGAGAAAATCTTATCAAATCAAGTATAAAAAATATAAATAAGTGTGTAAAATACACACTTATCAAACGACACGAGCCCGGACCTGCAGTTGATGGTGGCGTGATGTCGAAACAGCCAGTCCATCCTCAGAATTACTTCGTATCCTTTCATACCGACGATGATAAGATTGGCATACAATTTCTGGTCTCCAACTGACACTATATCACCCTGCACTGCCTGCTCAGAGTGCATAACTCTCCAGACGGTAGCATGACACTGTAGGGTTGATCTGATGGCACAATACATAAGTTCTCCCTACCCACAAAGTCCATTGCCACAAACGAATGTGTGGCCCCCGTGTCCAACAAAGTATAAGCAGGTGCCTTACAAATCACTATTGTACCTGTGATCGCTGTGTGTTGGGCATCATCATCTTCCTCTATCATTGCAAAAACCCTCGGCACGGCACGATTCGGCCTCGTGTCAAGCATCGGACAATCCCAGACTTGATGGCCCTCCTTGTCGCATCGGAAGCATCGGCCAGTGAAGAGCCTGCATTCCCCCGTATGATTCCTCTGAAAACGCGGGCATACAGGAAGTTGAGGAGCTCCCATTGGTCTTTTCCCTCTGTTTTGATAAACAACAATCTCATTGGGCCTCTTAACACCCCTGTTCTGTTGCTGCCGTGGTTACCCAAACTGACCCCTTTGTTGTGGCTGTTGAGGGGCATCATGTAGAATTCTCTTTGATGTATCTCTATATCTTTGAGACTTCACCTCTAAGGCCTCCAACTGGTAAGCCTTGGCCACTACCTTAGTATACGGGGCTCATCAAATCCCCCCGTTGTGATCCCTCGTAAAAGGTCCATCTTCAAAACCCTGAATGAACTGGTGTACCTTATTCTCGTCGTTGGCCACTAGATGAGGTGCATAACGGGATAGTGACTCAAACTTTTTAACATATTCGGCCACCAAACCAAATTGGCGCAGTCGAGAGAATTCAATCACCTTTTCCTTCCTCACACTACGGTCAAAGTATTTCTCGTAGAAGAGCCTTTTGAATCCTTCCCAGCTTAATGCCACGGTAGATGACTGCACCGTGTCCCACCAAAATCCAGCATTTTTAGTAAGATGGAACGAGGCACATATCACCTTCTTGTTTTCCTCCACTTCTGCATAGTTGAACATACGTTCGATCTACCAGATCCATTATTCGGCGTGAGCAGGATCTGTTGATAATCCATCAAACATAGGCGGTTGGAGTCACCGGAATCTCTCTCCATTAGTGTCACGTGGAGCATTAGCACGGTTATTATTCCCATTATCAGCCATCATGCGCTCCATCATGCGAGACTGAACGCCGACCAACTCGGTTAAACTATCAAGGGCGTCGCCCCTAGCATTTGGCTTACCTTGGTGTCCTCTCACCATTTCTATGTAAATCCTATAAACAGAATAACTAAATTTAGTAAACAAAACTTTTACAGGAACTTAAACACTTACAGTTGGTGGAGCGATCTAACGTTGAGGATTGCGTAGTCAGATAGTTTACAGGATCGCTTTTAAAACCCGGTTTCGCTTTGATACCATACTGTGACACTCCCAAACCCGATCGGGGTCGGAGAGCCATCACTCCGGACATTTAAAACGTGACATATTTTTTTTTTAACTTTACTTTTAAAGCTTTAATCGAAAATGGAATCGAAAGACAGAAAATCAGAAGACATATAAAAAAATTTGAACTACAGTAATAGAAGACTGAAGACAACATGATGAAACATAGAAAACCCTCTCTGGAATTGAAGACTGGAAACATTTAAAGTCGGACCACAAAATAAATGGCAGAAGAAAAAAAGGGGAAGACATGAATATAAAAAAATGAGAAACATAAACTGGAAGACATACTATGGAAGGCTACAATGGATGACAGAAGCCGTGGACAATCGGGAACTGTGGACAATCAGAAGCTGTGGACGTTCAGAAACTGTGGACAATCAGAAACGGTGGACAACTGTTTTAAAGAAGGCGTGGACGACTGTTTTACAGAAGGCGTGGACGACTGTTTTACAGAAGGCGTGGACGACTGTTTTAAAGGCAGAATGGATGTTTAAAATAACAAGCAGAATGGACTTTGAAAACAGAAGGCAAAGTAGACTTTGGACGTTTAAAATAACAGGCAGAAGGGACTTTGAAAATAGAAGGCATAAAAAACTTCAAACTCCAGAAATCGATTCAAAACATGATTTTGGACATATCAGAAAACATGACAGAAGTTTAAGAAACCAGACTGCATGGATAGCTCTAAAATTAGAGAAAATCCATGCACAACCTAAAAGAGAAAATCCCAAGCAATTCCAGAATATTTCGAAACATACATACATTCAACTGTCAAAACAGAGGTTTTAAAACATCAACACGAATTCTTTACATCAGTTTTAGGATTTCAAAAGCTATATAGGACTTGACATAACATTCAAAAATACATTCTCACAGGAAAAACATTTGTCTGACTGCTGCAACCAATCCCCATGAGCTCGATCCGCCAACTTTATTTATTCATCAGCTTGAGGCACAAAGTCCTCATCTGGAGGATCCATACCTACAACAGGGAGTTCAACTATGAGCCTAGAGCTCAGTAAGAACATGAAATGCGATGATGCATATGCTGTGCATGAACATTTTTCCAAATACATGAACATTACATTACATTACGTTTCACTAGACAGGAAGGTATAAGTGGGAAGAAGAGCTGGCGCAACAGGAGTACATGCCACAACAGGACATAACAGGAGTACATGACAGGATGCCAGTCCTCATCCACACTTAATCATACATTACATTCACATTTTTAACTTTCATAACTTCAAATCTGGTGCTGAAAAACATTTGCATGGTTTTCCAGAAAACGTGTATGCATGAACAGATACGGTGCTTGAACATAACAGAGATAGGCGACATAATGAAAACAAACATGAAACAAAACACACAGAACTTAAAACTTAACCTATAACCTAACTACCCAAAACAAAACCTAGTATCTCCATGTTGTAGGTCCTTAAGAGCCAACTTATACGCATGAACTTACCTGTTGTCCGAAATGCAATAAGCTTTGTTCGTGAAACTTCGGTGATGCACGAACCTATGACGTGCACGAAAAGAAAAATTAACAGAGCTGTAAATGCTAACTAATAACTTAGTAGAATATGCTTCAAACTCCATTCAAACCTTTAGAAAACAAACCAATATGTTTTCATACAAAAACAATGAGTTTTCTGTAAAATACCTTAACCCTAAACTTCAAAAAAACAAACGTTTAACTTGTCTATACTTACTAACTAGCTTAGAGGATTACCTTAGGTGGAGAAAAATGAAGAAAACAGAAAAAAGGTTGAGGTTAAAATCGCCGTTGGTCGCCTGGAAGAGAGAAACAGAGAGGAGAATGAAAGATGAGAAGTGTTTCACGTAGGAGGAAGAGAAAATGGCATTGGCTTCGTCAACAAGTTTGCCAAGTGTCAATCATTATTGCTTTCCTCCCTCTAACCTTAATTCCTTCCTAATTTGCCACTTCATTGATTTCTAACTAAAACATTATTTAGTTAATCGATTCAGTTTCACGAATCACCCTCGTTCGATTAAACACGTTGACAATTTCATTAAAAACAGTCATTGCATTAATATCAGAGTAATTCCACTTAATTATTCAGGGAATAATTACATAGGTAAAATACCGGGTGTTACATAGTATCTCCGTGCTGTAGGGCCTTAAGAGCCAACTTTTACTGTAACACCCGACATTTTTGGCTGTATAAATTATCCCGTGAGTTATGGAATGAGATTAAATTACCATTAATGTTATAAATATTTTATTAGAATTGTTGGAATGTTTAGTGAAAAACTAAACTATGGAGTAACCAAAACAAATCTTTAGTTAGAACCAATGGAGGGACAGTCTATGTAGGAATTAAGGTAGGTGGGAGGAAGCCAATGGATGGCTGCCAAATGTCCATAACTTGCTGAGAAACCTACCTATTATCTTCTCTTCAATTCTCTTCTACGTGAGACCTTCCATTTTCTCCATCTCCTCTTCTCTATTCTCTCTTCCAGACGACTGAGACAAATCTCCAAAACTTGTTTCTCTTGTTTTCTTCTGTTTCCTTCAGCAAAAGTAATCATCTGACCTCGTTAACAAGTTTGGACATATTAAAATGTGAGTTTTGTCGAAGTTTAGGGTTATGATATTTAAACAAGCTCACTGTCTTTGTATGAAAACACGTTGGTGTGTTTTCTAAAGATTTGAATGGAGTTTGAAGCATATTCTACTAAGTTATTAGTTAGCATTTAGAGCTTTGTTAAATTCCCTTTTCGTGCGTGTCATAGGTTCGTGCATCACCGTGGTTTCACAAGCAAAGCTTGCTGCTTTTCAGACTACAGGTAAGTTCATATCCGTAGATTGGCCCTTAAAGCCCTACATCACGGAGGTACTAGGTTTTCATTTCTGTCGTGTTGTTTCGGGTAGAAAAGTTAGAGTTACGTTCTGAGTTATCTGCTTTTTCCTTATGTTCTGCTGTTTTATTCCTGTTGTCTACTGTTTTAAGTTCAAGAACTGTAAATGCTCATGCATACACGATTTTCCCGAAAGACATGCAAAAGTTTTCTGTGTACACGATTTGAAGTTAAGAAAGTTAAATGTTTATGTAATGTGTGACAGCCCCAACTCGATCGGGGTGGAGGAGCCGTCACTCCAGGCATTTCAAAACGGGGACTATTTTTTTTGAATAAACAGGCTGAACTTCTAAAAACAAACCCTTGAAACTTTACAGAGAGAGAAAACGTTCTCTGGAATTTAGATGAGAAAGACAGGATGAACAGGAATAAACAATAGAAGGAAACAGGACGGAAAGGGATATAAAAACATAAACTAGAAAATAATAATCTTGAAGGCATACTGGGAGGAGGGCTACAGTGAAAGACAGGATCGGGTGATGCAGGGCGGAGGAAGTAAGGCGGAAGATGTTACTAAACTGGGCAGATAAAGCAAGGCAGAAAATGCAGATAAACCGGGACGGAAGAGGTAGATTGGGTGACAGGGGCGGATAACATAAATAAAGCGGATGGAAGAATTAGGCAGATGACGTCAGGCGGAAGATGTGGATGACGTCAAGCGGAAGACGTAAATAAACTGGGCGGAAGAAGTAGGCAGATGACGTCAGGCGAAAGATGTGGATGACGTCAGACGGAAGATGTAATTTTAAAGGCAGCGGTGGATGCAGGCAGAAATGCATTGTTCACCAGTGGAAGTGATTTTAAAGGCAGCGGTAGATGTGATTTTTAAAGCAGCGGTGGATGTGATTTTTAAAGTAGCGGTGGATGTAATTTCAAAGGTAGTGGTAGATGTGATTTTTAAAACAGCGGTGGATGTGATTTTTAAAGAAACGGTGATGTAATTTCAAAGGCAGCGGTGGATGTGATCGGAAGATGTAGTTTAAAAGGCAGAATTTTGACAACTTTTGACAAGAAGACGTATAAATAGGGAACATAAAATAGAAGGCATAAAAAGTTTCAGACCTTCAAAACCCGATTCAAAACATGATTTTCAGACATAACAGAAAACATGACATAAGTTTAAGAAAATCAATCTGCATGGATAGCTCTAAAACCAGAGACCACCCATGCAAGAACTAATTAGAGGAAACTCAAAGCAGTTCTAGAATACTTCAAAAGATGATACAGAACTTGACATAACTTCAGAAAATACATTCTCACAGGAAATACATTTGTCTGACTGCAGCAACTACCCATGAGCTCATCCCGCCAACTACATCAACTCATCATCTTGAGGCACAATGTCCTCATCTGGAGGATCCATACCTACAACGGGGAGTTCAACTATGAGCCTAAAGCTCAGTAAGAACATATAAAAATGCAGTGATGCATATGCTATGCATGAACTTTTAGAATACGGTGACAGTACAGTACATTACGTTTCACTGGCAGAGGGGTATAAGTGGGGCTTATAAGAGAACAGGCGTGACAGAAGTGCACTATCAGGCACTAACAGAGATACGGTATATAAATACAGAATAGAACACCAGTCTCCGTCCCACACTTAACCAATACATTACATTCAGATTTTATCTTTCTTAGCTTCAAACCGTGTACAGAAAACATTTTTTTTGCATGAACTTTCGGGAAAATTGTGTATGCATGGACATTTACAGTGCTTAAAATTAAAACAGCAGACAACAGAAATAGCACAACAGAACCTAAAGAGAAAAATAGACGACTCGGAATATAACTCCAACTTATCTACCCGAAACCTCCCGACAGAAGTAAAATCCTAGAGTCTCTGTGATGTAGGGCCTTAAGGGCCAACCTACGGGTATGAACTTACATGTTTGCTGTAGAGTTGATAGTCCTGAACGTCTCGGTGATGCACGAACCTATAACATGCACGTAAAGAAAATGAGCAAAGCTGCAAATGCTAACTAACAACTTGGTAGGACATGCTCCAAACTCCATTCAAACCTTTAGAAAACAAACCGACCTGTTTTCATACAATAACAGAGATTTTTCTCCAAAATATCTTAACCCTAACTTCAGCAAAACTCTCATTTTAACTTGTCCAAACTCGTTAACTTTAGCAGATGATTACTTTTACTGGAGAAAACAGGAGAATGGAAGTCTTTTGGAAAGGTTGCAGTCGCCTGGAGGAGAGAAAATAGAGAGCAGTGGAAAGAAGCAGATGAGAAATGAGGGTTTCTCATAAGAGGAAAGAGAAGAAAAACATGGCTTCTCCAACAAGTTCCCAAGTGTCAAGCACTCATTATTTCCCTCCCACCAACCTTAATTGTTTTCCTAATTTTCCATTCCATTGCTTTCCAACTAATTTGTTAATTAGTTAATCAATTCAGTTTTTCCATTAAACACTCCGATAAATTCATTAAAACATTCATTGTATTAATGTAATCATTTATCCCGTTAAATGAATTCCGGGAATATTTACATGACAAAAATGCCGGGTGTTACATTCCACCCATCTTAACAGAAATTTTGTCCCCAAAATTTGCCTAAGCAAAGAGGTCCGGATATTGGGCCCTAACATCTTGTTATCTTTCCCATGTGCTTCCTCCACGTTATGATTGCACCACAAAACTTTCACTAATGGGACTACCTTGTTGCGTAACACCTTGAGTGAAGTATCCAATATCTGTATGGGCTTTTCTTCATATGTCAGCGTAGGCATGATATCAAAGTCCACATGTTCCACGATCTGGGTTGGATCTCGTACACAGTTTCTCAGCATCGAAACATGAAGAACATTATGAACTCCATCCATTGACGCTGGCAACTGCAGTCTGTAGGCCATGCTTCCCACACGCTTGAAAATGGGAAAAAGGCCAATGAACCGCGGGCTGAGCTTTCCTTTCTTACCGAATCTCATTACGCCCTCGAAAGGCGAAACCTTCAAGAATACTTCATCGCCCTCAGCGAACTCTAAGTCTCTTCTTCTATGGTCCGCATAACTCTTCTGTCGACTCTGAGCAATTTTTATTCGTTGTTTGATAGTTGCAATCACCTCGGACATCTGCTGTAATAACTCAGGGCCGATAAGCTTGGCTTCTCCGACTTCATCCCAACATAATGAAGATCTGCATTTCCTGCCATAAAGGGCTTCGTATGGAGCCATGCCAATTATAGCCTGGTAGCTATTGTTGTAAGCAAACTCCACGAGTGGCAAATATCTACTCCAAGGAGCATGAAATTCCAGTACGCACGACCTTAACATATCCTCCAGTATCTGTATTGTTCTGTCAGATTGTTCGTCCGTCTGTGGATGAAATGCCGTGCTGAAATCTAACTTGGTGCCCAAGGAGCTCTGTAAGCTTTTCAAAAACCTGGAAGTGAACCTAGGATCCAGGTCCAAAACAATCAACACCGGAATATCATGTAGTTTGATAATCTTGCTAATGTATAGCTCAGCATACTGGTCCATGGAGAATGTTGTCTTCACAAGTAGAAAATGGGCCGATTTCGTCAATTTGTCTACTATGACCCATATACTATTATGGCCCTTAGTTGTTCATGGTAGGCCAACAACAAAGTCCATTGTGATATTCTCCCATTTTCACTCAAGGATCGGGAGAGGCTTAAGCGTTCCATCAGGTCGTTGATGCTCAGCTTTGAGTTGTTGACATATCATGCAAGACTCCACATATTTGGCTACTTTGTTCTTTATATTCGGCCACCAGAAATGAAGTTTCAAGTCTTGGTACATCTTTGTGCTTCCAGGATGCACAGAGAAAGGAGACGAGTGGGTTTCTGACAAGATGTCTTTCTGTAGCTCATCATCCCTCGGAACATACCATCTTTCTCTGAACTTCAGAATTCCATCTCTCGAAAAACTGAAATCGGAAGAGGCCATAGGTAACTTGCTCACAATATCAGCCATCTCCTTTGAATTGGTCTTCTGGGCTTCCTTAATTCGGTCCAGGACGGTGGGTCGCAGCGTCAAGTCCGCTAGCATGGCCGATAGCCCAGAAACTATCTCCATATCGAATTTCTGAATCTCCGTCCTCAAAGGCATTGATACGGCCGACATAGCTGGTTGCATAGTAGCTGGCATCCTGCTTAGTGCATCAGCTACCACATTAGCTTTACCGGGGTGGTATTTAATCTCAACATCGTAATCTTTCACAAATTCTAGCCATTGTCTTTGTCTCATGTTTAACTCTTTCTAGGTAAATATGTACCTCAGGCTCTTGTGATCAGAAAACACCTCACATGGTTATCTGTACAAGTGGTGTCTCCATACTTTCAGCGCAAATACAGAGCAAGGTACACCAGTTCATTCAAGGTTTGAAGATGGAACATTCTGAATAATCCCTCTTGATGAATCCCTCTGTCGCTGGAACTTCACCTCTAAGGCCTTTAACTGATAAGCCTTGGCCACCATTTGTGTACGGTGCCTCATCAAAACCCCCGGTAGTGATCCCTTGTAGACGATCCATCTTCAAATCTTGAATGAACTGGTGTACATTGCTCTGTAATTGAGTTTAGGACATATTTAACATTGAGGATTTCTTTAGCTACCGCTGTTCAAGCTATAATCTAGGATGATTTCTTTAGCTAAGATTTTATCAGCTTTGAGTTTAGATTATTCATGACATATTTAACATTGATGTGTGAAATGTTCTAGGTGGAAAAGGATTCAAGTGAAGGCACGGTATAGCAAAGGAATCCAGGTAAGTGAGTGCGTTAAGACTTCCGGCCATTAGGGCTCTACATCACAAGGGTACTAGGTTAAGCTTGTTGTTGACAATGTCTGGATGTTTGTGGTTTGTACTACGGTATATGCTGGATGTCTGAGTTTTCTTTGGTGTAATGTTCTATTTTGTATGTACATTTCACACATTATGATTTACCTTCCTAAATGTAAAACATTTTATAAACATGCCCCTTTCATGAACTATATATGACAATGAAATGTATGCAACTATATTCAAGTGAGGGTTGGGGTGGTTTGGCCATGTCACTATCCAGGGATAGACCAAGATTATTGCCCGAGAGGAGGCCATGTACACGCACTCTGCCTACCCCCCTTCGGCACTAATACCTCCTTAATGCACGATATATGATCGATGTATAAGAATATGATTTTATTGAGTATACGTTCATGAGTAATTATGCATACATTGCACTTCTTACTAAGCATTAGGCTTATAGTTTGAACCTTATGATGTAGAGGACGAATCGAAAGGTGAGGATTTCATTCCAAGTGATAACATCTAAGTCGGGTTGCTGGATAGTACTCATGGCGTGGATTTTGTGCTGGGTGGAGATTTGACCTGAGGATGGTGCTCCTGGTCTATTATGGTATAAGATAATGACATAGAAGAAATAGTAGAAGAAAATTTTTATATGATGATAAGTAATTGACTTGTTCTATATTTATAAGTTTTAAAAGGGATTATAAGATTAAACGTTTTCATTTGTTCTTGAACCTTTCACCATGCGTATTCTATCCAAGTCTATAAACCTACGTACATGAGCATTCTGGAAATGAGGTTTGAAGTCTATAGAAGATTAGAAATAAGTTGTTGAGCGGTTGATGTGTTTTGTAGATGTTATGTGTTTTGTAGATGTTGTGTGTTACTGTTGAGCGGTGGATGTGTTCGATAGGTGTAATCGGAAGATAGGCGGTAGAAGCGTAGCGGTGGATGTAGATTGGTTAGTGTTGAGCAGTGGATGTGTTTTGTAGATGTTGTGTGTTACTGTTGAGTGGTGGATGTGTTCGATAGATGTAATCAGAAGATGGGTTGTAGAAGCGTAGCAGTGGATGTAGATTGGTTACTGTTGAGCGGTGGATGTGTTTTGTAGATGTTGTGTGTTACTGTTGAGCGGTGGATGTGTTTCGTAGATGTTGTGTGTTACTGTTGAGCAATGGATGTGTTCGATAGATGTAATCGGAAGATGGGCGGTAGAAGTGTAGCTGTGGATGTAGATTGGTTACTATTGAGCAGTGGATCTGTTCGGTAGAAGTATTCAGAAGATGGGCAGTAGAAGTGTAGCGGTGGATGTAAGTCGGTTACTGTTGAGCGGTAGATGCGTTCAAATTTAAGGCATTTAAATATTCTACACTTTTATACCCTCGGTCCCTTCGGCCGATTGTTTCTATTATTTTAATTGATACTTAAATATTGTTTTATCAGATAGTTTCATAACGATTTCAACCATCATAGATTTTGATTAAAGTTTTCAAAAAAAAAAGAAGTTTCACGGGAATTCAAGAATTATGTTTAAGGGTCGTTACAGGTATGGCTCCATATGAAGCTCTTTATGGCAGAAAATGCAGATCTCCATTATGTTGAGATGAAGTTGGAGAATCCAGACTTGTCAGCCCCGAGTTATTACAGCAAATGTCTGAGGTGATTGCTGCTATCAAACAAAGAATTCAAATTGCACAGAGTTGATAGAAAAGCTACGCGGACTGGAGGAGGAGAAACTTAGAATTCGCTGAGAGCGATGAAGTATTCCTCAAGATATCTCCTTACAAGGGTGTGATGAGGTTTGGCAAGAAAGGGAAGCTAAGTCAAAGGTTTGTTGGGCCCTTTCCCATCTTGAAGAAAGTAGGAAGCAGACTACAGTTGCTAGCATCTATGGATGGGGTTCACAATTTTTTTCATGTTTCGATGCTGAGAAAATGTGTACGAGATCCAACTTAGATCGTGGAACAGGTGGACTTTGATATCATGTCGATGCTGACGTATGAAGAGAGGCCCATAAAGATATTGGATACTTCACTCAAAGTGTTGCACAACAGGGTGGTCCCATTGGTGAAAGTTTTATGGCGCAATCATAACGTGGAGGAAGCCACTTGGGAAAGACAACAGGATGTTAGGGCCCAATATCCGGAGCTATTCGCTTAAGTAAATTTTGGGGATAAAATTCTGTTAAGGTGGGTGGGATGTAATACCTGGCAATTTTTGCCATGTAAATATTCCTTGAATTAATAATTGAGAAATTATTTGCTATTAATACAACGTGTATTTTATTTGAATTGTTGTGATGCTTTATGGAAAGCGGGTTTCAGAGAAAACCAAATCATTGAACTAATTAACAAATTAGTTGAAAAACCAATTAAGGTTGGTGGGAGGGAGCTAATGAGAGTTTGACACTTGGCAAACTTGTTGGAGAAGCCAAGCCCCTCTTCCTCCTTCCCTCCTACGTGAGAACACTCCAACTTGCAATTTCCATCTTTTCTTCTCTGTTCTCTCTTCCAGGTGACAGAGAAAAACTTCCAAAAACCTTGTTTCACCTGTTTTCTTTTGTTTCCTCTAGTTACATGTTCGCGAACCACAGTAGACGTGTGTACAAAGCTTGCTGCATTTCGGACAACAGGTAAGTTCATGCGTATAAGTTGGCCCTTAAGGTTCTACAGCATGGAGGTACTAGGTTTTGATTCGGATAGTTAGGTCGTAGGTTATACTATAAGTTAAACGTGTTCTGTGTGTTCTGTTTCCTGTTGGTTTTTATTCTATCGCCTGTATATGTTGAGTTTAAGCATCGTATCTGTTCATGCATATACGTTTTCTGAAAAACCATGTAAATATTTTTCAGCACCGGATTTGAAGCTATGAATGTTAAAAATGTTAATGTAATGTATGGTTAAGTGTGGACGAGGACTGACATCCTGTCATGTACTCCTGTTATGTCCTGTTGTGGCATGTACTCCTGTTGCGCCAGCTCTTCTTCCCACTTATACCTTCCTGTCCAGTGAAACGTAATGTAATGTAATATAATGTTCCTGTATTTGAAAATGTTCATGCACAACATATGCATCATCGCATTTCATGTTCTTACTGAGCTCTAGGCTCATAGTTGAACTCCCTGTTGTAGGTATGGATCCTCCAGATGAGGACTTTGTGCCTCAAGCTGATGAGTTGATGTAGTTGGCGGATCGAGCTCGTGGGGATTGGTTGCTGCAGTCAGACAAATGTTATTCCTATGAGAATGTATTTTTGAAAGTTATGTCAAGTCCTGTATAGCTTTTGAAATTTTAAAACCAATGTATAGAATTGTGTTGATGTTTTAAAACCTCTGTTTTGACAGTTGAATGTATATATGTTTTGAAATATTATGGAACTGCTTGGAGTTTTCCTCTTTTAGGTTGTGCATGGATTGTCTCGAGTTTTAGAGCTATCCATGCAGTCTGATTTCTTACACTTCTGTCATGTTTTCATGCATGTTTTAAAACTATGTTTTGAATCGGGGTTTTGTGAAGTTTGAAGTTTTGTGCCTCCTGTTTTTAATGTCTTCCTGTTAAATATCGTCCATACTACCCCCAATTTCTGTTGTCTATTTTGTCTTCGGTTTCTGTCTTTTATTCGGCCAAGTGTTATCGTCCAAAGATATCGTCCATTTGCCCGTAAAACAGTTGTCCATTCTGTTCTGGGAACAGTCATCCAAAGTCAAATTGTCCACAGTACTCGCCTGTCGAGTAATTGTTTAAAATATTCGGCTAAGTGTTAAACGTCCAAAGTCTGCATGTTATTTTAAACGTCCAAAGTCTACATGTTATTTTAAACGTCCAAGTTATCGTCCACGATAACATCGTCCAAAGTCAAATTGTCCACAGTACTCGCCCGTCGAGTAATTGTTTAAAATATTCGGCTAAGTGTTAAACATCCAAAGTCTGCCTGTTATTTTAAACGTCCAAAGTCTGCCTGTTATTTTAAATGTCCAAGGTTATCGTCCACGATAACGTCATCCAAAGTCAAATTGTCCACAGTACTCGCTCGCGAGTGATTGTTTAAAATATTCGACTAAGTGTTAGTCGTCCATTATGCCTTCTGTTTTCAAACGTCCACGGACTCCTGTGCCTACTGTTTTTGTCGTTTATTTCAAACGTCCACGGACTTCTGTTGTCCACAGATTCTGTCTTTTATTTCAAACGTCCACGGACTTTTGTTGTCCACAGATTTTTTCTTTTATTTTAAACGTCCACGAATTCTGTTTGTCCACAGATCCTGTCCTTGATTTTAAACTTCCACGTCTTCTGTCTGTCGATAGTAAGTCTTCCACGTGACTTCCAGTTTCTGTTTTCCCTTTTTATTAAGTTTTTCCCTGCATGTCTATCGTCCATTCTGTTTTCTTTTCTGAAACATCCAAAGTATTCTGTCACCCTTTTTTCTCTTCTGTCATTTATCCAGACCTCAATTCCAGAGGAGGTTTTCACTGTGTAAAGTTTTAAAAGTTAAAAACAAAATAGTCCACTTTAAACGTCCAAATTATTCTGTTTTTACTGTTCTTCCTGTATTCTGTCTTCCTGTTTTACTTCTGACATTTATTTCTGAAGTTTGACTTTAAAGATGTTTTTCTTGTTTTATTCTGTTTATTCACTCCAACGTTCATTTATGTTTCCTGTTTTTCCTATTTTCTTCTGTTAATTATTTCAGTAACCCGGTTCTAAATTGTCTTCCAGTTTTCCATTTCAGAAATGATTTTCTCTGTGTCAAAGTTTTAAAGGTAGTAAAAGTTCAAAAAAAAAATGTCACGTTTTAATGTCTGGAGTGATGCTCCTCGATCCCGATCGGGTTTATGGGCGTCACATGACGAACGATTATCGAAGCTCCTCTGATCTCCTCAGTTTCTTCCGATTTCTCCATCTAAGGTAACCCTGTAACCTTGTTAGCGATTTTAGACTAGTTATCCGTGAGTTTTGTTGAAGTTTTAAGGTTAAGATATTTTGGAGAAAACTCGTTGTTTTTGTATGAAAACACGTTAGTTTGTTTTCTAAAGGTTTGAATGGAGTTTGGAGCATATCCTACTAAATTATTAGTTAACATTTTTGCAACTCAGTTTATATTTTTTTAACGTGCATATTATAGGTTCATGACTCGCCGTGGTAACACGAACAAAGCTTGCAACTTCACGGACGTCAGGTAAGTTCATACGCGTAGGTTGGCCCTTAAGGCCCTACATCACGGACATACCAGGTCAAAAATGTCGTCGGGCTATCGTCGAGTAGTTAGGTCGATGATTCGGCCATAATTTTTGTGCCATGCTCAATGCATGGTTTAGATATCCTGTTATTCATCTGTGTTTTGAACTGTTTTCCAGTATGTTAAGTCTATGCACAATGAATGTTCATGCATACACGTTTTTCTCGAAAGTCATGCAAATGTTTTATGTAACACACGGCATTTTTGGCCAGGAAATTATCTCTCGAATTATCAAACGAGATTAGGTTTATATTAATATAATGAATGTTTTGGTGAAATATATTGGGATGTTTAGTGGAAAACTAAACAAAAGTGTAATCAAAACAAATCATTTAGCTAGAAAACCAATAGAGGGGCAGTTTAGGTAGGAATTAAGGTTGGTGGGAGGAAGCCAATGGATGAGAGCCAAGTGTCCAGGCTTGTTGAAGAAGCCAAGCCCCCCTCTCTCTTTCTCTTCTCTACGTGAAACCATCCTCATTTCTCTTCTATGTTTCTCTCCACTCCTCTCTGCATTCTCTCTCCCAGACGACGAACGACCATCAAAGCTCCTCCGATCTCCCTTGTTTCTTTCTATTTCGCTACCTAAGGTAGTCATCTACCAAAGTTAATGAGTTTGGACAAGTTATATGACGCCCCTAAACCCGATCGGGGTCGAGGAGCATAAAACCGGACATTAAAACGTGACATATTTTTTTTTTTTGAACTTTTTCTATCTTTAAAACTTTGACACAGAGAAAACCATTTCTGAAATGGAAAACTGGAAGACAATTTAGAACCGGGTTACAGAAATAATTAACAAAAGAAAATAGGAAAAATAGGAAACATAAATGAACGCTGGAGTGAATAAACAGAATAAAACAGGAAAAACATCTTTAAAGTCGAACTTCAGAAATAAATGGAGAAGTAAAATAGGAAGACAAAATACAGGGAGCACAGTAAAAAAAAAATAATTTGGACGTTTAAAGTGGACTTTTTTTTTAAAACTTTTAAAACTTTACACAGTGAAAACCTCCTCTGGAATTGAGGTCTGGATAAATTACAGAAGAGAAAATTGAGTGACAGAATACTTTGGACGTTTCAAAAAAGAAAACATAATGGACGATAGACATGCAAGGAAAGACTTAATAAAAAGGGAAAACAGAAACTGGAAGTCGCGTGGAAGACTAACTGTTGACAGACAGAAGACGTGGATGTTTAAAATCAAAGACAGGATCTGTGGACAAACAGAAGCCGTGGACATTTAAAATAAAAGAAAGAATCTGTGGACAACAGAAGTCCGTGGACGTTTGAAATAAAAGACAGAATCTGTGGACAACAGAAGTCCGTGGACGTTTGAAATAAACGACAAAAATAGTAAGCATCGGAGTCCGTGGACGTTTGAAAACAGAAGGCATAATGGACGACTAACACTTAGTCGAATATTTTAAACAATCACTAGCGAGCGAGTACTGTGGATAATTTGACTTTGGACGAAGTTATTGTGGACGATAACCTTGGACGTTTAAAATAACAGGCAGACTTTGGACGTTTAACACTTAGCTGAATATTTTAAACAATTACTCGACGGGCGAGTACTGTGGACAATTTGACTTTGGACGTCGTTATTGTGGACGATAACTTGGACGTTTAAAATAACAGGCAGACTTTGGACGTTTAACACTTAGCCGAATATTTAAACAATTATTCGATGGGCGAGTACTGTGGACAATTTGACTTTGGACGACGTTATCGTGGACGATAACTTTGGACGTTTAAAATAACAGGCAAACTTTGGACGACTGTTCTCAGAACAGAATGGACAACTATTTTACAGGCAAAATGGACGATATCTTTGGACGATAACACTTAGCCGAATAAAAGATAGAAACCAAAGACAAAATAGACAACAGAAATTGGGGGCAGTATGGATGATATTTAACAGGAAGACATTAAAAACAGGAGGCACAAAACTTCAAACTTCACAAAACCCCGATTCAAAACATAGTTTTAAAACATGACAGAAGTGTAAGAAATCAGACTGCATGGATAGCTCTAAAACTCGACACAATCCATGCACAACCTAACAAAGGAAAACTCCAAGCAGTTCCAGAATATTTCAAAACATACATACATTCAACTGTCAAAACAGAGGTTTTAAAACATCAACACAATTCTATACATCGGTTTTAAAACTTCAAAAGCTATACAGGACTTGACATAACTTTTAAAAATACATTCTCACAGGAATAACATTTGTCTGACTGCAGTAACCAATCTCTAGGAGCTCGATCTGCCAACTACATCAACTTATCAGCTTAAGGCACAAAGTCCTCATCTGGAGGATCCATAGCTACGACAGGTAAGAACATGAAATTCGATGATGCATATGCTGTGCTTGAACATTTTCAAATACAGGAACATTACATTACATTACATTATGTTTCACTGGACAGGAAGGTATAAGTGGGAAGAAGAGCTGGCGCAACAGGGGTACATGCCACAACAGGACATAACAGGAGTACATGACAGGATGCCAGTCCTCGTCTACACTTAACCATACATTACATTAACATTTTTAACTTTCATAGCTTCAAATTTGGTGCTGAAAAACATTTACATGGTTTCTAGAAAACGTGTATGCATGAACAAATACGATGCTTAAACTCAACATATACAGGCGACAGAATAAAAACAAACAAGAAACAGAACACACAAAACACGTTTAACTTATAGTATAACCTACGACCTAACTACCCGAACCAAAACCTAGTACCTCCATGTTGTAGGACCTTAAGGGCCAACTTATACGCATGAACTTACCTGTTGTCCAAAATGCAGCAAGCTTTGTACACACGTCTACTGTAACACCCTTAAAACTGTACCCGTATTTCTCATATTATTTTTTTTTTCTTCTTTACATTTTATAAACTTTAAAACTTGACGTTAACCAGAATTGAAATCGAAACCGAAACCGGAATCGAAATCGAAGTTCGTTTGGTAAATCATTTAAAACATAAACTAAAACTATTTAATTAAAACTTAAAAACATTTAATTAAAAACTTTTAATAACAATAAAAGAAGGGAGGGCAGAATCGGAATTCTACCCTCGCAAAGCAGCAGCGATCGCTGCACTGAGGCAGCGATCGATCTCTGCGCTGCAGCAGAGACCGATCGCTGCACTTAGTGCAGCGATCATGCTGCAGCACGCAGCGATCATGCTGCAGCACGCAGCGATCGATCTCTGCGCTGTAGCAGAGATCGATCGCTGCACACTCTGTGCAGCGACCAAGCACCTGCTCTCTGGAATTCTCCAGAGAGCAGATCACTTCACTTGCTCTCTGGAATTCTCCAGAGAGCAAAGTAAATTCTTCAAGTCTCTGGAATCTGATTCCAGAGACCAACAACCTCCATTTTTCCTACACCAATTTCACATTTCTACCATTTTTTCATCTTTAAACCAAATCAACTTATGCGTTAACTCAACCGACTTACAGCAGACTTACGAAGTCCAACTGCGTGGATGTATCTAAACATCAAACATAACCGTATCAACCTAAAACCAATTAAACGTTTTCAAAACATTCAGCAAACAGTTTAAACCAAGACATTTTACGTACGCTTACCAAAACGTTATCAAATTCCTATCCAGATCCAAACACCCTAAATATACTATACAATTATCAACTCAAAACATCCCAAAATAAACCCAGAGTCCAGACATACGTCCCCACGGGTCATATCGCGCCTCGACTGCCCCAGCGCACTCCCACAGCCATCATCCATCAACTGCATCCCTCGTCAGGAGGAGGAACGTCGTCCTCACCTGGTTCAATATCGCCTAAGAGATTACCTACACCATACAGACACATATGAGATATTGAAATCTCAGTAAGCTACGTAAATGCAGATGCATGCATGCGTGCGTATGCCATTCAGAAAACGTTCAAATTGCCAATTCAGATTCATTTACCAATGCCTTTACAGATTCATTTACAGATACATTACGTCACAGACAGAATTGTCACCGAGATCTCAGCCCACTAAATGGAAAGGATACATTCCGCGGTCGAACTACCACTTTCCACTTAGATGGGGGGGGGGGGGGGGTACATGCTCACAAAACCTACAGCCATGCCTGAGCCCCACCTCGCGTAACCAGAAACAGATTACAGATTTCAGATTACAGATTACTTACAGAGGTTCGTTACTTTTCTTAAAACATGTGCAGAAGTTCATTTTCATGACATTTGAAATCCGTGATGCATGAACAGTTCATATAAGCAGAAAGTAAACAACCAACGTGCATACATTCATGGCAGTAAAGCAGAACCTATAAACAACTAACCTAACTACCCAACCAGAATAACATAAAACAAACAGTTCCTCGAGTATTCTCGAGACGACGACGGAGTATGGTGCAGACCTTTGGGTCAAAGTAAGTCACGAAAACTTACCTGGAGCGCACTGAATCACTAGCTTCGTCCACGGGAGTCGTGTGTCTGTGAGAAAACACGATATTCATAGTTAGAACCGATTTAAACTATAAACGTCCAAATTACAAAATCCTTAACTAGCGAATTCTCCTAAATTCTCCACTTAGCTAATTAGAGCATTTCGAACGTTCATTAAAGCTCGATTATCCAAATTCTCAAATAACGAGTTTTTCCCTAAAACCCGAAATTTTACCAATTTATAACTTTTTCGTAATTCGACTTTTCTTCGTCAAATAACGTTCAATACGTTCAATATACACGTAATTATAGCTAACCTATTAATTACGAAGCCTAAATCACGTTTTTAACGGAAAACCTAATTTAAACCCTAACCCTAAATCAAACCAAAACTCGAAATAAACGACCCAAGACTAAAGCTACATACCGAGGGTAGCGAGAGAGGAAGAAAACGTGAAGAACGGAGGAGAAATCGGAGATCGGAACGTCGGATCGCCGGCGGCCAAGTAGGTTTCGCGCGAGGGAGGAAGAAAGAAACAGAGAAGTGTTCTTCTCTGGAGTGATTTTCGTTGGAAAATCACTCAGGCATATTGCCTTTTAATAGATAATAAAAATTAAATACTCAAATGACGATTTTGCCCTTTCTTAAGTTTTTATATTAATTTCGTCGTTCGGTTCGTTAATCGTTTAGCTATTCGGTTTCTCCGAACTTCCAAACTTCACCAATAAGCTCCACTTAATATTTGAGATTTAATAAAACTGTCCGTTCGTAATTTGGACCTCGTTTGCTATTTTTACGAGAACGTCTTTTACATTACGAAAAGCGTATTTACTCGGATTATAGTGTTTGATCTCCGAAAATTCCCAAAATTTTCTTAAAATTCTAATTAATCGCTAGGATCGAAATGACGCGTTCTTTTCGTAAATCGGACCTGATTTGACATAATTACAAAAATGCCAATAACAATATAATAACAATATAATAAAAGGTCCGTACAAACCGGATATTACATTCTCCCCTCCTTATTCAGAATTTTGTCCACAAAATTAAACTACCCAAACAGATCAGGATATCTAGTCATCATATCCTGCTGTCGTTCCCACGTAGCCTCTTCCACCTCGTGGTTCCGCCATAGGACTTTGACTAGCGGAATCTCTTTGTTGCGCAAGATTTTGGTAGAGTGCTCCAGAATACGTACCGGCTTCACCTCGTAAGTCAAGGTAGGCTGTACCTCGATCTCTGTAGTCTCCACGGCATGAGATGGATCACGTAAACATCTCCGAAGCATGGATACGTGGAATACATCATGAATGCCCTCCATAGAAGCCGGAAGCTGCAGTCTATACGCCAACTTCCCGATCCTCTTCAGAACAGGAAAGGGCCCCACGTACCGAGGGTTCAGCTTACCCCTCCTTCCAAATCTCGCGACGCCTTTGAATGGAGAAACCTTCAAATAAACCTCGTCGCCTTCATCAAACTCTAGCTCTCGCCGTCTCGTGTCGGCATAACTCTTCTGCCGGCTCTGAGCTATCTCGATCCGCCGTCGGATAACGGCAATCTTATCTGCCGTTTGTTGTAAGATCTCAGGACCAACGATCCTGGCCTCGCCAACCTCGTCCCAGTGTAATGGAGACCTACACTTCCGACCATATAAAGCCTCATACGGAGCCATGCCGATAGTAGCCTGGAAGCTGTTGTTATACGAGAACTCAACCAGAGGTAAATATCGGCTCCACGAGCCCTGAAACTCCAGCACACACGCCCTGAGCATATCCTCAAGAATCTGGTTCGTCCTCTCCGTCTGACCGTCGGTCTGAGGATGAAACGCTGTGCTGAAATCCAGCTGAGTCCCCATAGCTCGGTGTAAACTCTTCCAGAACTTCGAGGTAAATCTAGGATCTCTGTCTGAAACAATAGAAACCGGAACTCCGTGCAATCTAACAATCTCCTGCACATAGAGTTCGGCAAGCTGATCCATAGATGACGACATCTTCACGGGCAAGAAGTGAGCCGACTTTGTCAATCGGTCTACAATAACCCAAATGCCATCATGTCCTCGTGTAGTCCTCGGGAGCCCCACAATGAAGTCCATAGAGATCTGCTCCCACTTCCACTCCGGAATCGGCAGTGGTAATAATGTACCGGCCGGTCTCTGGTGCTCCGCCTTAACCTGTTGACAAACTAAACAGGTCTCGACGTGCTGGGCAACCTCTCTCTTCATACCTGGCCACCAGAAGTGCTGCCGTAAGTCCCGGTACATCTTGGTACTTCCCGGGTGCACAGAATAAGCTGAAGAATGTGCCTCAGCCAATATCTCCTTCCTCAGACTCTCGTTGCTAGGCACGTACCACCTGTGCCAAAACTTCAGAATACCATCCTCTGATAGATGAAAATCCGACGAGTCTCCCAATATCATGCTAGATCGAAGCTCCATACACTCTGAATCAGTCAGCTGAGCCTCACGTATACGATCCAGAAGAGTCGGCCTGAGAGAAACATTAGAGAGCATACTAGACAACTCCGCCACAATCTCCACGTCAAATCTCTCAATCTCAGACCGCAGAGTAACTGTCATCGCTGCTAATGAAGGCTGTATCGCAGAAGGCACTCTACTCAAGGCATCAGCAACCTTGTTCGCCTTTCCTGGATGGTACTTGATATCAAAATCGTAATCTTTGACAAACTCAAGCCATCGTCTCTGTCTCATGTTTAGCTCCTTCTGCGTAAATAAGTATTTCAAGCTCTTGTGGTCAGAAAATACCTCGCACTGCTGCCCATATAAATAATGTCTCCATATCTTCAGTGCGAAGACCACAGCTGCTAACTCGAGGTCATGCGTAGGGTAGTTCTGCTCATACGGCTTCAGCTGCCGAGAAGCATAAGAAATGACTTTCCCCTCTTGCATCAACACACAACCGAGCCCGACTCCAGACGCATCGCAGTAAATACTGAACCTGACACCCTCAACAGGCAGCGCCAGAACTGGAGCGGTGGTCAATATCTGCTTTAACTCTGCAAAACTGTCATCGCAAGCAGACGACCATATAAATCTCTCACTCTTCCGAGTCAAGCGTGATAAGGGAAGTGCGATCTTCGAGAATCCCTGAATAAACTTCCGGTAATAACCGGCCAATCCGAGAAATCCACGCACCTCACGCACGTTCTTCGGCTGTGGCCAATCTCTGACCGCCTGGACTTTGCTCGGATCCACAGAAACTCCGTCCTGTGATATGATATGGCCAAGGAAACTCACACTGTCAAGCCAGAACTCGCACTTCGAAAACTTCGGATAGAGCTGGCGCTGTCTCAATATCTGTAGTACAATCCGTAGATGTTCCACATGCTCTTCTCTCGTCTTGGAGTAGATGAGGATGTCGTCAATAAACACCACAACAAACTTGTCCAAGTACTCCTTAAAGACCCGGTTCATCAGATCCATGAATGCTGCAGGAGCATTAGTGAGCCCAAAAGACATAACGAGGAACTCAAAATGCCCATACCTCGTCCGGAACGCTGTCTTTGGCACGTCATCCCCCCGGACCTTCAACTGATAGTAACCCGAGCGCAGGTCAATCCTGGAAAATACTCGGGCACCCTGTAGCTGATCAAACAAGTCGTCGATCCTGGGCAGTGGATATCTGTTCTTCACTGTCAACTTGTTCAGCTCCCTATAGTCAATACACATCCTGAGGGTCCCGTCCTTCTTTTTGACAAACAGAACGGGCGCACCCCAGGGTGAAACGCTGGGTCGAATGAAACCCTTCTCTAATAGCTCATCAAGCTGAGTCCTCAACTCTCTCAACTCAGCTGGTGCCAACCGATACGGGTTTTTAAACGTTGGCGCGGCGTTCGGATAGACATCTATAGTGAACTCAATCTCCCGGTCAGGCGGTAATCCGGGAAGATCGTCAAGAAATATACCAGAGAACTCTCTGACAATAGGAATGTCGCTCGGCTGTAATCCGCTGAGCAACTGAATATCGAAAACTGAGGCCAAATAAATAGAGCACGCACCTTTGAACTGCTCTCTGACCTCCATAGAATAAGAGATAGGCGATCCGCTAGATCGGTTCATCGCCTGATAAGAAAACTGGGCTCTGTCCGGGGGTCGGAAGGTCACAATCCCGGAGCGACAATCGATGGTGGCGAAGTGCTGTGCCAGCCAGTCCATCCCCAAAATAAGATCATACCGCTCTATGCTCATAACTATCAACCGAGTATAAAGGGTAATACTCCCCACCGAGACGATATTGCCCTGGAGAATACGATCTGAACGCATATGCTCTCCCGAAGGCAGCATCACACTATACTCAACCCCAGCTAACTCAGACTTTAGCCCCAATCTAGTCATGCATGCTGTCGATACGAAGGAGTGCGTAGCTCCGGTATCCATCAAAGTAAAAACAGTAGCGCCCATAAGCAAAATAGTACCTGCAATCACGGCAGGCTGATCCTCGTCATCAACACTGCCCGGCTCAATAAGTGCGAAGACCCTCGGCGTAACTCTCCTCTAATCTCCACCTAGCTGATCTCGGCCCGGGTGTGGACAATCTCTAACAAAATGGCCGACTCCACCACATCTGTAGCACTTATTAGAGCCAACTCGACACTCTCCACTGTGCTCCTTCTGACAAAAGGGGCACCAAGGCATCTGAGAAGCTCCCTGAATTTGTTTCCCCTTGCCCCGATCGTTACCTCCCTCTAGAGGTCTCTTCACACCCCTCGGCTGTGGCTGGGGCGGCTGTGCTCTAGGCTGAAATCCTCGGTTCTGCGACTGAGGACGAATCTCCCGAAAGAAGCCCTTCGCTGGCTCCCTCGGCCTAATACAAGTGGCCCTGGCAGCCTCGATATCCAGAGCCCTAGCTGTGATGTCAGAAAAGGGTACGTCGATAATACCTGAGACCACAACGTGCATCCGTAACTCCGGATTAAGTCCCTCCATAAACTGGTGCACCTTCTCATCGTTATCGCTGACAAGGCGCGGTGCAAATCGCGATAAAGCCTCAAACCTCCGAATATAGTCAGCAATTGAACCCGTCTGTCTCAGCTGCATAAACTCGTTCCTCTTGGCCACTCTCGCAGTACGGCTGAAATACTTGTCGAAGAATAAAAACTTGAACCGCTCCCAAGTCATAACTGATACGTCTGTCGTCACCTTGATCGAATCCCACCAGAAACGGGCATCCATAGCCAAGTGAAAGGTAGCATAAGCCACCTTGTTCCCGTTCCCTACCTCGGCATAAGTCAACATATCCTCCATAACTCGGATCCACTCCTCGGCACGTGTCGGATCCGATGACTGGCCCTCGAATACAGGAGGTCGTAGACTCTGGAACTTCTGCATGCCCTGATTGCTAGGAACCACTAAATCCTGGGCTCTCTGGGTCTCTCGCTGGGTCTCCCGATTTACAAAATCTGTAATTTGCTGCGCTTGCCGGTCCATATGCTGGGACTGGCGGTCTATCAAGTCTGTAAGACGATCCATCGCGTCGTCTCTAGGATCCCTTCCTCGAGTCATAGTGTATAAAACTCCTATAAAATTTAAAACAAATAGTCTCTAAGGAATAAAATCAAACACAGCTATAAACAGACTTACAGTTGATGAAGGATGTCCGCGTAGTGGCTGTGCAGTCGAGCAGTCTACAGAATCGGTTTTAAAACCCGGGGGCTTTGATACCATAACTGTAACACCCCTAAAACTGTACCCGTATTTCTCATATTATTTTTTTTTTCTTCTTTACATTTTATAAACTTTAAAACTTGACGTTAACCAGAATTGAAATCGAAACCGAAACCGGAATCGAAATCGAAGTTCGTTTGGTAAATCATTTAAAACATAAACTAAAACTATTTAATTAAAACTTAAAAACATTTAATTAAAAACTTTTAATAACAATAAAAGAAGGGAGGGCAGAATCGGAATTCTACCCTCGCAAAGCAGCAGCGATCGCTGCACTGAGGCAGCGATCGATCTCTGCGCTGCAGCAGAGACCGATCGCTGCACTTAGTGCAGCGATCATGCTGCAGCACGCAGCGATCGATCTCTGCGCTGCAGCAGAGATCGATCGTTGCACACTCTGTGCAGCGACCAAGCACCTGCTCTCTGGAATTCTCCAGAGAGCAGATCACTTCACTTGCTCTCTGGAATTCTCCAGAGAGCAAAGTAAATTCTTCAAGTCTCTGGAATCTGATTCCAGAGACCAACAACCTCCATTTTTCCTACACCAATTTCACATTTCTACCATTTTTTCATCTTTAAACCAAATCAACTTATGCGTTAACTCAACCGACTTACAGCAGACTTACGAAGTCCAACTGCGTGGATGTATCTAAACATCAAACATAACCGTATCAACCTAAAACCAATTAAACGTTTTCAAAACATTCAGCAAACAGTTTAAACCAAGACATTTTACGTACGCTTACCAAAACGTTATCAAATTCCTATCCAGATCCAAACACCCTAAATATACTATACAATTATCAACTCAAAACATCCCAAAATAAACCCAGAGTCCAGACATACGTCCCCACGGGTCATATCGCGCCTCGACTGCCCCAGCGCACTCCCACAGCCATCATCCATCAACTGCATCCCTCGTCAGGAGGAGGAACGTCGTCCTCACCTGGTTCAATATCGCCTAAGAGATTACCTACACCATACAGACACATATGAGATATTGAAATCTCAGTAAGCTACGTAAATGCAGATGCATGCATGCGTGCGTATGCCATTCAGAAAACGTTCAGATTGCCAATTCAGATTCATTTACCAATGCCTTTACAGATTCATTTACAGATACATTACGTCACAGACAGAATTGTCACCGAGATCTCAGCCCACTAAATGGAAAGGATACATTCCGCGGTCGAACTACCACTTTCCACTTAGATGGGGGGGGGGGGGGTACATGCTCACAAAACCTACAGCCATGCCTGAGCCCCACCTCGCGTAACCAGAAACAGATTACAGATTTCAGATTACAGATTACTTACAGAGGTTCGTTACTTTTCTTAAAACATGTGCAGAAGTTCATTTTCATGACATTTGAAATCCGTGATGCATGAACAGTTCATATAAGCAGAAAGTAAACAACCAACGTGCATACATTCATGGCAGTAAAGCAGAACCTATAAACAACTAACCTAACTACCCAACCAGAATAACATAAAACAAACAGTTCCTCGAGTATTCTCGAGACGACGACGGAGTATGGTGCAGACCTTTGGGTCAAAGTAAGTCACGAAAACTTACCTGGAGCGCACTGAATCACTAGCTTCGTCCACGGGAGTCGTGTGTCTGTGAGAAAACACGATATTCATAGTTAGAACCGATTTAAACTATAAACGTCCAAATTACAAAATCCTTAACTAGCGAATTCTCCTAAATTCTCCACTTAGCTAATTAGAGCATTTCGAACGTTCATTAAAGCTCGATTATCCAAATTCTCAAATAACGAGTTTTTCCCTAAAACCCGAAATTTTACCAATTTATAACTTTTTCGTAATTCGACTTTTCTTCGTCAAATAACGTTCAATACGTTCAATATACACGTAATTATAGCTAACCTATTAATTACGAAGCCTAAATCACGTTTTTAACGGAAAACCTAATTTAAACCCTAACCCTAAATCAAACCAAAACTCGAAATAAACGACCCAAGACTAAAGCTACATACCGAGGGTAGCGAGAGAGGAAGAAAACGTGAAGAACGGAGGAGAAATCGGAGGTCGGAACGTCGGATCGCCGGCGGCCAAGTAGGTTTCGCGCGAGGGAGGAAGAAAGAAACAGAGAAGTGTTCTTCTCTGGAGTGATTTTCGTTGGAAAATCACTAAGGCATATTGCCTTTTAATAGATAATAAAAATTAAATACTCAAATGACGATTTTGCCCTTTCTTAAGTTTTTATATTAATTTCGTCGTTCGGTTCGTTAATCGTTTAGCTATTCGGTTTCTCCGAACTTCCAAACTTCACCAATAAGCTCCACTTAATATTTGAGATTTAATAAAACTGTCCGTTCGTAATTTGGACCTCGTTTGCTATTTTTACGAGAACGTCTTTTACATTACGAAAAGCGTATTTACTCGGATTATAGTGTTTGATCTCCGAAAATTCCAAAAATTTTCTTAAAATTCTAATTAATCGCTAGGATCGAAATGACGCGTTCTTTTCGTAAATCGGACCTGATTTGACATAATTACAAAAATACCAATAACAATATAATAACAATATAATAAAAGGTCCGTACAAACCGGATATTACATCTACTATGGTTCGCGAACCTGTAATTGGAGGAAACAGAAGAAAACAGGTAAAACAAGGTTTTTGGAAGTTTTTCTCCGTCGCCTGGAAGAGAGAACAGAGAAGAAACGATGGAAATTGCAAGTTGGAGTGTTCTCACGTAGGAGGGAAGGAGGAAGAGGGGCTTGGCTTCTCCAACAAGTTTGCCAAGTGTCAAACACTCATTAGCTCCCTCCCACCAACCTTAATTGGTTTCCTATTTTACCCTTCCATTGGTTTTCCAACTAATTTGTTAATTAGTTCAACGATTTAGTTTTCTCCGAAATCCGCTTTGCGTAAAGCATCACAACAATTCAAATAACATACACAATGTATTAATAGCAAATAATTTCTCGATTAATAATTCAACGAATATTTAGATGGCAAAAATTGCCGGGTTTTACAAGTTAAACGTTAGTTTTCTTGAAGTTTTTGGGTTAATGTTCGATCGTGCATGATGTAGATCCGTGGATCGCTGAGGACTTACGATCAAAGCTGTAACTCACGGACAACAAGTAAATTCATGTGCGTAGGTTGGCCCTTAAGGCCCTACATCATGGAGGTACTAAGTTCTGGTTGTCGGGTAGTTAAGTCATAGGTTATGTTATGAGTTATCTGTGTTTTTCTTTACGTCTTGCTGTGTTATTCCTGTCGCCTGTTTGTATTAAGTTTAAGCACTGTAAATATTCATGCATACACGTTTTTCCTGAAAGTCATGCAAATATTTTCTGCACACGGTTTGAAGTTAAGAAAGATAAAACCTGTAATGTAATGCTTGGTTAAGTGTGGGACGGGGACTGGCCCCCTGCTCTGTTCTGGTATGTATTACTGTAATGTGCCTGAAAGTGCACCCCCTGATATGTGCCTGATAGTGCACTCGCCAGTTTCCCTATAAGCCCCACTTATACCCCCCTGACAGATAAAAGTAATGTTCTGTAATGTCACTGTATTTTGAAAGATCATGCATAGCATATTCATCACTGCATTTTATGTTCTTACTGAGCTTTAGGCTCATAGTTGAACTCCCTGATGTAGATACGGACCCTGTGGATGAGGATTTTGTGCCTCAAGCCGACGAATAGGTGGTTGGTGGCACGAGCTTTTGGGGGCGGTTGTGGCAGCCAGACACATTTCTGACTAGAGAGAGTGAAGTGTTTATGTTTTTACAATTTCTGTTTGGTGAATTCTTGAAGTTTATGTCAAGTTCTGTACAGCTTCTGAGATTTTAAAACTGTGTACAGACTCTTTATTGATATTTTAAAACTATGTTTTGAATCGGGTTTTTGAAGTTTGAAGCTTTTTGTGTCAAGTAATGTAAACTGTCAAACAGAGATGTAGCCGATCGATCGGCTGTGGTAGCAGATCGATCGGTGAGGTGTTGCTCTTTTTAAACTGTCGTCCATTCTGCCGTTTAAGTTCAAACGTCCAACATCCACTCTGCCTTCAAAAATAGTTGCCCATTTTGTTCTGTAAAATAGTCGTCCACGCTGCTCTTTGAAAATAGTCGTCTATGCTGTTCCTAAAAATAGTAGTCTAGTTCTGCAGTTGTCCACAGTACTTGCCCGTCGAGTAATTGTTTCAAGTATTTGGCTAAGTGTTAGTCGTCCATTCTGTCGTCAATTCTGCCTATTATTTTTAAATGTCCAAAGTCCATTTTGTCTTTCAATTCTGTCGTCCATTCTGTCTTTCAATTTTGTCGTCCATTCTGCCGTCTATTTTAAACGTCCATGGTTACTGCCTTTAATTTTAAACGTCCGCAGGCTTCTGTTGTCTACTATTTTGTTTCTCCTTTGATTTCAAACGTCCACAGCTTCTGGACTTCTGTCGTCCATAGCTGCTGCATTTCTGGGCTTCTGTCGTCCACCAGCTTCTGGACTTCTGTCGTCCATAGCTGCTGCATTTCTGTCGTCCACAGCTTCTGTATTTCTATCGTCCACAGCTTCTGGACTTCTGTCGTCCACAGGTTCTGCATTTCTGTCGTCCACGGCTTCTGGACTTCTGTCGTCCACAGCTTCTGCATTTCTGTCGTCCACAGCTTCTGGACTTCTGTCGTCCACGGCTTCTGCATTTCTGTCATCCACGGCTTCTGGACTTCTGTCGTCAACAGCTCCTGGACTTCTTTCGTCCACAGCTTCTGCATTTCTGTCGCCCACGGCTTCTGCACTTCTGTTGTCCATAGCTTCTGTCATTTACTGTAGCTTCCCACTGCGTGACTTCCAGTTTACGTTTCCCATTTTATTAAGTCTTCCACTATATGTCTGTCGTCTATTCTGCCCTCAGTTTCTGTTGTCCACTCTGCCTTTTATTTAAAACGTCCAAATGCCAGAATCCTGTTTAAGTCGAAGTCAAGTCCTAGCAAAAATCCTGAAACTTTTTTCATTTCTCCCTGCCTTCTGTCTTCCTATTTTACTTATGCCATCTATTTATGTTGACTATTTTAATTGTCTTCCAGTTTTCAATTCCAGGGGAGGTTTTCTCTGTCAAGGTTTTAATAGAAAAAGTTCAAAAAAAAAAAATAGTCCACGTTTTAAAAATGTCCAGAGTGAGGCTCTTCGACCCCGATCGGGTTTGGGGGCGTCATAGTAATGGTATCAGAGCCACCAGGTTGTAAAAGCGGTTCTGGAGAACTGTCTAGTTGCACAACCCGCCACGTGAGAGCGCTCCACCAACTGTAAGTGTTTAAGTTCCCGTAAAAGTTCTGTTTATTAAATTTGATTATTTTTTATAGGATTTTTTTAGAAATGGTGAGAGGACATCAGGATGAAGCAAATGATAGTGCCAGTGCGATCGACCGTTTAACCAAACTATGGGTGTACAATCTCGCATGATAGAACGCATGATGATGAGAGAGGATAACGGGAATAACAATAATCATGGGAGTTCTCCACGTGACACCAGTGGAGACAAATTCCGACGGCTTCAACCGCCAACGTTCGACAGGCAGTCAACGGACCCAGCTCATGCTGAGGAATGGATCCGGCATATCGAACGAATATTCAACTACGCAGAGGTGGAAGAAAGCAAGAAAGTGATATGTGCCACGTTCCATCTCACCAAGAATGCAGGATTTTGGTGGGACACCATCCAGGCAACAACAGTAGCATTAAGCTGGGAAGGATTCAAAAAGATCTTCTATGAGAAGTACTTCGACCGCAGTGTGAGGAAGGAGAAGATGATCGAATTCTCCCGACTACGCCAATTTGGATCGGTGGCCGAGTATGTTCAGAAGTTCGACTCACTGTCTCGCTACGCACCTCATCTGGTGATCACCGATGAAAACAAGGTACACCAGTTCATCCAGGGCCTGACGATGGACCTTTTACGGGGAATCACGACTGGGGGTTTTGACGAGGCACCATATACAGAGGTGTTGGCCAAGGCTTATCAGTTGGAAGCCTTAGAGACGAAGCTCCAGGGACAGAGGGATTCATCAGAAAGGTTCTATCAGGATGTTCCTCAGCAACAGCAAGGTCGTGATTGGAAACCATTGCAGCAACCGAACTGAGGCGTGAAGCGGCCCAATGAGATTACTGCTTATCAGGATAAGGGGAAAAGACCAATGGGGGATCCTCAGCTTTCTGCATGCCCGCGTTGCCAGAAAAGTCATAGAGGTGAATGCAGGCTCCTTACCGGCCATTGCTTTCGATGCGACAAAGAGGGCCATCACGTCCGAAATTATCCAATGCCTGACACGAGACCGAATCATGTCAGGCCAAGGGTTTTTGCATTAACAGAGAACGATGATGATGCCCAACACACAGCGATCACAGGTACGGTCCCATTGTAGAAGTTTATAAAATAGAGAACCTTAGGATGAGGGTAAAAGGGATTAAGAGACCTTTAAGTCTAAGCAAATTTTGGGAACAAAATTTCCTTTAAGGTGGGTGGAATGTAACACCCGGTATTTTTGGCTAGGAAATTATCCCTCGAATTATCGAACGGAATTAGGTTTATATTAATAAAATGAATATTTTGGTGAAATTTGTTGGGATGTTTAGTGGAAAACTAAACAAAAGTGTAACCAAAACAAATTATTTAGTTAGAAAACCAATGGAAGGGCAGTTTAGGTAGGAATTAAGGTTGGTGGGAGGAAGCCAATGGATGAGAGCCAAGTGTCCAAGCTTGTTGAAGAAGCCAAGCCCCCTATCTCTTTCTCTTCTCTACGTGAAACCCTCCTCATTTCTGTTCTCTGTTTCTCTCCACTCCTTTCTGCATTCTCTCTCCCAAATGACGAATGACCATCGAAGCTCCTCCGATCTCCCCAATTTCTTTCTATTTCGCTGCCTAAGGTAGTCATCTACTAAAGTTAACGAGTTTGGACAAGTTAAACGTTAGTTTTCTTGAAGTTTTAGGGTTAATGTCCGATCGTGCATGATGTAGATCTGTGGATCGCTGAGGACTTATGATCAAAGCTGCAACTCACGGACCACAGGTAAGTTCATGCGCGTAGGTTGGCCCTTAAGGCCCTACATCATGGAGGTACTAAGTTCTGGTTATTGGGTAGTTAAGTCATAAGTTATATTCTGAGTTATCTGTGTTTTTCTTTACGTCTTGCTGTGTTATTCATGTCGCCTGTTTGTTTTAAGTTTAAGCACTGTAAATGTTCATGCATACACGTTTTTCCCGAAAGTCATGCAAATATTTTCTGCACACGGTTTGAAGTTAAGAAAGATAAAACCTGTAATGTAATGCTCGGTTAAGTGTGGGACGGGGACTGGCCCCCTGCTCTGTTCTGTTATGTATTACTGTAATGTGCCTGAAAGTGCACCCCTGATATGTGCCTGATAGTGCACTTGCCAGTTCCCTTATAAGCCCCACTTATACCCCCCTGACAGATAAAAGTAATGTTCTGTAATGTCACTGTATTTTGAAAGATCATGCATAGCATATTCATCACTGCATTTTATGTTCTTACTGAGCTTTAGGCTCATAGTTGAACTCCCTGATGTAGATACGGACCCCGTGGATGAGGATTTTGTGCCTCAAGCCGACGAATAGGTGGTTGGTGGCACGAGCTTTTGGGGGCGGTTGTGGCAGCCAGACACATTTCTGACCAGAGAGAGTGAAGTGTTTATGTTTTTACAATTTCTGTTTGGTGAATTCTTGAAGTTTATGTCAAGTTCTGTACAGCTTCTGAGATTTTAAAACTGTGTACAGACTCTGTATTGATATTTTAAAACTATGTTTTGAATCGGGTTTTTGAAGTTTGAAGCTTTTTGTGTCAAGTAATGTAAACTGTCAAACAGAGATGTAGCCGATCGATCGGCTGTGGTAGCAGATCGATCGGTGAGGTGTTGCTCTTTTTAAACTGTCGTCCATTCTGCCGTTTAAGTTCAAACGTCCAACATCCATTCTTCCTTCAAAAATAGTTGCCCATTTTGTTTTGTAAAACAGTCGTCCACGCTGCCCTTTGAAAATAGTCGTCCATGCTGTTTCTAAAATAGTAGTCCAGTTCTACAGTTGTCCACAGTACTCGCCCGTCGAGTAATTGTTTCAAGTATTTGGCTAAGTGTTAGTCGTCTATTCTGTCTTTCAATTCTGTCGTCCATTCTGCCGTCTATTTTAAACGTCCACGGTTACTACCTTTAATTTTAAACGTCCACAGGCTTCTGTTGTCTACTGTTTTATTTTGCCTTTGATTTCAAACGTCCACAGCTTCTGGACTTCTGTCGTCCACAGCTTCTGCATTTCTGTCATCCACGGCTTCTGGACTTCTGTCATCCACGGCTTCTGGACTTCTGTCATCCACAGCTTCTGCATTTCTGTCGTCCACAGCTTCTGGACTTCTGTCGTCCACAGCTTCTGCATTTCTGTCGTCCACGGCTTCTGGACTTCTGCCGTCCACAGCTTCTGCTTTTCTGTCGTCCACAGCTTCCACGGCTTCTGTATTTCTGTCGTCCACGGCTTCTGGACTTCTGTCGTCCACAACTCCTAGACTTCTGTCGTCCACAGCTTCTGCATTTCTGTGGTCCACGGCTTCTGCACTTCTATTGTCCATAGCTTCTCTCATCCACTGTAGCTTCCCACTACGTGATTTCCAGTTTACGTTTCCCATTTTATTAAGTCTTCCACTGCATGTCTATCGTCTATTCTGCCCTCAGTTTCTGTTGTCCACTCTGCCTTTTATTTAAAACGTCCAAATGCCAGAATCCTGTTTAAGTCGAAGTCAAGTCCTAGCGAAAATCCCGGAACCGTTTTCATTTCTCCCTCCCTTCTGTCTTCCTGTTTTACTTCTGCCATCTATTTCTGTTGACTATTTTAATTGTCTTCCAGTCTTCAATTCCAGGGGAGGTTTTCTCTGTCAAGGTTTTAAAAGTAAAAGTTCAAAAAAATAGTCCACGTTTTAACAATGTCCAAAGTGAGGCCCTTCGACCTCGATCAGGTTTGGGGGCATCACATTTTATGCACACGGTTTGAAGTTAAGAAAGAAAAAACCTGTAATGTAATGTACGGTTAAGTGTGGGACGAGGACTGGCATCCTATTCTGTATTCCAGTAATGTGCCTAAAAGTGCACCCCTGTTGCGGCAGTTCCTCTATAAGCCCCACTTATACCTCCCTGTCCAGTGAAACGTAATGTAATGTCCATGTATTTCGAAAGTTCATGCATAGCATATGCATCACTGCATTATATGTTCTTACTGAGCTTTAGGCTCATAGTTGAACTCTCTGATGTAGGTACGGACCCCGTGGATGAGGATTTTGTGCCTCAAGCCGACGAATAGGTGGTTGGTGGCACGAGCTTTCATGGGTGGTTGCGGCAACTAGACATATTTTTGACCCGAGGGTGAAGTTTTTAAAATGAATGTCATGTTTGTATAGCCTCTGTTGGGATTCTGTTGGAATTCTGGACAATGTATAAGTATTGTGTTAAAGTTTTAAAACCTCTGTTTTGACAGTTGTATGTATGTTTTGAAATATTCTAGAACTGCTTGGAGTTTTTTTTCTTTTAGGTTATGCATGGATTGTCTTGAGTTTTAGAGCTATCTATGCAGTTAGATTCCTGAACTTCTGTCATGTTTTTCTGATATGTCCAAACTTATGTTTTGAATCGGGTTTTGAAGTTTGAAGTTTTGTGTCAAAAGATGTAAACTGTCAAACAGAGAGGTAGCCGATCGATCGCCTGAGGTAACCGATTGATCGGCGGTGTATATATGTCTTTTGAGTGTTTAGTCCCTCTGTTCCATTCTGTCGAATTTTTTGACCAAACGGTGTACTTCAGATGTTGAGGGAGTGTTTAGTCCCTCTGTTCCATTCGATCGAATTTGTCGACCGAATGGTGTATGAATTAATTCCAGAGACTTAGTCTATCGACTAAGGCTAAGTGTTAATCGCCCAAAGTTGTCGTCCAAACCTATCGACCATTTCTGACGTCCAAACCTGTCGACCATTTCTGTCGTCCAAACCTGTTGTCCAATTCACTTCGATCGATTTCATCACCGAGATCACTTAGACTGATTTCATCACTGTGGTCACTTCGACTGAAACTCAGTCTTACTACTCTTTTGTACCTCAACCATTCTGCCTTATGTTTTAACATCGTCCACTTCTGCCTTCTGTTTTAAAACATTCATCCACAGCTTCTGTCATCCACTGTAGCCCTCTACTGCATGTGTAAAACCCGGTAATTTTGCCATGTAAATATTCCTTGTGTTATTAGACAGAATCAATGAGAATATTTATACAATGTATGTCTTATGAGTTTACTGATAGATTCATTGAATGGGGATAATTTGTAAAATCGGTTGGTGGGACTAAATAGTAATTTAGCTAAAAATCAATAGTTAGAAATGCATAGAGGGGTATGTTGGGAAGGAATTAAGGTTAGTGAGGGATAGCTAATGGTTGAGTGACACTTGACAACTTGTTAAAGAAGCCATGTTCTTTTCTCTTCCCTCCTACGTGAAACCTTCATTTCTCATCTGCTTCTTTCCACTGCTCTATGTTTTCTCTCCTCCAGGCGACTGCAACCTTTCCAAAACTTCCTTTCCTCCGTTTTCTTCAGTGAAGGTAATTGTCTGCTAAAGTTAACGAGTTTGGACAAGTTAAAAATATAAGTTTTATTAAAGTTAGGGTTAAGGTATTATAGAGAAAACTCACTATTTTTGGATGAAAACGCGTTGGTTTGTTTTCTTAAGGTTTGAAAGGAGTTTGCTGCATATTCTACTAAGTTATTAGTTAGCATTTGCAGCTTTGCTCATTTTCTCTACGTGCATATTATAGGTTCGTGCATCACCGAGACGTTCAAGACTTTCAACTCTACAGCAAACAGGTAAGTTCATATCCGTAGGTTGGCCCTTAAGGCCCTACATCACTGAGATACTATGTATTTCTTATGTCGGGTGGTTTCGGGTAGAGAAAGTTAGAGTTAAGTTCTGAGTTATCTGTGTCTCTCATTATGTTCTGTTGTATTATTTCTGTTACCTGCCACTTTATGCTTAAGCACTATAAAAGTTCATGCATACACGCTTTTTTCCCAAAAGTTCATGCAAAATGTTTTCTGTACACCGTTTGAAGTTAAGAAAGATAAAAATCTGAATGTAATGTATTGGTTGAGTGCGGGACGGGGACTGGCCTACTGTTTCTGTTCTGTTCTGTTTCTGTTCTATAAATCTGTTATGTGCCTGTCGTGCACTTGCCAGTTCCCCTAGAAGCCCCACTTATACCCCTCTGCCAGTGAAACGTAATGTACTGTACTGTCACCGTATTCTGAAAGTTCATGCATAGCATATGCATCACTGCAATTTTATATATTCTTACTGAGTTTTAGACTCATACGTGAACTCCCTGATGTAGGTACTGAACCCGTGGGTGAGGACTTTGTGCCTCAAGATGATGATTTGATGTAGTTGGCGGTGCGAGCTTCGGGGTTTGTTATGGTGGCTAGACATATTCCTGACCAGAGAGAATGAGGTTTTAAAGTTTTGTGTTATGTTTTAAAAACTTCTGTTATGGTGAATTCTAGAAATGCATGCCAAGTTCTGTACTGTTTCTGAGATTGTAAAACGATGTATGGCATCTGTATTGATGTTTAAAACCTCTGTATTTGACAGTTGAGTTTCTGTTCTGAAGTATTCTGGAATTGTTTGAAATATTTTCTCTTTTAGGATGTGCATGGATTATCTCTGATTTTAGAGTCATCCATGCAATTTGTTTCCTTAAATTTATGTCGTGTTTTCCTGATATGTCCAAAATATATTTTGAATCGTTTTCTGAAGTTTGAAGCTTTCATACTTTCTGTTTTCACGACTTCTATTTTTATTTAATCCTGTTAAAAGTTGTCAACTTTGTCTTTAAACTCTACATCCATCGCTGCCACTGTTATTGTAACACCCAGGAATTTCCTACGACGCACGTAGGCCTTGAATTCGAGGATTAAAGGAGTTTCGGTGATTAGAGGAGTTTAACATGCATCTTAGAGTTATGCTATGTATCAGAGTCAAGAAGTGAAAATAGTGAGAAAATCGGGTTTTAGGTTTTGTTTTGTTTAGTTGGTTGAATTTTAGTTAGTTTTGGATTTAAGATTTCTTTAGAATTTTCTAGAATAATTGCTAAGTTATTTTTCCTATTTGTTAGGTTGTCGAGCGAATAGTTTGGTTGGACGAAGTGAACAATCGAGTGTCGTAGCCAGGTAAGTAGAGGATGTCTGTGTTTTGCCTTCAGACCTACACCATGGAACGGTAGGGAATTGTTTGTTTGCTTTGTTTGGTTGTTTTGTTTTGTTTCGTGTTGAGCATTTTGTGTGACATGCATCACGGTTTTCAAATTACAAACCGAACGAGTTTTTAGCATGGTTTTGAATGGTGAGCTAGAAACGTAAGATTGGTGTGAGTTGAAATGCAATGTGGTTGTGTTAGAGTCACCCAGTCGCGTTAGGGTAGCATCTGCGAGGAACTCTGGTAGAGTTTCATAGTCGCGTTAAGGTGGTACCTGTGTGGGGACTAGCAGAGTTAGAGTCACCTAGTTGCGTTAGGGTAGCACCAGCGAGGAACTCTGGTAGAGTTTCCCAGTCGCGTTAAGGTGGTACCTGCGGGGGGACTAGCAGAGTTGAGTCACCTAGTCGTATTAGGGTAACACCTGCGAGGAACTCTAGTAGAGTTTCCCAGTCGCGTTAAGGTGGTACCTGCGAGGGACTACTGGAGTTGCAGTTTAGCACTTGCGATGAGTTCCGTTCTGTGAATGAGCAACGAAACGCACACGAAACAATAGCAACTGAGCGAGTAGAAACTTCATGTGTTAGGGGTTGTGTTACATTATGCTTTTGATGTGCATTAATTCCCTACTTGCTAAGCATTAGGCTTACGTTTTGTGTTCTGTGGTGTAGGTGACGTCTACGTTTTGTGTTCTGTGGTGTAGGTGACGACGTCAATACAAGTTAGAGCTATGTGGAAAGCTAGGGTTGGGACGCAGTCGGTGAGGTACGCGGTATGCCGGTGAGGGTACTTGTTGGGGCGTCTCGACCATGATCTTCGGGAGAAGTATGAGTTTTGAATGAGATATAGGTAGTTTTGTCAGTAGTTTTGTCAGATTTTGTTGTGTAAATGATAGTAGTTTTATAGCTCTTTTGGTTGATGTTTTTGGGAGTTACTGAATTGATATATATTTTGATGTTTTGGGGTTTATACAAATTAAACATTATGCTGCTGGATTTTTCATAGAATAATCAAATATTGTTTTGGGTTTTTAGTAATTTAGTCGTTATGCCGCCCGATTGTTTTTAGTAAAGCAAACGATGTCTATTTTTAATGATTTTTGTGTTTTCGCTGAAAAGTTGGAGTAAAAAATTATTTTAAAAATTTATTTTAAACACGGTTTGGGTTAGCGACGTAGCGCACTCAGCCGGGGTGGGTTCGGGGGCGTTACAATTCACTTTTGTCTTATTCACATCTACCGCTGTTTACTGTTCTCTCTTGTAGTTCACATCCACCGGTGAACTCATTTCTGTCTCTAGTTCACATCCACCGGTGAACTCATTTCTGTCAATAGTTCACATCCACCGGTGAACAGTGTATTTCTGCCTGTATCCACCGCTGCCTTTAAAGTTCATTTCTGTCTGTAGTTCACATCCACCGGTGAACTCATTTCTATCTGCATCCACCGCTGCCCTTTTAAAATCACATCCACCGCTACCCTTAAAATTCCATCTTCCGCTTGACGTCAGCTACATCTTCCGCCTGATGTCATCTGCCTACTTTATTTACATCTTCCACCTGACGTCATCTGCCCACATCTTCCGCCCACTTTATTTACATCTTCCGCCTGACGTCAGCTACATCTTCCTCTTGACGTCATCTGCCCCCATCTTCCGCCCAGTTCACCTCTACCGGTGAACAGTAATCTTCTGCCTGTAGTTCATATCTGCCGGTGAACAGCCCACTTCTGCTTGTAATTTACGTCCTCTGCCCAGTTTATTTACTTCTTTTGCCCTACATCACCCGACCCCGTCATTCACTGTAGCTTTTCTTCTGGTATAACTTCCAGTTTTGTTTTCCATTTTTATTAGGTTTTCCACTGCATGTCAAGTCGTTCATTTCTGTCTATTTATTTTCATCGTTCAAATTCTGTTGTTTCAATCCTCTCGTTGTCTGCTAGAACCCTATTTAAGTCCAAGTCAAGTCTTAGTGAGAATTCTAGAACTGTTTTCATTTCTCCCCGCTTCCAACCTTCCTGCTTTTTCTTCTGTCATTCATTCTGCATTCCGATTTTTACTGTTTTCCCTTTTATTTTCAAATCCAGAGAATGTTTTCTTTCTCTGTAAAGTTTTCAAGGGTTTCTTTTAAAAGTCCTGTCTATTTTCTGTTTGGTTTAAACAAAAAAAAATATGTCCCGTTTTCTGTTAAATGTCCGGAGTGATGGCTCCTCGGACCCCGATTGGGTCAGGGGCCGTCACAGTAATGGTATCAGAGCAAAATCAGGTTTTAAAAGCGATTCTGTAAATTTCTGGCTACACAACCCGTCACGTGAGATCACACTACCAACTGTAAGTGTTTAAGTTTACGTAAAAGTTTCTGTTTATTAAATTTAGTTATTCTATTTATAGGATTTTCTTAGAAATGGTGAGAGGACAACAGGATGAAGCAAGCGAAAGTTCTCATGCCATTAACAGATTAACTGAGCTGGTGGGTGTACAGTCTCGCATGGTGGAACGTATGATGGCCCGAGAAGACAACGAGAATAATAACAATAATCATAGGAATGCTTCACGTGACACCAGTGGAGATAGATTCAGGCGACTCCAGCCGCCTACATTTGATGGACTATCTACTGACCCAACTCATGCTGAGGAATGGGTCCGGCAGATAGAGAGAATGTTTAGATGCACAGAGGTGGAAGAAAATAAGAAGGTTCTATGTGCCACGTATCAGCTTACCAAGAATGTAGGATTTTGGTGGGACACCGTCCAGGCAACAACGGTGGCGTTAAGCTGGGAGGGATTTAAACGAATATTCTATGAGAATTTTGAAAGAAGTGCAAAGAAGGAAAAGATGATAGAATTCTCTCGGCTACGACAGTATGGATCGGTGGCCGAATATGTTCAGAAGTTTGAATCATTATCCCGTTATGCACCTCATTTGGTGGCCATTGACGAAAACAAGGTTCACCAATTTATTCAGGGGTTGAAGCTGGACCTCTTACGAGGGATTTCTTACGGGGGATTTGATGAGGCCCCGTATACGAAGGTAGTGGCCAAGGCTTATCGGTTGGAAGCCTTAGAGAAGAAGTCTCAGAGATATAGAGATACGTCAAAGAGAATCTTACGTGATGCCCCTCTACAGCAACAACAACAAAGGGGTCAGAAATTTCAACCTCAACAGCAACAGAACAGGGGCATCAAGAGGCCCAATGAGACCACCACTTATCAAGACAAGGGAAAGAGACCAATGGGGGCTCCTCAACTTTTAGCATGCCCGCGATGCCAGAAAATTCATAGGGGCGAATGCAGACTCATAACCGGCCAATGCTTTCGATGTTGCAAAGAAGGCCATCACGTCCGGGATTGCCCAATGCCGGATAGGAGACCAAATCAGGCCGTGCCAAGAGTATTTGCCATGATAGAGGATGATGATGAAGCCGCCTAGCACACAGCCATTACAGGTACAATTTTGATATGTGATGTACCTGCTTATACTTTGTGGGACACGGGTGCCACACATTCGTTTGTGGCAATGGACTTCGTGGGTAGGCAGAGATTTTGTTGTACGTCGTCATATCAGCCCTACAGCATTATGCTACCGTCCGGAGAGTTTATGCACTCCGAGCAGGTTGTACGGGTGATATAGTGTCAGTGGGAGACCAGAAGTTGTATGCCAATCTTATCATCATCGGTATGAAAGGATACGATGTCATTCAGGGGATGGACTGGCTGTTTAGACATCATGTCACCATCAACTGCAGGTTCGGGCTAGTGTCGTTTAAGCGCCCGAACGAGGTAGAGTTCTCCTATCAGGCAATACTAAAGAAACACCGTATGCCTGTTATATCTTCCTTGAAAGCTCAACAACTGATGAGGTCAGGATGCATTAGATTTCTGGCCCACGTAGTAGATGTTCAAAGGCAAAGTAGGGTGAAACTTCAAAATATTCCAGTAGTTCGAGACTTCCCAGAGGTTTTCCTAGATGACTTACTGGGATTGCCACCTGATCGTGAAATCGAGTTTGAAATTGACGTATATCCTGGTGCTGAACCGGTATCGAAGAATCCGTACCGTATGGCACCAATAGAGCTGAGGGAGTTAAAGGCTCAACTAAAGGAATTGGTGGACAAGGGTTTTGTGCGCCCGAGTTTCTCTCCGTGGTGTGCTCCCGTCTTGTTCGTTAAGAAGAAGGATGGGTCCCTACGTATGTGCATCGATTACCGGGAGCTGAACAAGTTAACTATCAAGAATAAGTACCCGTTGCCGAGGATCGACGATTTATTTGACCTGTTACAAGGGGCCCGGGTATTCTCAAAGATTGATTTGCGCTCCGGGTATTACCAGTTGAAGGTCAGAGCTGACGATATTCCAAAGACCGCCTTTAGGACCCGGTACGGACACTACGAGTTCTTGGTGATGTCTTTTGGATTGACTAATACCCCGGCGGCATTCATGGACTTGATGAACAGGATATTCCAAGATTTCTTGGATAAATTTGTAATCGTCTTCATCGACGACATCCTGGTTTACTCCAGAAGTGAGGCCGAGCATGAGGAGCACCTGGCGATTGTGCTATCGAATCTGAAGCAGCACCGGTTGTATGCCAAACTGTTGAAGTGCGAATTCTGGTTTAGCAGGATTAACTTCCTAGGCCACGTGGTGTCGGCAGAAGGAGTGTCTGTGGATCCAGCCAAGATTCTGGCAGTAAAGGAATGGCCGAGACCAAGAAATGCCAGTGAGGTATGGAGTTTTATCGGGTTAGCTGGTTATTACAGAAAGTTCATCAAGGGATTTTCTGTAATAGCGAAACCTATGACCAGCTTGACGAGGAAAGCCATCAAGTTCAAGTGGTCTGAAGCTTGTGAGGTGAGTTTTCAGACGCTTAAGCAGAAATTAACCACTGCTCCTCTGTTAGTATTGCCAGTTGAAGACGGCAAATTTAGCGTATACTGTGCTGCGTCCAAGGTTGGCTTGGGGTGTGTATTAATGCAAGAAGGGAAAGTGGTAGCATACGCATCCAGACAATTGAAGAACCATGAACAAAACTACCCTACACATGGCCTCGAGCTAGCGGCAGTTGTATTTGCACTGAAGGTATGGAGACACCACTTGTACGGGCAATCATGTGAGGTGTTTTCTGATCACAAGAGCCTGAAGTACATATTTACCCAGAAAGAGTTAAACATGAGACAAAGACGGTGGTTAGAATTGTGAAAGATTACGATGCTGAGATTAAATACCACTCTGGTAAAGCTAATGTGGTAGTTGATGTACTGAGCAGGATGCCAGTTACTATGCAACCGGCTATGTCGGTCGTGTCAATGCCTTTGAGGACAGAGATATAGAAGTTCGATATGGAGATAGTTTCTGGGCTATCGGCCATACTAACAGACTTGACACTATGGCCCACCGTCCTGGACCAAATTAAGAAAGCCCAGAAGACCAATTCAAAGGAGATGGCTGATATTGTGAACAAGTTACCTATGGCCTCTTTCGATTTTAGTTTTTCGAGAGATGGTATTTTGAAGTTCAAAGACAGATGGTATGTTCCGAAAGACGAAGAACTACGGAAGTACATCTTGTCAGAAGCTCACTCGTCCTCCTTTTCAGTGCATCCTAGTAGTACAAAGATGTATCAAGACTTGAAACTTCACTTCTGGTGGCCAAATATGAAGAATGAAGTGGCCAAATTTGTGGAGTCTTGCATGATATGTCAACAAGTCAAAGCTGAGCATCAACAACCAGGTATAACGCTTAAGCCTCTCCCGATCCCCGAGTGGAAATGGGAGAACATCACACTGGACTTTGTTGTCGGCCTTCCAAGGACAGCTAAGGGCAATAATAGCTTTTGGGTCATAGTGGACAGATTGACAAAGTCGGCCCATTTTCTACCTGTGAAGACGACGTACTCCATGGATCAGTACGCAGAGCTGTATATTAGTGAGATTATTAAGCTGCATGGCATTCCGGTGTCGATCGTCTCAGATCGGGATCCCAGATTCACTTCCAGGTTTTGGAGAAGTTTGCAGAGCTCCTTGGCACCAAGTTATATTTCAGCACGGCATTTCATCCACAGACAGACGGACAATCCGAGAGGACGATTCAAATACTGGAAGATATGTTAAGATCATGCGTATTGGAATTTCATGTCCCTTGGAGTAGATATTTGCCACTCGTGGAGTTTGCTTACAACCATAGCTACCAGGCTACAATTGGCATGGCTCTTTATGAAGCTCTTTACGGCAGAAAGTGTAGATCCTCATTGTGTTGGGATGAGGTCGGAGAAGCTAAGCTTATCGGCCCTGAGATATTACAGCAGATGTCCAAGGTGATAGCTGCTATCAAACAACGAATAAAAATTGCTCAGAGTTGACAGAAGAGTTATGTGGACCATAGAAGAAGAGACTTAGAGTTCGCTGAGGACGATGAAGTATTCTTGAAAGTGTCTTCTTTCAAGGGCGTAATGAGATTCGGTAAGAAAGGAAAGCTCAGCCCACGGTTCATTAGACCTTTTCCCATCTTGAAGCGTATGGGAAGCATGGCCTACAGACTACAGTTGCCAGCGTTTATGGATGGGGTCCACAGTGTCTTTCATGTTTTGATGCTGAGAAAATGTGTACAAGATCCAACTCAGATCGTGAAATCGATGGACTTTAATATCATGCCGACACTGACATATGAAGAATGGCTTATACAGATATTGGATACTTCACTCAAGGTGTTGCGCAACAAGGTAGTCCCATTGGTGAAGGTTTTGTGGCGGAATCATAATGTAGAGGAAGCCACATGGGAAAGACAAAAGGATGTTAGGGCCCAATATCCGGACCTCTTTACTTAGGCAAATTTTGGGGACAAAATTTCTGTTAAGGTGGGTGGAATGTAACACCCAGCAATTTTGCCATGTAAATATTCCTTGTGTTATTAGACAGAATCAATGGGAATATTTATACAATGTATGTCTTATGAGTTTACCGATGGATTCATTGAATGAGGATAATTCGTAAAATTGGTTGGTGGGACTAAATAGTAATTTAGCTAAAAACCAATAGTTAGAAATGCATGGAGGGGTATGTTGGGAAGGAATTAAGGTTGGTGAGGGATAGCTAATGGTTGAGTGACACCTGGCAACTTGTTGAAGAAGTCATGTTCTTTTCTCTTCCCTTCTACGTGAAACCCTCATTTCTCATCTGCTTCTTTCCACTGCTCTATGTTTTCTCTCCTCCAAGCGACTGCAACCTTTCCAAAACTTCCTTTCCTCCGTTTTCTTCAGTGAAGGTAATTGTCTGCTAAAGTTAACGAGTTTAAACAAGTTAAAAATGTGAGTTTTGTTTAAGTTAGGGTTAAGGTATTATAGAGAAAACTCACTATTTTTGGATGAAAACGCGTTGGTTTGTTTTCTAAAGGTTTGAAAGGAGTTTGCTGCATATTCTACTAAGTTATTAGTTAGCATTTGCAGCTTTGCTCATTTTCTCTACGCGCATATTATAGGTTCGTGCATCACCGAGACGTTCAAGACTTTCAACTCTACAACAAACAGGTAAGTTCATATCCGTAGGTTGGCCCTTAAGGCCCTACATCACGGAGATACTAGGTATTTCTTATGTCGGGTGGTTTCGGGTAGAGAAAGTTAGAGTTAAGTTCTGACTTATCTGTGTCTCTCATTATGTTCTGTTGTATTATTTCTGTTGCTTGCTGCTTTATGCTTAAGCACTGTAAAAGTTCATGCATACACGTTTTTTTTCCTGAAAGTTCATGCAAAATGTTTTCTGTACACGGTTTAAAGTTAAGAAAGATAAAAATCTGAATGTAATGTATTGGTTAAGTGCGGGACGGGGACTGGCCTACTGTTTCTGTTCTGTAAATCTGTTATGTGCCTGTCGTGCACTTGCCAGGTCCCCTAGAAGCCCCACTTATACCCCTCTGCCAGTGAAATGTAATGTACTGTACTGTCACCGTATTCTGAAAGTTCATGCATAGCATATGCATCACTGCATTTTTATATATTCTTACTGAGTTTTAGACTCATACGTGAACTCCCTGATGTAGGTACTGAACCCGTGGGTGAGGACTTGTGCCACAAGATGATGATTTGATGTAGTTGGCGGCACGAGTTTTGGGGTTGGTTGTGGTGGCTAGACATATTCCTAACCAGAGAGAATGAGGTTTTAAAGTTTTGTGTTATGTTTTGAAAACTTCTGTTATGGTGAATTCTGGAAATGCATGCCAAGTTCTGTACTGTTTCTGAGATTGTAAAACGATGTATGGCATCAGTATTGATGTTTAAAACCTCTGTATTTGACAGTTGAGTTTCTGTTCTGAAGTATTCTTGAATTGTTTGAAATATTTTCTCTTTTAGCTTTTCTTCCAGTATAACTTCCAGTTTTGTTTTCTATTTTTATTAGGTTTTCCACTGCATGTCAAGTCGTTCATTTCTGTCTATTTATTTTCATCGTTCAAATTCTGTTGTTTCAATCCTCTCGTTGTCTGCTAGAACCCTGTTTAAGTCGAAGTCAAGTCTTAGTGAGAATTCCAGAACTGTTTTCATTTCTCCCCGCTTCCAACCTTCCTGCGTTTTCTTCTGTCATTCATTCTGCATTCCGATTTTTACTGTTTCCCGTTTTACTTTCAAATCCAGAGAATGTTTTCTTTCTCTGTAAAGTTTTCAAGGGTTTCTTTTAAAAGTCCTGCCTGTTTTCTGTTTGGTTTAAACAAAAAAAAAATGTCCCGTTTTTTGTTAAATGTCCGGAGTGATGGCTCCTCGGACCCCGATCGGGTCGGGGGCCGTCACAGCATGACTTCCAGTTTATGTTTCCCATTTCATTAAGTCTTCCACTGCATGTCTGTCGTCTATTCTGCCTTCTTTTCCTGTTGTCCATTCTGCCTTTTATTTAAAAACGTCCAAAGTATTCTATCTTCCTGTTCTCTTCTGTCATTTATTTCCAGTTTATGTTTCTCATTTTATGTCTTCCAATTTAAATGTTCGAGAGTTTTAGAAGTCGAAAATTTTTACGTCCAAAATGTGTAAGTCTAAACTCAAAGTCCGGTCCAGTCTCGTGACGGTCCCGGTTCGGGTCGTCACAGTTATAAAAATAGAAGTTCGGTAGAAGTTCACTACATGGTTCTCTCTCATTCAATGTGCGTAAAGACATTGAGGTTTCCTTTAGATCTGCTGTAAGTTGCTCCCAAAATTCACATGATTGAATTACTCTGCTATCATTGTTGAAGAAAAAGTGTATGCACAAGATAGAATACACAAAATTTTCCAGGAAATTCAACAAGAAAATTCACAAGAATATTTGAATATAAATGAGAAGAAATAAAACGCCACGATCCGGCAAAACATCGGTCCAGAAACAACCACGAGCGACTGCTCGCAAAAGAAAACTACTCACAGAGTATTTACTTGGATAATATTCAATATCTTATCAACTGTGAATCACGATTATCTTATCAGTAATTCGTTATTATTATAAGAAATTTTTTCTATTAAGTAAAAATAGAAAAAATTTGTGCATAGAACAATTTTTTTTTGGTAGTGCAACTACCTGGGAGGGAATATTATATTTTATAGTAATTTATCAAACACTTATGTACTTTTATTTACATTACCAATATTAATGATAATTATAAAAAAAATTAATGTTATTTATTAAAAAACATTAATATAAAAAAAATTAAATTAATAATAAATTTACAATGATTATTATAAATTATGAAAAATATTACAATATCTTTATTTTTCAATGATGAATTAAAATATTATAATTTATCTGTTATTTATCTCCAATTCATAAATAATATTATTAATAAGCTTATATAAATTCATCATTGAAAAATTTATAATATTATAAATTTTAAAATTCTATTAAAGATGGAATTTATAATATTAATTTTACAAATTATTTTGTGATTCAAAGAAGCGCCTAAACAGATGGAAATAGAATAGTTATTTTTACTTTTACTCTTACTACTTATTTGTAAGAAAAAAAAAAAGAAAGATAAGAAGATAATGTTACGAGAAATAGGATGTGATTATGTTTAGCAAAAAAATAAGATATTATAACATCTGCAACAAAAAATAAAGATATTATAACATTATGAGTAAATATAATTTCTAAATATTCAAATTTAGAAAAAATAATAGGTATTGTATAATATCTTTAAAATTTACTATTTATAAAAAACCCTTAAAGTTTACTATTCATAAAAAAATCTCAAAATGTCATAAATAAACAATTTGAACCTCGAAAAGGGAGTAAGGAGGCCTGCCTCTGTGGAGAGGACAGCTGGTCCAGCTGGACCGGCCGGCCCGTTGTAACACCCGAGTTTTTCGGGTTTCCGCTCCAAGGCTATTTTCGTAAATAAGTAAATTAGGTCCGTTTTGCGAGCGGATAGTTTTATTAGGACCCTAGAAATTTATGGGGATTTGTAGAAGAATAATTGAAATTTTAGAAACCCAAATTGAGAAGAGTAATGCTAGAGTTCCCGTTTTACCCTTTTAGTATGTTAATTCGTAAAAATAGCAAAATAAGTCCATTTTGGGAACGGTGAGTTTTGTTAGAACTCTAATATTAAATTGGAATATTTGGAGAAATAAAGAAATTGCAGAGGAACGAATCGATAGACTAATTGAAGAATTAAGCATAGAATTGATGTAGGGGCATTTAAGTAATTGGCAAGTAAAAAATTATAAATTTTATTTATAATTTTTATTCAAAATGGAATGGCTTCACGAAGAAGCCATTCCCGCTGCCGAGCCCCGACGCCGAGAGAGAAGGGAGACGCGCGACCCTCCGACGGCGACCACGGCTCCGACCACCGTTCAGACGAGCAGACTCCGACGAGCTGAAGCCAGAGCTCGGTTCGGCTTCTCCGCGCCAGACCCGATCGAAAAACGGTGAGTTTTGCCCTGTTCTTGCTCGGTTTGTGGCTGTGCGTGGTGAGCTCGATTGAGCTCCAATCGCCGGGCGTTTTTGGTTGCTTTTAACGTTGCATTGTCGAGCTTAATGCCGGCGTAGGTCGCCGAGCAGCATGGTGCTCGGATTGTGCTGGAAACAGGGGACCCGAATTAGGGCTTAGGGTTTTCTTAATTGGAAACTTCGATTTTTGGTTAGATTATCCTAATTGAGGGTAGATGTGGTCGATTGGTGAAAAAATTGATGGAATTTGATGAAAAATCGGAAAGAGGAAAATTTCCGATTAAGGGCAGAATCGGGTTTTGCAATAATTGACCTAGCTACGGTCGTTTATTTTAAAATTCCTTTTGGCAGATTAAAATAGGTTATTAGAGGAGTACGTGGCCGCTGGAATCGTTCGATTCCGATAACCGACGCAAAAGTTACGCGCGTTCGAAGTTTCGGGTTGGTTTTTACCGAACTCAAATTAGCGGCCGTTTAATTAGGTTTTAGTTAGAAATTGATGGTATTATGTTTTTATGCTTATTAGAGAATACACTTGTTGTTATTTAGGTAGATTAAATGAATTGATGATTATTGGTGGATTTAGGTTAAAGTTTGGATATTAGAGATTATTGGAAAACCATTAATGGAGGTTAAGTAAATTGTGAGCACCACGTGCTCGATGAAATGCCCGAATGGAGGAAATGAAAGTTTTAGGAGAAATTGCTTTAGCTAGGAGCTTAGTTTAAGTTTGAGATTCGTTTATTTAGGATCGATTGTAATGTCTTTTATTTATGAAATGCCTTAGGTGGAGACGACTGTTATCACGGGGCAAGTTATGAATGTTATCACGGGGCAAGTTATGAATGTTATCACGGGGCAAGTTATGAATGTTATCACGGGGCAAGTTATGAATGTTATCACGGGGCAAGTTATGAATGTTATCACGGGGCAAGTTATGAATGTTATCACGGGGCAAGTTATGAATGTTATCACGGGGCAAGTTATGAATGTTATCACGGGGCAAGTTATGAATGTTATCACGGGGCAAGTTATGAATGTTATCACGGGGCAAGTTATGAATGTTATCACGGGGCAAGTTATGAATGTTATCACGGGGCAAGTTATGAATGTTATCACGGGGCAAGTTATGAATGTTATCACGGGGCAAGTTATGAATGTTATCACGGGGCAAGTTATGAATGTTATCACGGGGCAAGTTATGAATGTTATCACGGGGCAAGTTATGAATGTTATCACGGGGCAAGTTATGAATGTTATCACGGGGCAAGTTATGAATGTTATCACGGGGCAAGTTATGAATGTTATCACGGGGCAAGTTATGAATGTTATCACGGGGCAAGTTATGAATGTTATCACGGGGCAAGTTATGAATGTTATCACGGGGCAAGTTATGAATGTTATCACGGGGCAAGTTATGAATGTTATCACGGGGCAAGTTATGAATGTTATCACGGGGCAAGTTATGAATGTTATCACGGGGCAAGTTATGAATGTTATCACGGGGCAAGTTATGAATGTTATCACGGGGCAAGTTATGAATGTTATCACGGGGCAAGTTATGAATGTTATCACGGGGCAAGTTATGAATGTTATCACGGGGCAAGTTATGAATGTTATCACGGGGCAAGTTATGAATGTTATCACGGGGCAAGTTATGAATGTTATCACGGGGCAAGTTATGAATGTTATCACGGGGCAAGTTATGAATGTTATCACGGGGCAAGTTATGAATGTTATCACGGGGCAAGTTATGAATGTTATCACGGGGCAAGTTATGAATGTTATCACGGGGCAAGTTATGAATGTTATCACGGGGCAAGTTATGAATGTTATCACGGGGCAAGTTATGAATGTTATCACGGGGCAAGTTATGAATGTTATCACGGGGCAAGTTATGAATGTTATCACGGGGCAAGTTATGAATGTTATCACGGGGCAAGTTATGAATGTTATCACGGGGCAAGTTATGAATGTTATCACGGGGCAAGTTATGAATGTTATCACGGGGCAAGTTATGAATGTTATCACGGGGCAAGTTATGAATGTTATCACGGGGCAAGTTATGAATGTTATCACGGGGCAAGTTATGAATGTTATCACGGGGCAAGTTATGAATGTTATCACGGGGCAAGTTATGAATGTTATCACGGGGCAAGTTATGAATGTTATCACGGGGCAAGTTATGAATGTTATCACGGGGCAAGTTATGAATGTTATCACGGGGCAAGTTATGAATGTTATCACGGGGCAAGTTATGAATGTTATCACGGGGCAAGTTATGAATGTTATCACGGGGCAAGTTATGAATGTTATCACGGGGCAAGTTATGAATGTTATCACGGGGCAAGTTATGAATGTTATCACGGGGCAAGTTATGAATGTTATCACGGGGCAAGTTATGAATGTTATCACGGGGCAAGTTATGAATGTTATCACGGGGCAAGTTATGAATGTTATCACGGGGCAAGTTATGAATGTTATCACGGGGCAAGTTATGAATGTTATCACGGGGCAAGTTATGAATGTTATCACGGGGCAAGTTATGAATGTTATCACGGGGCAAGTTATGAATGTTATCACGGGGCAAGTTATGAATGTTATCACGGGGCAAGTTATGAATGTTATCACGGGGCAAGTTATGAATGTTATCACGGGGCAAGTTATGAATGTTATCACGGGGCAAGTTATGAATGTTATCACGGGGCAAGTTATGAATGTTATCACGGGGCAAGTTATGAATGTTATCACGGGGCAAGTTATGAATGTTTCCACGGGGCAAGTTATGAATGTTACCACGGGGCAAGTTACGACTTTCACGGGGCAAGAAAATGGTTTAACAAAACGAAACGAAACGAAATAAACATGTTTTATGAAAAGTCACGCATTCATGCATATGTCATCCATAGAGCATTCTCTTACTAAGCATTAGGCTTACTGTTTATGTTGTATGATGTAGGTGACAGGTGTGAAGGTGATAGTTCCTCATGATGACAAGGAATAGGTGGTCGATGGGTGGTGCTCGTGGCGACGGGGTGTGTTTTGGCTTGATGATCCGATGGCTTGAATGATGTATGTCGAATGATGTGAGTTAGTTTTGTTGGTTAGTAGGTCTACGTGTAGGTTTAATTTGTGAAAGTATCAAAGTGTTTAAGTATGTAGATTAGAGGTTTTGATAGAAAAATGTATGAACAGTCGAGTTTTGATGTATATGTAGTAGTAGTAGATTGTTTAGAATGTGGAGTTTAAATTTTAGAATTTTACTGGAACTGTTTGGGTATTTTGAACTGTTTGGTTATTTTAAAACAGGTAAGGATACGCTCGATTTTTAGAGCGATCCACGCAGTTTGTTTTCTTGAGTATAGGTTATATTAGTGTTGTGTTTTAATTGATCTTACTTTAATTGTTTTAAATGTTTTATTTGTTTTAAGTTATTAATGGTTTTAGTCTAGTTTTAAATGTTTTAAAAGTCGAAATGTTTTACGCTCAAATGTTTAATGTTTAAGTCAAAGTTAGTCCCTAAAGGTTGTTAGAGGTGGGTCAATTGTCTAGGTCCGTTTTCTTTAAAGTGTTAAGTAAAAATGAAAAAGTTTATGAGAAAATACGAGGGCTTAGGTAATAGTTATGTCACGGCAAGTCCGTGGCGGCCCTACGGGGTTGGGGTCGTCACCGTTCTCAAATTTTTTTTTTTTTTTTTTGTTTTCGGAAGAGGATGACCGGTCCAAAGACCAGCCGTTCTCCTCCTCCTAAAATACAAAACCCATGACAAAAGACACGAGTTTTTCCCCCAAGAGGACGATCAGTCCAACTGGACCAGTCGTCCTCTCCCCCTATATAAAGCCCTCTCTTCTCTTTTGGTTTTCAAATCACACCAAATTTTCAATACTTTCTCGACTATTTTCTTGTTTCGGTGATATTTCTCTCTGTTCACCTGCTAGGTACAAAGTTTTTTTTTTTTTTAATTTTATCATTTACTTTAAGGATTTAAAAAAAAAAAACTCATATATAAGGTGTTAAATGGAGATTAAATTTTTTATGACGTATTTTTTCTTCATTGTAATTTTTATTTGAAATTCTCTTAACAGTTTCTATCTAAATTCTAAAAACGTGGACATTTTATTTTATTTTTATTTATTTAAATATTTCTAATATTTTTTTCTATATTAATGATGACTATTTTTGTGACGACCCTCGGACCCGATCGGGGCTGAGGAGCCATCACTCCAGACATTTAAAATGTGACATATTTTTTTTTGAACTTTTAAAACTTTACACGGGAGAACTCTCACTGGAATTGAGAACTGTAAGACTACAGTGAATAACAGAAGAGGACAGGAAGACATATAAATGGCAGAAGAAAAAAAACAGAAAGACGGAAGGCAGGGATATTAAAAACTTGGATGAGTACTCTGGACGAGTGCAGGAAGACAGAGAGAAATTAAAACAGGAAAAAAAAATAGACAACAACATGCAGTGGAAGACTTAATATAATACATGCAGTGGAAGACTTAATAACAAAAAAATATGAAACATAAACTGGAAGACATACTGTGGAAGGCTACAGTGGATGACAGAAGCCGTGGACAATCGGGAGCTGTGGACATTTAAAAACATGTGGACATTTAAAAATAACAGAAACTGTGGACTTTTGAAATAACAGAGGCTGTGGACGTTTGACATAACAGAGGCAAAACAGTGGACACAGAAGTCCGTGGACGTTTACAATAAAAGACAAAAACAGTGGACACAGGAGTCTGTGGACGTTTAAAATCAAAGGCAAAAAAAGTGGACACAGAAGTCCGTGGACGTTTAAAATAAAAATGGCAGAAACAGTAGACAAACAGAAGCCTGTGGACGACGTTATCATCCACAACTTTGGACGACTAACACTTAGCCGAATACTTAGAAACTCGAAAGACAGAAACTGAAAACAAAATAGACAACAGAAACTGAAGGTAGAATGGACGTGGACGACTAAGTCCGAAGGTGTAACACCCCGAATTATATAAACCCGGTTCGCTACTCATAATACTGAACCATACTATGACATTCTGAGAAAATTTCAAAATTTCACTCAACGGTCAAAGTTTGACCCTTAAAAATGTTAAAAACTTGCCGCGGAAATTCATTTGTATAAAACAACATTTATTAATTTAATTAAAATATTAAAGTCAATCGGTTGAAAGAAAACAAAAGAAAACAGAACACCTCTACGGCTGAATAGTTCCAGCGATAGAAACAGAAACAAAAGGCATCCACCGATCACAAAACGACAAAATCTATTACTCACATCCACCGATCACAAAACAACAAAATCTATTACTCACATTTACCGATCACAAAACGATAAAATCTATTACTCACATCTACCGATAGACAACATCCACCGATAGACTACATCCACCAATAGACAACATCCACCGATAGACAACATCTACCGGTGAACAGTAACACTCTACATCCACCGATAGACTACATCCACCGATAGACAACATCCACTGGTGAACAGTAACACTCTAAACAAACGGACAACTCTGCCTACTAAAAGAACTTGTAAATTTTAACATCAGCAATTCAAAACAACATAAATTCACAACTTTATAAATCCAGAATAACAATCTACAACTAAAACCAAATCATGTTTTCATAATCAGAAAAGCTCCAAAATTATTAAAAACATTAAACTCCTGCTGTCATTAACATTCTCAACATACTAAAACTGAACCATTGTCAACTAGACTTTCACACCTACTGACAATAGTTAAACCGCCCCATCAGATTGCCAAGTCGAGGCATAGGTGTACTCCATCAACTGCTCCTAGTCTTCAGTCAATTCAGAGAATTCTCCAGTAGTTACCTCAGCACCTACATCATAAAACTCATCTATTAGCCTAATACTAAATAAGTAGAGCAATAATGAAATGATAAGCTAAAACATAAATCCTAGTTATGCAGTTGCTACTTTCACATCTCAGTTGCATTCACATTCTTTCTCTGATCTGATCCCTCGGTTCCATTGGGAGTTGGATCAATTTTCCCAAAGTCATACATCCTCTTCATCGATTAAGGGGCGGATTAGTTCCCTTAACGGCTGATCTGATCCTATATTCCATTGGGAAGCAGATCAATTTCCCAAAGTCATACATCTTCTTCATCGATTAAGGGGCGGATTAGTTCCTTTAACTGTTGGTCTGTTACAATCTGCTCATGCCTTACCATGTCATTACATGTAAATTCATTTTCGTGTTCTTTCCAAAAACATGATACATGACATACAGAAAACATTCAAACAAGCATAAACCTACTATTTTGTGATGTAGACCCGAATGCACACACATACTCTACTTACCTGGTTTCCTGGAAAAGCTTGGTTGTAAACTACTTTGGGTTTTGCTCAAACCTATAGCCGTAGACAGAGTATTAGTTAAACTTCATTCTAAACTATCCTCAAATCTACCAGAACTCGTAGGGAAACTATCTCACTTACAGCATTCTCAAAACTCACATTTTAAAACCCCTCTCTATAATCGATAGTTACAATGTAGCAAGAAATCGAAGTAGAACTCACCTAGCTTGGAGAAAATGGGAGAGAAAATTGCCAAGAGAAACTCTGTTTAGTTGATCTGAATGCCGAGAAAGGAAAATGAGAAACAGTGGCGGCTAAACCTCATTAAACACTCCCTTAAATACGTTATCCATTATAGATCTCTATTTACCATTTTGCCCTTATCTAGTCACTCATTAACATAATCAATAATTCTCTCAATTTCATCCATAAAATGTACACTATTAGTTAACAAGCTACTAGCTCAAGTGGTACTCCTCACTTGTAGCCCAGGTACTTAACCCTGAGGTCCTGGGTTCGAGTGGGGAGGAAGGCAAAAATAACCTACAGGGAGGGGAAAGTTCTGTGAGTACACATGGCGAACAGAAAAGGAAGCCACGTGGTGGGGATGGTACCGCACAGCTCGGTGTAAACCCTCGGGTTACGGGGGCCGGGTTGTTACAATAAAAGGTGCCTTTTATTGTAACAACCCGGCCCACGTACATCGAGGGTTTACACCGAGCTGTGCGGCCCACGTACATCGAGGGTTTACACCGCCACGTGGCAGCCACACAGGCCCACCACGTGTACTCACAGAAAAGAAAGCCACGTGGCGGGGATGGTACCGCACAGCTCGGTGTAAACCCTCAGGTTACGGGGGCCGGGTTGTTACAATAAAAGGCGCCTTTTATTGTAACAACCCGGCCCCCGTAACCCGAGGGTTTACACCGAGCTGTGCGGTACCATCCCCGCCACGTGGCTTCCTTTTCTGTTCGCCACGTGTACTCACACTAGCTCAAGTGGTACTCCTCACTTGTAGCCCAGGTACTTAACCCTGAGGTCTTGGGTTCGAGTGGGGAGGAAGGCAAAAATAACCTACATGGAGGGGAAAGTTCTGTGAGTACACGTGGCAAACAGAAAAGGAAGCCACGTGGCGGGGATGGTACCGCACAGCTCGGTGTAAACCCTCGGGTTACGGGGGCCGGGTTGTTACAGATTAGTGCCGAAGGGGGTAGGCAGAGTGGGTGTACATGGCCTCCTCTCGGGCAATAATCTTGGTCCATCCCTGGATAGTGACATGGCCAAACCACCCAACCCTCACTTAAATATAGTTGCATACATTTCATTGTCATATATCATTCATGAAAAGGGCATGTTCATAAAACGTTTTACATTTTTGGAAGGTAAATCATAATGCGTGAAATGTACATACAAAACAGAACATTACACGAAAGAAAACTCAGACATCCAGCATATACCGTAGTACAAACCACAAACATCCAGACATTGTCAACAACAAGCTTAACCTAGTACCATTGTGATGTAGAGCCTTAATGGCTGGAAGTCTTAACTCACTCACTTACCTGGATTCCTTTACTATGCCGTGCCTTCACTTGAATCCTTTTTCACTTAGGAAATTTCACACATCAATGTTAAATATATCCTGAATAATCTAAACTCAGAGTTGGTAAAATCTTAGCTAAAGAAATCATCCTAGATTCTAGCTTGAACCTCTAAGGCATTTCGCTGAGCACTTAATGTGCAAAGCTTAACTTTCAAAACATTAATGGCATCATCGCCTAAACTGCCAGATTCATATAGATTTTAGACTCTCAACTAAAACGTCGACAACGTCTAGGATTCTATACCAATGCCTATACAGAAGACTCGAAATACTGTCACTATTCAAGCATTGTCCGATTTTAAGTCTTTAAACACCAACCAGTAATCACCCTTAATCAAAAGCTTAATGAATGAATCACCTAAACCTTACCTGAGCTTGAATCGTCGAAGAAAGAGAAGGGAGGAATCGGTTGCCGAAGGAGGAAATCGCCAGATAAGGAAAGTCGGCTACAAGAGAGTTTAAATGAGATTTTATGCTTTCCTCTTCCTATTTATATCAAACCAGCTCACACTAATTACAATCCTTGCCATTAAACCTACTTTCATTTATAATTTCCTTATTACATAATTCACACCATAATAATCGCGTGATAATTATCTGACCAAGGTGCTGGTTATTACATAATATTACTTCCTATCTTTTCCCCAAGTTTCGAATACTTAATTAACAAAATAAATTCACCAAAAGAACTTCTTCAAAGTCTTTTCAAAGTTCATTAACTAGTCTTCCCACTCATGTTCCTCCTAGTCAGGTCCTGAACATCCTTCTCAGCTTCTTTGCAATAATTCAACCAACGACCTTCCTGTTTGTAAACTTAATGTAGCTATTTTCACACTCTTAATCCAAATCTCCTCACCTTCCTAAGTCCTCAAGTCCAATTCAATCACCTACTAACTAAGACCATTAAATTTCTTAAACAACCCTCAAAATATCGAATAACACTTGTACTTCACAAACTTCAACGACTAGAATAAATAAATAAAAGGTACCTGAGGCTACGGTGTGCTATACTACATCCTCTGCATCAGTGAGGGTGAAGGCTCTTGGTGCTACCCCTGCATGTCCTTTATTTAGCATTGGGTAGTCTTTGGCTAGGTGACTTGTCTCGTTGCAATTAAAACATTGGCCTCTATTTTTCTTCGGACAGTCCTTGAGGAGGTGACCCTTTCTGACATGCCAATAGGCTTAATTAATTGAAAATCCGATAAAAGCCAAAACTTTATTTATTCTCCTTACTTATTACGTGCTCTCTTGTGTAGGTAACGAACTATTGAAGGACGGTGCATGGGAAGCTAGTTCAACAAATTTGGAGTTCACATGGAAGCAAAGCTCGAAATGTAATGAAGAAAATCCTCGAGCACCAGCTGGACTAGCAGAAGCCGAAATTTGTCTTCCGAAGATCAAGTTTTATAATTTTTATTTATTTTATTTTTATTTTTTCTTTTGGCAAACTCTTAGCCATTAGTCGTTTTCATGCTTTAGTATTTTACTTAGGCTTAGTCACATATTGGTGGCTTGGTTGGGATTTACTATTTGGCCCAAATTTTGGGATCCATTACTTGACCCATTATTTGGCCCATTACTTGGAGGCATTTGGAGGCCCACTTGGGGACATCACTTGGTACATTTGGAGGCACCACTTGGAGGCATCACATTTGGCCCATTTTTTTGAAGATACTTAGGCCCATAGTGTTTCAACCCAAGGGAGGCCCAAACTTGGATTTTTAACCTTGCAAGGACAAGAGATAGTGGCCTCATGGATTGATGATGTGGCAAGATTCCCTCTATTGATCTATTTAGGCATGACATTCATCTCCTCCCTAGGATTTATGCTTGTTTGCCTTGATCTTGGCCATCCATCCTTTTTTCATCCAAGGGCCACTATGCATTCATCCTTATGGAAACCCTAACCATCCACCTCAAGATTGCCTACTTAAGCATAGCATTGGTGCATGTATTGGAACTTTTTGCCAAGTTTATAAAATTACTATTTCCCTATTTCCAAGGTTATTTTGTTTAGGAGTTTTTCTTAGTTCCTTGAACCAAGTGGAGTAGTCCTCCAATATTAACCTAGCTTCGGGTTGCTAGGTTAATTCTTACTCATTCCCTCTCCTTTTTTATTGGGATTAGGAGTAGAGGATGAAAACCTAGGCCCTAGGTAGTCGTTGTTCCCATAGAAAATTCGTTTATCCAAGAGCGTAAAACGTAAGATAGCTCTTTGGATCCACCGAAGGTATTTTACTTTCTTGCATTTCCATCACCTTTCACACACATCTCCACCTTTAATTTTGGCTCTCACACTCACACACTCCACTTTTATTTTCTTGCATTTTCTTCTCTTCCATAACACTTATCTATTCCATGGATTTATCTTCATCTTCTCTTCATCTTTTCTTTCATTTTCTTCTTTGTTCATGCCCTTATAATGCTTATATATAATCGGCCACCTTCACACACCAACACATCCATTTCCTTACTTCACTTTCATCACCATTTTCTACTTTTTATGCTTGGTTTTCACTCAACCACTTAACACACGAGCACTAGAATATTTGTGGGTTTTACACGAACCCTTTCCTAAGGGATCCCGTGTCACTTTCATTACAGTTGAAACAGCGGCCCAAACCTGCTTTACACTCACCAGCATGAAATTTATTACACTTCGGGCATTGGAGAAACTGAACATATCCTTGTACACGCTTCTCATGTAGCGACCCTAATACTGTACCCTTATTTTCCCGTATTATTTTTTTTTATCCTTGTAAACTTCGCAACGTTTGAGCGGAATTTAAATCGTAAAATCATTCGAAAACTATTTTAAAACCATTTGAATAAAACTTGAAACCATTGAAATAAAACTTAAAACAATTGTTTAAAACAATTAAAACATTAGAGAATAATCGGCCAACAAAAGGAGGGGCAAAAGGGACATCTGTCCCATAAAAGGCAGGGGCAATCGATCGCCCCAATCCCAGGCGATCGATCGCCAACCATGAAAATGGAGGGGCGATCGTTCTCCCCTCACACCGGCGATCGATCGCCAAGCTCTCTGGTTTTTCTAGAGAGCGGCGACCATTGTTGCCGATCGATCACCTCCTTAGGCGATTGATCGGCAACCTCCTTGGAATCTAAAATTCCAGGGAGCTCGTCTCTCTTTTTCTTCCTTCTTCCCTTTTTTTCCTGCACATATTCCTTACCGCATATACACACTAAAACATTTCAACATTAAACCATACTAAAAACCTTTCATAATCACCTACTCATAAACTACCAACCATCCCCTTGACCTATAATCACAACGTAATAAAATCTCGTGAAAACAAACTGCGTGGAACCATTTGAAAACCAAACGAAATCCTTAAGAAATTCAGCAATCCAGCAGTTCATTAAATGACAGGTTTAACAAAACGTTTTATAAAACATCAATCCATTAACCAGATCCAAACAACCTAAAATGTATCTATCTGTACAATATCCTATCTAATTCACCATCAACCAAAAATAACCCAAACACCCTCAAAACTCTTACTTACATCCCCCACGGGTCAAAATGCGCACCGATTGCTCAGCACACTCTCACGGGCCATCTTTCTTCAACTGCTCATTTTTCGAGTGGAGGGATCTCGTCCTCATCTGTCTCAAAATCACCTACACCATACAGACAACTATGAGCTAAAGGCTCAGCAAGTTTCGTAAATACAGATGCATGCTATGCATATGAGTTTCAGAAATCATGCAACATTTTTTTATCATTACGTCGCAGACATAATAACACCGAGGTCTCAGCCTATTAGATGGAGAGGGCACGTCCCGCGATTGGACAACCCTCTCCACCTAACGGGGGGTACACGCTTACATCCGTATACAGCCGTGCCTGAGCCCCACCTCGCATGACCAGATAACAGATTACGTAGATTCATTTCGTTATGGGCGATGTGGTATTGTGATAGACCTCTTTTGGCCTACACAATAGATCAATAGCCCCCTTTCGGGCCACATCTCTTTTCATGAAAACATAGTGCGGAAATTTATTTTCTATGCATAATTGAAAATCATGATGCATGAACAATTAAGTGCTTAAAGTAAACATACATCATACATACCATCGAGACAATAAAAGCATAACCTATAAAAGAACTAATCCTAACTACCCAACTAAAACATTTAAACAACCAAGACTCCAATGATCCTCGACGCGACTTCGATGTACGGTGTAGGCCAATTGGCTAGAGTAAGTCACGAGAACTTACCTCGTGCACGTTGAACTTCAAGCCCCGTCCACGAGCGTTGTTCACTTAAGAAATTCACAACAGTTATCGTTAAAACGCGTTTGAACCACTAACGTCCAAATTAACGAAATCTTTAACTAAGAAAATTTTTAAAATTCTAACTTAACTAATCGAGGCATTTTAACAAACAATTAACGCTCGATACCTCAAAACCGCCATTAACGAGTTTTTCCAAACACCCAAAAATTCATCAATCCCTAACATTCGTCCTAAATCGGTTAACTTCGTCCAATAACGCTCAATACGTCCTTTATATCCACAAACATGGTAAACCTATAAATTTCAAACCCTAAATCACATTTTTAACAAAACTCTAAACGAAACCCTAACCGTATAACGAACCGAAAACTACGAATAAACTTCCCAAAACCGTAGAACATTACCTAGAATCTCATTTGAGGAAGAAATCACGAAGAAAACGAGTCGATCAAAGGACAAACCGTCGTTGGAGAGGAGAAACGCCGCGGGAGAAATGTTGCCTGGAGGGAGAGCTTCTGGTTCACGAAGAGAGAAAATGAGGAAGAAAGAGAGATGTGTAATTTTTAATAAAAATTGACTTGGAAAATTACCATTTTGCCCTTCCTTTGATTTTCTATTTGCTTCGTCCTTTGTTTCGTTAATTAGCTAACGATTCGGTTTCTCCATACTTCCTTATTTCGCCAATAAATCCAACTTATTACTAGGGTTCTATTAAAACTATTCGTACACAAAACGGGCCTCATTTACTATTTTTACCACAACGTCCTTTATATTACGAGAAACATAATTCTCGTAAAATTAGCGTTAAACTCCTAAAATTCCAAAAAATTTCTTAAAATCTATATTAATTATTAGGATCGTAATAACGCTTTCTTTTCACGAAACCAACTTAATTTGACATAATTTCAAAAATTCCATTATACATATATAATTGCAAAATCCCGTAAGAATCGGGTGTTACATTCCATCCACCTTATGTAAAATTTTGTCCTCAAAATTTGATCATACAAACAACTCAGGATACTTAGCCATCATATCCTGCTATCGTTTCCAAGTAGCTTCTTCCACCTCGTGGTTCCGACATAAGACTTTGACTAGCGAAATTTCTTTGTTGCGCAACACCTTGATGGAAGACTCCAAAATACGTACTGGCTTCTCCATATAAGTCAAGGTAGGCTGTACCTCGATCTCTCTTGCCTCCACGATATGCGATGGATCGCGCAAACACTTTCGAAGCATGGACACGTTAAATACATTGTGGATACCTTCCATTGAAGCCAGAAGCTACAGTCGATACGCCATCTTCCCGATCTTCTTCAAAATAGGGAAGGGCCCCACATATCGAGTGTTTAGCTTACCCTTTCTTCCGAATCGCATAACTCCCTTAAACGGAGAAATCTTCAAGTAAACCTCATCAACTTCTTTGAATTCCAGTTCTCTCCGTCTTGTGTCAGCATAGCTCTTCTGTCGACTCTGAGCTATCTCGATACGCTGTCTGATAACGGCAATCTTCTCTGCCGTTTGCTGTAGAATCTCGGGACCAACAATACTAGCTTCACCAACCTCATCCCAATATAGTGGAGATCTACACTTTCGCCCATACAAAGCCTCGTACGGAGCCATACCGATGGTAGCCTGGAAGCTATTGTTGTAAGAGAACTCGATCAGTGGCAAATACCCACTCCACGATCCCTGAAATTCCAACACACAAGCTCTGAGCATATTCTCCAGAATCTAATTCGTTCTCTCTGTCTGACCATCAGTCTGAGGATGAAATGCCGTGCTGAAATTTAGCTGAGTTCCCATAGCTTTGTGCAGACTCTTCCAAAACTTCGATGTAAATCACAGATCTCGATCTGAGACAATAGAAACTGGTACTCCGTGCAATCTAACAACCTCCTTTACATAAAGCTCAGCGAGCTGATCCATAGAAGATGTCATCTTCACAGATAAGAAGTTAGTCGACTTTGTCAATCGGTCCAGAATCACCCAGATGCCGTCATGCCCTTTCGTCGTTCTCGGAAGCCCCACAATAAAATCCATGGAGATCTGCTCCCATTTTCACTCCAGAATCGGCAGTGGCTGTAATGTTCCGGCCGGCCTCTGGTGTTATGCCTTTACCTGTTGAAAAACTAAACAGGTTTCAACATATTTCTCAACTTCCCTCTTCATGTTCGGCCATTAAAAGTGTTGTTTTAAATCCCGGTACATCTTGATACTTCCCGGGTGCACAGAATAAGCTGAAGAATGTGCTTCGGCCAAAATCTCTTTCTTCAATTCTTCGTCGCTAAGCACGTACCATCTATGCCTGAACTTCAGAATACCGTCATCTAACAAGTTAAAATTAGACAAGTCTCTAGATGTCATGCTCAATCGAAGCTCCTCACACTCCACATCTTTCTGTTGTGCTTCACGTATCTTATCCAGAATAGTCGGCCTGAGAGAAATGTTGGTGAGCATATTGGACAACTCTGCCACAATCTCCACGTCAAACTTCTCAATCTCAGACCGCAACGTAACCGACATCGCTGCAAGTGAAGGCTGACTTGCAGTAGGCATTCGACTCAAAGCATCAGCGACCATGTTCGCCTTTCTCGGATGGTACTTAATTTCAAACTCATAGTCTTTGACGAACTCTAGCCACCTTCTCTGTTGCATATTCAGTTCTTTCTGCGTAAACAAATACTTCAGGCTTTTGTGGTCAGAAAATATCTTGCAATGTTGCCCATATAAGTAATGCCTCCATATTTTCAGTGCAAAGACCACGGCCGCTAATTCCAGGTCATGCGTATGATAGTTTTGCTCATACGGCTTCAACTGCCGAGAAGCATACGCAATAACCCTCTCTTCCTGCATAAGCACGCATCCAAGCCCAACTCCAGATGCATCACAATATATGTTGAACTTATCACCTTCAACAGGCAATGTCAACATTGGAGCTGTAGTCAATCTCTACTTTAACTCCATAAAACTGTTGTCACAAGCAGCCGATCATATAAACTTTTTCGTTCTTCCGAGTCAAGCCTGAAAGAGGAACTGTAATCTTCGAAAATCCTTCAATGAATTTCCGATAATATCAAGCCAACCCGAGAAATCCACGTACCTCTCGCACGTTCTTAGGCTGTGGCCAATCTCTGACCACCTGAATTTTGCTCGAATCCACAGAAACCCCTTCCTGTGATATAATATGGCCAAGAAAACTGATCCTATCTAGCCAAAACTCACATTTGGAGAACTTTGGATATACCTGGTGTCGTTGCAAAATTCCTAGAACAATCCGCAATTGCTCTTCATGCTCATCCTTCGTCTTAGAATAAATCAAAATGTCGTCGATGAAAACTACAACAAACTTGTCTAGATAATCCTTGAAGACGCGGTTCATCAAATCCATAAACGCTGCAGGGGCATTAGTAAGTCCAAAAGACATAACAAGGAACTCATAATGCCCGTACCTCGTTCGGAATGACGTTTTCTGAACATCTTCCTTCCGGACCTTCAACTGGTAATAACCCGAGCGTAGGTCAATCCTGCAAAACAATCGGGCACCCTGTAGTTGATCAAACAAATCGTCAATCCGGGGCAGTGGATACTTATTCTTCACTGTAAACTTATTCAGCTCTCTGTAATCCACGCACATCCTCAGAGTCCCGTCTTTCTTCTTGATAAATAGAACGGGCGCACCCCAGGGTTAAATACTGGGTCGTATGAAACCCTTATCCAACAATTCCTCAAACTGAGTTTTCAACTCTCTCAATTCAGCAGGCGCCAATCTGTACGGATTCTTAGACACTGGCACGGAGCTTGGATATACATTAATGGTAAATTCAATCTCCCTGTCCGGCGGTAATCCGGGAAGATCATCAAGGAATATCTCAGAGAATTCTTTGATTATAGGAATGTCATTCGGCTTTACTCTACTGAGCAACTAAGTATCAATTACTGTGGCCAGATAAATAGAGCACTCACCTTTAAACTGCTAGTTGACCTTCATGAAATAGGAGATAGGCGATCCACTCAATCTGGTCATCGCCTGATAAGCAAACTCGGCTTTACCCGGGGGTCGAAAAGTCACAATCTCGAATCGACAATCGATGGTGGTGAAGTGCTGTGATAGCCAGTCCATCCCTAAGATGAGATTGTACCGCTCTATGCTCATAACTATCAGACAAGAATAAAGAATATTATCCCCCACTGAGACGACATTGCCCTAGAAAATATGATCTGAATGCATATGCTCTCCTGAAGGTAGCATTACTCTATACTCGATCTCTACTAACTCAGACGATAACCCCAATCTAGTCATGCAAGCAGTTGAGATAAAAGAGTGCGTAGCCCCCGTGTCTATCAAAGAAAATACTGCTACGCCCATAATCAAAATAGTACCTGCTATCATTGAGGGCTGAGCCTCGTCGTCAACATCACCAGGCTCGATAAAGGCAAAGATCCTGGGCATGACTCTCCTCTGATCTCCGCCCAACTGATCTTGGCCCAGCTTTGGGCAATCTCTGACAAAATGGCCGACTTCACCACATCTATAACATTTGTTAGTGCCCACCCGGCACTCTCCACTGTGTTCTCTCTGACATTTGGGGCACCAAGGTACCTGAGAAGCCCCCTGTACTTGCTTGCCCTTCTCTTGATCACCACCTCCCTCTGATGGTCTCTTCACGCCTCTCTGTTGTGGCTGGGGTTGTTGTACTTTATGTTGCCAACCGCGGTTCTGTGACTGAGGACGGATCTCCAGGAATAAGCCCTTAGCTGGCTCCCTCGGCTTGACACAAGTCCCCCGTGCAACCTCAAAATCCAAGGCTCTAGCTGCAATATCGAAATAGGGCACATCAATAATCCCCGATACAACAATGTTCATCCGGATCTCCGGGTTTAGCCCCTCCATAAACTGGTGCACCTTGTCTTCGTTATCACTTACTAGGCGTAGTGCAAATCTCGATAGGGCTTCAAACTTCCTTATATAATCCGCAACTGAACCTGTCTGCTTCAGCTGCGTAAACTCATTCCTCTTCGCCACCCTCACAGTGCGGCTGAAATACTTGTCAAAAAATACGGTCTTAAACAAATAATCCTATAAGAGCCTAGTCTCTAGGATCTTTTCCTCGAACCATCTTATATATATCCTATAAAAAATAAAACAAATAATCCTAAGAAATTGAAATCAAATAAAGCTCTTAAACATACTTACAGTTGATGAAGGATGTCCGCGTAGTGGCTGTGAAGTCAAACAGTCTACAGAACCGTTTTTAAAACCCGGGGGCTCTGATATCATAACTGTAGCGACCCTAATACTGTACCCTTATTTTTCCGTATTATTTTTTTTTTATCTTTGTAAACTTCGCAACGTTTAAGCGGAATTTAAATCGTAAAATCGTTCGAAAACTATTTTAAAACCATTTGAATAAAACTTGAAACCATTGAAATAAAACTTAAAACAATTGTTTAAAACAATTAAAACATTAGAGAATAATCGGCCAACAAAAGGAGGGGCAAAAGGGACATCTGTCCCATAAAAGGCAGGGGCGATCGATCGCCCCAATGCCAGGCGATCGATAGCCAACCATGAAAATAGAGGGGCGATCGTTCGCCCCTCACACCGGCGATCGATCGCCATGCTCTCTGGTTTTTCCAGAGAGCGGCGACCATTGTTGCCAATCGATCACCTCCTTAGGCGATCGATCGGCAACCTCCCTGGAATCTGAAATTCCAGGGAGCTCGTCTCTCTCTTTTTCTTCCTTTTTCCCTTTTTTTCCTGCACATATTCCTTACCGCTTATACACACTAAAACATTTCAACATTAAACCATACTAAAAACCTTTCATAATCACCAACTCATAAACTACCGACCATCCCCTCAACCTATAATCACAACATAATAAAATCTCGTGAAAACAAACTGCGTGGAACAATTTGAAAACCAAACGAAATCCCTAAGAAATTTAGCAATCCAGCAGTTCATTAAACGACAGGTTTAACAAAACATTTTATAAAACATCAATCCATTAATCAGATCCAAACAACCTAAAATTTATCTATCGGTACAATATCCTATCTAATTCACCATCAACCCAAAATAACCCAAACACCCTCAAAACTCTTACTTACATCCCCCACGGGTCAAAATGCACACCGACTGCTCAGCACACTCTCACGGGCCATCTTTCTTCAACTGCTCATTCTTCGGGTGGAGGGATCTCGTCCTCACTTATCTCGAAATCACCTACACCATACAGACAACTATGAGCTAAAGGCTCAGCAAGTTTCGTAAATGTAGATGCATGCTATGCATATGAGTTTCAGAAATCATGCAACATTTTCTTATCATTACGTCGCAGACATAATATCACCGAGGTATCAGCCTATTAGATGGAGAAGGCACGTCCCGCGATTGGACAACCCTCTCCACCTAACGGGGGGGTACACGCTTACATCCTTATACAGCCGTGCCTGAGCCCCACCTCGCGTGACAAGATAACAGATTACGTAGATTCATTTTGTTATGGACGATGTGGTATTGTGACAAACCCCTTTTGGCCTACACAATAGATCAATAGCCGCCTTTCGGGCCACATCTCTTTTCATGAAAACATAGTGCGAAAATTCATTTTCTATGCATAATTAAAAATCATAATGCATGAACAATTAAGTGCTTAAAGTAAACATACATCATACATACCATCGAAAAAATAAAAGCATAACCTATAAAAGAACTAATCCTAACTACCCAACTAAAACATTGAAACAACCAAGACTCCAATGATCCTCGACGCGACTTCGATGTACGGTGTAGGCAAATCGGTTAGAGTAAGTCACGAGAACTTACCTCATGCACGTTGAACTTCAAGCTCCGTCCACGAGCGTTGTTCACCTAAGAAATTCACAACAGTTATCGTTAAAACGTGTTTGAACTACTAACATCCAAATTAACGAAATCCTTAACTAAGGAAATTTCTAAAATTCTAACTTAACTAATCGAGGCATTTTAACAAACAATTAACGCTCGATACCTCGAAACCGCCATTAATGAATTTTTCTAAAAACCCAAAAATTCATCAATCCCTAACATTCGTCCTAAATCGGTTAACTTCATCCAATAACGCTCAATACGTCCTTTATATCCACAAACACGGTAAACCTATAAATTTCAAACCCTAAATCACGTTTTTAACGAAACTCTAACCGTATAACGACCCAAAAACTACAAATAAACTTCCCAAAATCGTAGAACCTTACCTAGAATCTCGTTTGAGGAAGAAATCACGAAGAAAACGAGTCGATCGGAGGACGAACCGTCGTTGGAGAGGAGAAATGCCGCCGGAGAAATGTCGCCTGGAGGGAGAGCTTCTGGTTCATGAAGAGAGAAAATGAGGAAGAAAGAGAGATGTGTAATTTTTAATAAAAATTGACTTGGAAAATTACCATTTTGCCCTTCATTTGATTTTCTATTTGTTTCGTCCTTTGTTTCCTTAATTAGCTAACGATTCTGTTTCTCCATACTTCCTTATTTCGTCAATAAATCCAACTTATTATTAGGGTTCCATTAAAACTGTCCGTACACAAAACAGACCTCATTTACTATTTTTACCACAACGTCCTTTATATTACGAGAAACATAATTCTCGTAAAATTAGCGTTAAACTCCTAAAATTCCAAAAAATTTCTTAAAATCCATATTAATTATTAGGATCGTAATAACGTTTTTTTTTTTCAAAACCGACTTAATTTGACATAATTTCAAAAATGTCTTTATACATATATAATTGCAAAATCTTGTAAAGAATCGGGTGTTACATCTCATTCCCTTGGCCAATCCTATCATCACTCGTCCTTTTAAAACCCCGCAGTTGTTGCCCTTCATTGTTCAGCTGAGGAAAATTTTCCTTGAAAAATTTCCCCAGAGGTTCTTCCTATCCATGGAACCTCATCTCCATTGCTTTTAACTGTAGAGCCTTGGCTACTACCTTCGTATACGGTGCTTTGTCAAATCCTCCAGTCGTAATCCCTTGTAAAAGGCCTATCTTCAGACCCTGGATAAACTGGTGTACCTTGTTCTCGTCGGTGTCCACCAAATGTGTTGCATAGCGAGATAATGACTCAAACTTCTGAACATACTCGGCCACTGATCCATATTGCCGCAGTCGAGAGAATTCGATCATCTTTTCCTTCCTCACACTGCGGTCGAAGTACTTCTCGTAGAAAACTCTTTTGAATCCGTCCCAAGTCATCCTTGTTGTCGCTGTTGTCGTCTGTACGGTATCCCACCAAAATTCCGCATCCTTGGTGAGATGAAACAAGGCACATGTGACTTTCTTACTTTCCTCCACCTCTGCATAACTAAACATCTTTTCTATCGTCTGGATCCAATCTTCAGCGAGAGTTGGGTCCGTAGATTGTCTGTCGAACATTGGTGGTCAGAGCCGTCGGAACCTTTCCCCACTAGTATCACGTGGAGCATCCGTGTGGTTATTGTTGTTCCTATTATCCTCTCTTGCCATCATCTGCTCCACCATGCGAGACTGTACACCGACCAACTCGGTTAAACAGTCGAGGGCATCGCTCCTGTCGTTCGCTTAATCTTGATGTCCTCTTACAATTTTCTTAAGTTCCTATAAACAAAATAAGCTTAATTTAATAAACTAAAACATGTACGGAAACTTAAACACTTACAGTTGGTGAAGAACTTCCATGTAGCAAGTGGCATTGTTAGGTAATCAGCTGAACGATTGCGACCTCGTGGCTCTAATACCATAACTGTGACGACCACAGAAATTTTTCCCGGACACTGTTCCTAAAAATCCTGTAAAATTTGAACATTTGTTTCATTTCTCACTTGTACTCGTTTAAAGATAATAACTTCATTCAGGGAAAGGCTTAATGCATGTGGAAACCTCGCATGAAAACTAATCTTGGTTTCAAGTGTTAAAAACCGTAGAATAAGGTTTCGGTCAACGCTGAATAAAATCGGTCGACATAGTAATTTCTCTGAAATCGTCCCTGACTAGAATTCGGTCACACTAACTAAAATCGATGGAACACTTTTCACTAAATGGTCGACGTCATCAACTGAACCTTTCTCTGAAATGGTCGACACCATCGACCGAACTTCTCACTAAATGGTCGACGTCATCAACCGAACCTCTTTCTGAATTGGTCGACGCCATCGATCGAACTTCTCACTAAATGGTTGATGTCATCAATCGAACCTCTTTCTGAATTGGTCGACGCCGTCGACCGAACTTCTCACTAAATGGTCGACGTCATCAACTAAACTCTCAGTGAAAACCTAACAACTTAACTGAATATTTATAGAAAGGGACTCCAATATGCTAGGGGGGTCGACAACCCTGACCGATTCACACTTAAAATCGGTCGACGTAGCCCCAGCCAGAACACTTAACTTACTATCAAATACCTAAACACCCAATCGACCACTTCTATATGGAAATGAGTGGTATAACCCTATAAATTACCTCCAACCAGAACTTTACCTACTCACAAGAATGCTTGAGATCTATTTAACATCATCCAACATATACCTTCTATTAAACCACCCACAACATTCCCATTAAAACTTAACTTCTCACACTTTTTCGATCAAACCTTTCTATCCATGTATATCAACATTACCATTCTCTTACTTAGACAAGACCAACGCATACTAGACAAATAGACATCCACATACTAACCACGGACACGTACCCATACTAACCACGGTCGAAATCACCCTAACAATATAGCCGGGTTGCCACCATGGTCGTACTCTGCCAACCGCGTTCAAAATCCCTAGCAAGTCTGTGTAATCTCACCGCGCTACGCCTGTTCACCTACATCACAGAACTCAAACTATAAGCCTAATTCTTAGCAAGTAATGCAGATATGAAATGAAAACATTTCACTTAACATATGCAGTTTCAAATATTTCTATCATACATTAACATTTCGTTGCAGTTTTCTACCGTTTCTACTTTCACGTACACATATGATCCTCTAGCCAATGGAGAGCGGATCACTTTCTCCACCTCTATACGTTCTTATCATAAATCTGAAGGGTGAACAACTTCCTTCAAACGCTACACATTTTCTACTTTTACATGTTTTCTATCGTACACGTAATCCTCTATTAAGTGGAGAGCGGATTAGTTTCTCCACCCCTATACGTTCTACTCATACATCTGAAGGGCGAACAACTTCCTTAAGGCGCTACACATACTATCGATTTACACGTTACTTTACATGAAAACATATGCGGGAAAAAAAAAATGTTTCGTACATTTTCTAAAACATAATGCATGAGAAAGCTAAACATACATAGAAATATGCAACATAACCTAACGTTCTGTGATGTAGGCCCGAAGGCAACACGGATGCAACACTACTTACCTGGCGTCCTTAGAAAACTTATCTCGACTTGTACTCAATCGTATTTTCTCGTTCTCGGATTTTTGGCTAACATTAGGCTAAACTTCAAAATTAACAAGAGACAATAGGAGTGCTTAACATCAAATGTTCAATAACAATAGAACTTAAATTTGAACCCAAAACAAGCGCATGAAATCTCCTAATTCCCAACAACTATCAAAATAATGCTCAAGTCAAACACTCCGAACAATTAATATTTAAACCAATTTCCAACCAACAAAATAATCGATTAAGCCCTAATTCCAAACGTTTTCACAACCTCCAACAAATCAATAACATTTCTCCAAACAATCCATCCATACATTTTATTTTATATAACATGCTTAAGCATCGAAACGAAGAGAAATCAACAAGTAATTCATCAATGTCGTGCACCCCTTGACAACCTAGAGAAACCCTAACATATTTCATCAAATACACAACCAACCCAAGGCAGTATTCTTCCTTCAAGCTAAGGAACAAAACCCTTAAGAAAATCATGCAAAAACTCACCTTTGGAGCTTCCAAAAGAATTGGCGATGGAGGAAAGGAGGTTGCTCCTTCGTAGAAAGAGGAAACAGAGAGAGAGAAGTGGGAGGGAGATTGCTACTACGTGAAGAGAAGGAGGGAGGGAAAAAGGTAAGTGGGATGTGTTTTGTTGCAAGTTTAGTAGTGGCTTCATGAAGAAGCCACCCATTTTTCTTCTAATTCAATTTTAACCCCATATACTAATTCGTAAACGTATACGTTTTAATCTCCCCGTAATTTCGTCTTTAAATTTCACGTTATTACTTCTCTATTCTTTCTATTTCATTTGGTAATTTTCTAAGATCCTATGCGGATTCGGTACACTTGGCGGGAATATTCGGCATGAAATTTCCCCGGTGTTACAGCTTGGGTGCTGAAGAACAATCAGGGGGCATCCACCTCTCAATTAGTGCCGATGGATGAGACCACGTCGCCGCTATTGGCCCCCCAAAAGGAGGAGGAGGCTAGTGGATAGGACACGAGTTAGTATCTGCAGCAGCTGTATCAAATGCAGCAGACGCACCACTAGTAGATGTATGAGATGCAGCAGACACACCACCAGCAGCTACAAACAAGTGATTGAGATACAGCAGAGCCAGTAGCGGAACATCCAGCTCCTCATAGGCAGAGTCGATGAGCTCGTCCCAGAGAGAGGTTATTGAATCACAAAATTATCTCACTGAGTCTTATAGAGAAATGGATGAGAGGTTCTAGCGTTGGATGGCGAACAACGGTGACGACGATGACCCACCAGCGTAGTTTAGTTTAGTTTAATTTTTGTATGTAAATTTTATGTCGTGTAGTCTATTTTTGTAATAATGTACATTTTAATATAAGTTTTTTTTTTTTGAAATTATATAAATTTAGTAATGAAAATATAGAATTATATATTTATTAATTACTATATATTTTTAAAATTTAATATAAGTTAATATATTATTTGAATAATATAAAATAAATAAGTAATTTTTAAATAAACTCCAACAAATAATTACAATTTGAACAACTTTTCAAAAATAAATAAATTAAATACTCACTATACTACACAGAATTATAAGCCGCAACGCAAAAAAAAAAATAAAAATAAAAAAATAAAAAATAAAAAAATAAAAAAATAATAATAATAATAATCGATCCTTAGCATACGAACAGTCAAAAATTTCTGCCGCGGCCACATACCGAAGATTTCCGTACATAATGAAATGAAAGTACAATAAAAAAAAATGATGATGTGTTGAAATGTACCTGCGTCCTGTGGTATATGTTGAAACTTTTAAATGTGTCTTGTGAAACAGCGCCTAAAGTTGATCCTCTGTTAGGACAAGTGCGAGTATTATGCCCCTGCTGCCGACATATATCACACTATACGGTGGAGTTCCTCTTACTAACTCTCGAGCTTGACGGTTTTTCAGCATCTCGCACTATTGTTTTCTTCGACCTACCAGGTTGATGCTTTTTTTTGGGCATGAGGATTTCGTACATACCTTCTATGGGTGGCCACGTTAGTTGGCCACTCACGGGTAGCATATACTGTGAGTACATCTGCAAGTAAGTTTCCCGGTGATAGCATCGATGCACGTAATTTTCTGGTGCCACTCTTATGCTATGCATGCATGAAATTGAATAGACACACGAGATTCTTGTGCTCCCACCTGGTACAGTTGCACACACACAAATTCATGTCGACAACGTATTATTTGTATCCGTTGCTGACCTCAAATTGTGCAGTTCTCGCAAACCGAGCACTTCAATTTCCAGATGCATTTGCTAGCTTTGCAAGTTTTTTTCTCTATCTGAGGGCACAGGAGGTCTGTTGAATTCTACCTTCTCAAATTTTTTAACAATGCGAGTCATCAAGCGCTTTTGGATCATCTCGAACATGGTCAGAATTGGTTTGTCCCTAACAGGCAATATAAGTGCATTGAAAGATTAGCACAAATTATTTAGTCCCAAATCGCACTTGGGAATCGAAGAGAATGCATGGCTAGCCCAATATTTGGTCTCTTTTCATCAAAGATGTGCTTCTGCCTCCAGGATAATCTGACGTAATTTTCTCATTTCATGCTCGAAATGAGAATTTGTGGGTGCCCTTGCTGCATTCCACATCGCATCTTTGTACGCTCTGTCTTGAAATAGGTTTTTGAAATTCACGTACATATGCCAAAGGCAGAAGCGGTGTTCAGACTATCTGAATTCATCTTGAACAGCTTTCTTCAACCCCCTAATATTTGAACGAAAAACAGCGTCAACATAAAACAATATAACTACCACAACGCCCCAAAATTTCAAATAATAAATAGAAATGCATATACCTTCTATCGATCTGAAAACATTGTCCACCTGTGGCCCGATTAAGTGTTTAGGTCATCCTTCAATATTTGCAATAACTACGTCCATGAGTCTGCACACTTAGATTCGACGTTGGCAATAACAACAAGATATATTACTAACGGCTGTGAGTAATTGGCCATGACACCCTTTCAGATGACATCCATCCAAACAGATAACAGGTCTACCGCACTACATCAAACCTGCCTTGCAAGCAACCATGCACATATAAAATATTTGTAATCCCAATGAATTATGGCCCACTGGGTTACCATCAATTTTTACTGTGCTACCTAGATTTGATCTACGTATTTCGATATCATACGACCACAGTTGCCCATATTATTCGTCGCACTTCCCTTCGTTAAAGGTTCGAGCTACACTTATTTGCTCTTATGGCAAGACTTGGTGAAATGTCAACAGTGAAATCTTTCTTCACTATCTTGATAATAGAAGGGATGTCCCATGTAGGGTGACTTTTGAACCTATTCAGATACTCCTTCGCCATCTATTTCACTGAAGCGTGTCGATTCTCACGTTTCCTTGAACATGTGTGAGAATTGACCGACAACTTTATTTGAAACGTAAGCTGGTCTTGCATCTTCGAAGCATGCAGTCGCCATCCACATCTATTATCACACTCAGCCGTCAGTCACCTCTTTTTACTCTTGGTGAATTAAATATCATAGCTATTTTTCAAAGAATATTCATGTATTTCTTCTTTAATTTCTTCTAAAGAACAATATTGTCTACCAAAAAAAAAAATTCATTGAGATTTGTTTTCTTACCAGTCTACTTTCCATCTCCTCGTCATCTGAGCCAACCTGTGTTCGAAGCTTATCGTCCAGCTTTTTAGAGGTCGAATAGACAAATATTTCTTTATTTGCACATGTCTGATCAAATGCTCGTAGATTACCATATACAGACATGTCTTCTGAATTCCAGTCCATTTCGGCATCACTAGTTGATCTCTCTTCTAAATCAACCGATCTACTTGAATTGGAATCCATGGTCGTCGCAAATATAGAGAAAAATATTATAAATAATTAAAATAAATAATTCTACTTGAATCGGAATTCATGATCGTCGCAAATTAATTGTATTTAACATTCTATAAAAGTAATTAAATCAAAAAGTTAAAACGTGAAGAATATTGATCATGATAATTCCCAGAAAAAATTGTACTGGACAATTTCATAGACATAATTACATTTTCAAATAAGTTTCCAAGAAAGGCTAGAGGGGTAACAAACGGTCCCACTTAAAACTCAGTCTCCTAGACATAGCTTACTTACATAGTATAATTACACCGCTTAATACGCGGTATGAGAAATGATAACAGATGCGATCCAATTATCTACGGTATAATAGATAAATATCTAATAAAAATAAATTAGAAAAAAAACTTCGTACCTACCCAGTGAACGCGGAGAAATATCGCCGGAGCAAGAAAATAATCGTCGCTAATATAGAAAAAAAACATTTATATAGAAACTGTTAAGAAAATTTCAAATAAAAAATACAATGAAGAAAAAATAAGTCATAAAAAATTTAATCTCGGTTTAATACCTTATATATGAGTTTTTTTTTTAAATCCCTAAAGTAAATGATAAAATAAAAAAAAAAACAATTTCGTACATAGCAGGTGAACGCGGAAAAATATCGCAAGAACAAGAAAATAGTCGAGAGAGTATTGAAAGTTTGGTGTTATTTGAAAACCAAGAGGGAGAGCTTTATAAAGTGGGGGAGAGGACGGCCAGTCCAGTTGGACCGGCAGTCCTCTTGGGGGAAAAAACCCGTAACTTTTGTTACAAGTTTTGTATTTTAGGATAAGGAGGACGGCCGATCCAACTGGAATTATGTGAGAGGAATTTGTCTTCAAAACATTATGTTTTTTCCTTTAGACAGCAACTTTCAATCTAAACGTCACACCAACTTACAACATGTATTATTAAATTAAATTTCTCGTTATATATTTTTTATTTAACTTACTAATAAAAATTTGATCAAATAAATCTATTAAAAATGGAATTGTGTGAATATTATTCGCAGCTGATTACTTCTAATATGTTATTATCACATCTTATAAGATGTGATAAAGTTGTAAACCGGTAAGTTTTCATTGGCTTAGAAGAGTATTTATAATATAAGCCACTGATAATATAAGTTTTCATCCTCCTTGGTTTGAAAATGCTCATACGACATTTAACCAACTCTTATTCTTCTTCAATTTTCTTCAAGTAATGAAAATAAGACATCCTCTAAAGTTCCCAGCAAAAAGCAATAAATAAATAAATAAAGTCACATCAAGGCAAAGAGAACGGCTATGAAGAAGAAAAAAAGAAGATAGCATTGAAAAGTGAATCCATGAAGCTTAAGTACTGATGATACTCCATGACTAGAAAAGACATTGTCGTTTTATTTCTTGACGTAAAAAAGCTTAACTATAACATAAATACACGAAAATAAATCATAAAATCTCAAAATTATCTATGCACCCATCATCTTTTGAACTGCAACATTTTAAATTGACATTCGAAATTTCATTACTGTAAATTGATGTAAAATATGTAAAATGGAAGGAAGATGAGAACTTTGCCCTTTGAAAAAAAAAACAAATTATAAGTAAAAGCACACCTGAACTTGAGCAATTTCGATTCGTCGCCCATATCTACAAAAAGTACTCCTACAATTGCTTCAACGCTCGGACCTATGAAAATCATTCTACAAATAACAAACTCAAGCAATGCTTGAACTTGGTATTTGAAACAATTTTCGTGCCCATATCTGATGGATTCTCCTCTGTGGGTACCTTCAATAATTTCACAACATTAGTAGAAATCAAGTCCCTAATAAAATGATACCTAACATTAATATGTTTAGTTCTTTCATGATATACAGGATTTTTACTAAGATGTATCGCACTCTGATTATTACAAAAAATAACAACAAGAGAATTTAACAACTTAGCTTCCCTTAAGAGTCCTTGCAACCACATAGCTTCCTTTATAGCATCTGAAATCACCACATACTCAACCTCAGTAGTGGATAATGCAACCATGGGTTGTAATTGTGACTTCCACACAATACAATTTCTTCCCAAAGTAAAACAGTAAACTGTGGTTGAATTTCCCTCATCTCTATTACCTGCAAAATCAGCATCTACAAAACTTACAAGATCAAATGCAACATTTCTATTACCATAACATAAACCAACATCAATAGTACCATTAATATATGCTACAACCCATTTCAGAGCAACCCAATGATCATAGCCAGGATTTGACCTAAATCTACTTAACAGTGATATAGCAAAAGACAAATCTGGCCTAGTACTAATCATGTCATACATAATAGATCCAATCACATTTGAATAAAGAATATTTTTTATTTTAATGAAATCAGACTTAGACTTAGAACTTTGACTCTTATTCAAAATGACCAGCTAAAGGCATCTGAACATGTTTACCATTAGCATTATCATACCTTTCAACCAGTTTATGCAAATAAGGTTTTTGATGTACTTTCAAAAATTTATTTCTTCTATCTCTTTCAATGACCATACCCAGAATTCTTTTAGCATTCTCCAAGTCCTTCATATTGAACTCAGAACTCAAGTCTTGCTTTAACCTGTTAATCTTTGACATAGAATTGCTAACTAACAATATATCATCAACATATAACAGAATATATACATGGTTATCATTAAGAGAAGAAAAATAAAAAAAAAAGTATCAAACCTTTTATACCATTGCCGAGATGATTGCTTCAAACCATACAACGATTTTTTCAGTAAACAAACATGGTCAGAATATTTCCTATCCTCAAATCCCTCGACTGTTTCATCAAAATCCTTTTGTCTAACTCACCATGAATAAATACAGTTTTAACATCTAACTGCTCAATCCAAGTATGCAACCAAAGACAGCGTAACTCTAATTGTTTTGAACTTGACCACAGGTGAGAATATCTCATTATAATCAATTCCTTCTCTTTGTAAGTAACATTTGGCTACCAATCTAGCCTTGTATCTAGGAGGATCATTAGGTAAAATTTCCTCCTTAAGCTTGAACAACCACTTGCATTCAATCAAATTTTGATCAGCTGGTTTCTTAATCAACTCCCACGTGTTGTTAATTCTTAGAGAATTCATTTCTTCATTCATGGTACTTAGTCATTTGTCACTTTCAGTTGAAGCAATAGCTTCTTGATAGCTATTTGGTTCACTCTGACTAACCTCCAAAGAAGCAACTAGAGCAGCATATACAAGTTCAGCATAAGAAAACCTTCTGTTAGGAATTATCTCCCTTCTACTTCAATCACGGGTGAGCTGATAGTCAGACAAATCTTCATGAACTGATCTACTCAACTGTTTAGCCTGATCTGGCAGATCATTTTCTTCTTGATCTCCAGTTTGATTTTCCTCTTGATCCTCTACTCTAAGGGCTAGCCCATCAGTGGCATCCATGGGCTCCACCTATAACTGCATATTCTGCTGCACTTGAGGGGTCTTACTAGACTCTCCATTAGAGTTAGTAGAAGAAGTCTTACAAGGGAATGATTCTTCATCAAAAATGACATCTCTGCTGACTATGATCTTAATCCCTTTAGACTCATTTTCCCACAGCCTATAACCTTTGGTTCCATGTTGCTGTTGATAACCTAAGAAAACACATTTTAGGGATCTAGGATCTAATTTATCCTATTTATTATGAGCATAGGCGGAGCAACCAAAGATCCTAAGGTGATCTAAGTTAGGTTTCCTATTATTCCAAATTTCTATAGGATACTTGAACTCTAGAGCTCTATGAGGACTTCTATTGATAAGATAAGCGGCAGTATATAAGACTTCCCCCTAGAAAGGATTTGGTAATCTAGAAGTTATAAGAAGACACCTAACCTTTTCCAACAATGTTCTGTTCATCCTCTCAGCAACACTATTTTGCTGAGGGGTATTTCGAACTGTTTTATGCCTTAGAATATCAGATTTCTTACAATATTCATCAAACTCTAAATTATAGAATTCTAATCCATTATCGGTTCTAAGAGCCTGAAGCTTGGTGCCTAATTGGTTTTCTTCTAAAACTCTTCATTCCTTAAATCTAAGAAAAGCTTCATCCTTAGTTTTTAGAATGAACACGCAAACTCTTCTAGAAAAATCATCTACTATGGATAAAAAATACTTATTACCACCATGTGTGTCACATCTTTCCGGACCCCATAAGTCAGCATGAACATAGTCAAGTTTATCTTTAGATAAATGCAAAGCAGACTTAAAACTTAACCTATGTTGTTTACCTAGAACACACGGTTCACAAAAATTTAAATCAGTTATTTTGTCCTTACCAAACATCTCTTGTTTGCTAAGAGAATCAAGGCCACTTTGACTCATATGTCCTAATCTCATATGTCATTTCTCAATAACAACAAGGTTGGGATCTACAGTAACAGTATTTGAGGCACTAGATTTATAGGAACTATCAAGAATATATAAACCGGCAATCTTCTTACCAGTCAACACAATTTTGTCATTCTTAAATACCTGCATACTATCATTGCTAGTCCTACTATGACATTATAAGTCATCTAAGACACCTATAGCAATCAAATTTTCTTAAGGCTAGGTATATACCTAACCTTAGTGAGCTTGATTTTTTTACCAGAATCCAAGTCAAGAATGATAGAGCCCATACCAAGTACTTCACAGATATTATTATTGCCCATAAACACAGATTCATTCTTAACCGCTTGAAAATCTACAAACCAATCTTTATGATGATACATATGGAAGCTACAACCAGAGTCAAGCACCCAATTACCAGGGCACTTGACATCAGAGACATTATAAACCTCAAGGAAGTCATCCTGATTATTATTACTAGCAAAATTCGATTCATTATTTTCAGGTTTATTTTTCTTAATCTATTCAAAGCAATTCTTCTTTAAATGACCAACTTTACGACAGTGAAAACACTTTCCGGTTTCATTTTTAACCTTATTTACAGTCTCAGTTTTATGTTTATTCATTTTAGATTTCTTTTTATACTTATTCATGGCATTATTTGTATTATGTTCAGGTCTATTTTTCACAAATAGATTCAAACTAGATCTCTTTTGGCTTAGAAGTTCTAATTCCCTAATTTTTAAACTAGAGGAAATTAACTCTACACTTAGAACAACACCTGAATACTGATAAGCATCTTTGACACTTGGTAAGACTCAGGAATAGAATTTAATAAAATTATAGACTTAGTAGTTTTATCTAAAGTCTGATCAGTACCCTTTAGTCTAAGTGTTAATTTTAAAAACTCATCTAAATTATCATCTATTGACTTAGAAGTATCAATTTTCCAAGAGAATAGAGAACCTTTAAAGAAAGCAAGATTAGGGGCAGATTGAACTAAAAAAAAAAATTGATTCAAGCTTACTCCATACCTCTAATGGAGTTTCAACTCCATCGATCTTTCTCAGGACATTGTCCGACAGATTCAGAATCAGGAGGTTGTAAGCCTCTTCATCAATTTCCTCCTTTCTTTTCTTCTGGTCATCAGGCCATTTCTCTTGGTCTTTCTCCAGAGCAATGCCGACTTTGTTGTGTGAAAGCAGAGCCTTAATTTTCCTTTTTCACACACCAAAGTCAATCTTGCCGTCGTATACCAAAATCTCTAACCTTGCAGAAGACATCCTGCAGCAAGAACACACTAACAGAAAACCAGTCTGTTAAACAACCGAAAAATACAGAAATACCGATTTCAAGAAAACAAATTCTAGAACGCAGAACCTTAATCGAAGATCGCGATTTTAAAAAAAAAAAACACTCTGATACCACTGTTATTGTTTTGCGTCTGGAAATTGAGTCTAAAAACAGAAAATAAAAAGAAAAATAGAACACAAGAATTTATCGTAGTTCACCAAAATCTGGTTACATCCACATTGAGCTCCACAGGAGAAGCTCTTGCACTATGAGAATAATGGTTACACCCTCAGCTCACTTTTCCTCTATGAAAATAATGGTTACAAACTCAAGAAATCTAACCAATCTGTCGAACTCTATTCCCGAGCTCTAACCTTAGAGAAAAACCATTCCTCTAGCGATCAAGACGATCACCGATTAAACCAAGATTTCTTCAGATCTTCAACATTACCTGCAACTTACAGAGAGGAAACTACCCGAGAGAGAGAAGAAGAAGAAGACCTAGATCTACCCACAACTGTATTCCCTTCTCTGCAAAAAAACTCTTATGTAAAAAAAAACACACCAGCCCTCTTTTAATGTACAAAAAAACTAGAATAAAGGATAACCGATGGATTAACAAAAGAATCAATGCATCTGAATGTGACACATCATCAATAACTTTGGACATGGGCTTCACTTGATATATTGGGCTTCACACAACAAAGGGTTGAAAAAGCTCCTCAAACTCACCAAGAATGTTGACTAGGAAGTAAAACCACTTCTTTAGTTTGCTCAAATCATATAACATATTATTTCCGTTGTTTCTGTAATTCTAGATACAATTTTAAATATTGAATCTAGAATAACGAATGATTGCCAAACAATATCTTTTTCTATGTAGTTTACAATCTGAACAAAGATAATTGTAGTAAAAATACATGTTATACATGGCGATCAATCGTGTTTTAAGAAGATTAGGTGATCCAAATCAAGCAAATTGATGTCCATAAACAGGCCCCTTGGTCACCAAAATGAAGCAGACTGTTGTGTTTACTTGCAAAGAAAATTCTCTCCCTTAGCCTCTCCCTGCTATAGACTTTTTTTTTCTCTACTTTCTGATTTCCAATTCGCTCTGTTCCTTCTAATCTCTCATGCCTGCTTATTGCGCACAGAATCACCAATCTAATTCCATTTTTCGTCACCGAATTACAAGGTTAATGAGAACGGACAAGGAATATTTGTTGGATTAACAGGAGTATCAAATGTAAAAACTGCAAAATAATGAAAAATATAAGCACTTACATTTAGAAGTTCATCTAATTCAACCTGGAGTGATCCCCAAATGCAACATCTAATCAACGACAAATGAGTGAACGTGTCGGGAGTATGCTTCTTCTGAACTATACGTTCATAAACTTGCTATGCAACGGCCGGTTTCCTCGCCATCTCACAAGCACTAATAACAACATTGTACGATGAAGTCGAAATTGCCTGCTCAGAATTACAGCTTGCATCGTATCATTGCCAGGCTCAAAGTGATTTCGAACCATTTCTCTATAAACATTGAGTGCAAGTTAATTCTGAATACTGTTAACAAAAGTGGTAATCAATAAACAATAAGTAATGCGAGTTGGACTCCAGCCATTTACCTCCATTAGTCTCCATATCCTCTCACTTTCACACCAGTTATGGATCACCAAAATCTTAAGTGCAATTGCTGAAGAGTATAATGTCAAATGGGAATCTAAAGTATTCTAGGAAAAAGTTTCAAGACTTCTTAGTAAGGTTTGGTTAGTTTGACGTCTTCGTTATTGCTAAGCAGGAAACAATATATGTGATTTTTTTTCATAATTTTTTTCTCACTTTGAAATGGATTTGCTGGAGCAGAATGGACCTAGTACCTTTGAGAAAGCCAGTAGAATTCGTGCAAGACCTGCTCAAAATGATGATGATTCAGGCGATGAATTTGCAGATCATCATAAGAGCAACGAATATATATCCATTGAAGTGAAAGAAAAAACAACTGCGGAAGTTGCTAATAAATATGTTGATCCACATAACAATGTTTCTGAGGAAGATCTCTCCATACAAACTAGCAACAAACCAAGACCAAATAATGGAGTTTCCAGGAGGAGGGAAGGAACATCTTTGAATACTGACAGTTCTTCCAGATCACCTTCGACTCCTGAATATGTAAATGAGAAGATATTTCCAACAAGAAGATTACCAGAACCATCTTCAACGAATGAGACCCAACCTAGCTGCACAAAATCAGAAAATGTTAGAAGTGAAGAGCAGTTGCGCCAATTTGCTACTGAGGAAGTTTCTAGGATCATTCTAGAGTCGAGGTCTTCAGGAGATAAAAAATTGAAGCTGTCTACTGAAGAACAGCCATCAATTTCTCTTCCAAAGATGACGATTGAAAAAGCCATTGATAGTCCGAATTCTTCGCGCGGGGAGACTCCATCTTAGTGGAAAATCTGCTCGTGTTCATCCAAAACTGCCTGACTATGACTCCTTTGCTGCACATTTCTTGTTTCTTCGGAAGAATGGTTGATGTGCAAAAAGGCAGTATCCTCTCTGAAAACTTATAATACTTCATTGTTTCTTTCTTCCTCTCCAGGCACCAGACTTCTGATATAATAATGGCATAAGTTCGAGGAATTGGGTAATGGCGTTGGTATATTTTGTAAGAATTCATGAATGCCGAGTTGAAGAGAATTATTAGAGAAGAGATCATTTGCAAGAAGACAGCAGTAGAAAATACAAACGGTTTTCGTATGCAGGTCTATCTATTTTGCAAGAAGAGATCTATCGATTTTGCTGGCGTTAGTGGTAAAGCAGATCTGTACGAGAATTATGAACCATGGCCATATTTTTCATTTCGTTTGGATTAGCTTTATTTGATTATTAGTCTTCCACTGATGTCATCTAACATGTGTCGGAATGCATACATTAAATAATGTTGAAGTTGAAGTAGGCTTATCTTCCTGCACCAGCTGTAATTTTCAAGTTTTAGGTGTCACATTTGTGAAGTTGGGCGTTTCGAGCTACTATAACTTTGCCTCAAACTATAACTCATGGCCTTCGATGAGTCGATCTACTATAAACTTAAGCTTTCGGAAAATCAAGTTCATAATGTGCGGTGCAATGAAACAACCCGGTCTAAATTGAGGGCCTAGAACCATACCGTTGCCATTCAGGGTCGGGCAGGTCTTGCCCAAAACTCACATGGGAGATGATGAAGTATCGTCATCTCCGCCACCTGACTGGGCCTCTAAAGGTTCAAATTTTGCCGGTCAACAAGGCATGGCCACTGATTTTACACCCCTGAATCTAAATAACATATTCAAATTTTCAAGTTTTTGGTAACGTCTGTCCCTTCATACAAGGTGTTCAATTAATGAGCACAGAATGATTGAAAGATTACATATTCCATACCCCGTGAACAAAATGACTAAACTGGCCTACATAGGCTTCAGAGTGATGACGTAGTCCTCTTATTTTCTTGAATTTATAAGCATACCTTTTCTCCCCAAGCCAGAAATGCATACATCTATGAGCTCTTGCATCATCCCCATCGGCGTCTGCTATGTTTTCAAACAAGGAAATCCATTCGGACTTCCAGTTTGATGAATCTTTCAGTGATCAAATGAAGGTTATAGCCATTGACCCGCCTTCATCCGGAAAAAAAGCTCATATCTTGTGAGTACTGTAACCGGTGTCTTCTGACTTTAATTCCTCATTCCAATTCTCAAACTCTGATCCCCCAAACGCCAATTGCTTAATTCCAACATAACTGCCGCACCAAAAACACAGGAAGAGAGCTGTCATCTAATCCAGACTAAGACCCATATTTATGCGACAAACATGCATTGGAAGAATAAAAATCCTGGGAATAACTAATTGTTGAATGAATGAGACAGAGAGGGAAAAAATATTCAAGTTATTTCACATGTGAGGTTTTGTAGGGAATTGATTAAGAATTATAGAGAACTTACTCAGTACTTATCTGAGTCAATGCGTTTATTAAAACGTCCAGAAGCAATGGCTCACTGGTCCCAATATCTAGCCTGCAAAAAGGAAGAAGATGAAGAATATTTAGACCGGAGGCCGAAAATGTCTCTGTTTTTAAGTCCAAGTAGTTTTCAATTTCTTGCATCAGTAAACAGATGTTATATGGAGAAAAACCCAAAATGACATCAAAGCTCAAATGCATAAATAAATTTGAAAAGAACAATGTTATACCATATCCGAGCCAAGTTGTCTTGAACCTCAAGATCCCCAATGTTGTAAAACGTTGTTGGAGAAACATTTGCTCCCTGAGTAGCATCATAACCTGGTCTTTTCTCCACAGGAGATTGTGACAACTGCGGAAATTGAAGGGAAGTATTTAGTCAAGTACAAAAAGTCCTGATGGGCAATTCTCTAAATGTCTAAAGTTCGAAAGAGTGAAATAAAACATACCTGCATATTCATGGAATTGCATCCACCAAGACGCCCGATTATGTGCCACGACCGTATTACCTGCAAATAACCAGCAAACAACAAAGATCGTAGACTATACTTCCTTCCAACAGACACTGAAGAAGAACCGAAAACAAAAGACTTACATCAGAAATTAAAGAAATATCTTTTTGCAATGGAGTGTTGTAGAACTGAAACCATATGTATGAGTTCGAGAAATCAAATCTGGCAACACAAGCAACCGAGTTAATAAAAATAAGAACACAATGTCGCAAGGTGAGTTGCAAATGATAAAGGATGAAAACTTCACTTTATTTTTTTATCATAATAGATTATGAAAGTGAACTTGCATTCGTAAAAAGTACTCCTTAAGTTAAGCTTACTGGTTGAAGGTCACTTCCATTGGCATTGCAGAACCAGTCTTTGTATGTAAAATCTTGCTTCGTTTCTGCTTCAACCTCTCTTCCATCTGCAACATTGCTAATATAATTTTCACTTCAAGCACAGAATGGCAGAGGTAAACTTACTACAGCAGGAAAACTAATTACAATCATTGCATCAGTCCCCTCAACTAGTGTGGTCAAGAAACTTTTGACTGTAAGAGTGCACTCATTTTCACTGTCTACACAACTAATCTGTCAATTTTTTGTCAAAGATGCCAGTGTCGTGCACTATATTTATTTATTTTTTTAAAAAGCATCCAAATTTCTTAAGAAAAAACATTTTCAAGATTCAGCCTCAATTTGCTATAAAGTTGGATAGGTTTGATTAATTCAACTGTGATCATAATTGAATAAAAAAGATTATATTGAACGAAGTTTAAAATAAAGTTTCATTTTTATGTGTTAGTTTCGGTGTGACCCGATTTCTGTCTGGGCCAGGCCGGTTCGGCCCACGTTGAGAATCTCAATATGGCTAGGATTTTATGTTATGTATAAATATATGCTCGTGTGGCAAAACTCATTGTACCTTGATTTTACATAGTGATTTCTCCTCTGCCCGTGGTTTTTTTTTTCTTCTAGGGTTTCCACGTAAATCTTGGTGTCCACTTTTTCTCGTTTTTCTTTTTCGATTTAAGTTCAGTTTTTCAACAATTGGTATCAGAGCTTCAGGTTAAAGGTTTTCGAAAATCAGGGTTTGATTTTTCGAAGGTATCGAACGTTTTTCAGATTTACAATTTTGTGTAGTTGAAATTGAAATTCGGAGGAAAAAGAAAAGAAATTTAAATTCGGAGGAAAAAGAAAATAGAAAAGAAAATTTCTTTTTTGTTTTGCTTGTGTGAAGAAACAGAACACTTTCGTTCTGTTGTTCTTCTTCGATAGAGGAGAACTCTGTTCTACCAGCCGACCGAACGCCGATCACAGAGGAGAAAACTACCCAAAAACTGTCGAACGCCGTTCGGAGTTCGCCACCGATCAAAGCTGCTGCCATCGCCGCACGCCGAGAACTCCGATTGCTAGCACGCCGCGCCGCCGTTGTCTGTCATCAACTAAGCAGAGTCGCCGTGACTCAGATTCTGCTGCGCCTCCGTTCAGAAACTCGCCGCCAATCTACTCCGAACGCCGATCAGAACCCACTGCACAGCGCCGTCGCTGCCTTGTCGTCCAAGAACCGATCCGAGCAGCATTCAGCTGGTTCTGTTTTTGGTATTTTTGGGTCTTTTTCACAGGTTACAAATCTGCATATTGATTATTTGGGTGCTAGAATTTAGGTGCTGGAAATCTGTTAATTTTGGATTATATTCTGAAATTTTTGTTTGTGAAATATTGGGGTTCTGAAGAAGTTTCTGGAGGGTTGAAATATTGTCTGCTATTTTTTCTGAGTAATTATCTTGTGAAGATATTGTTGGGAAAATATATTCTGAATTTCTAAGAGATGACATCATTAAAATATGATATTCCTTTGTTGGATAGGAATACGAGATTTTTAATATGGCAGGTAAAGATGCGAGATCTTCTCGCTCAAACAGAATTGGATGACACGTTTCTTGGTTTTGATAATATGCCTGAGTCTTGGTCAGAGGCGGAGAAACTCACAAGAGACAGAAAAGTATTATCTCTGATTGGTCTACACTTGTCAAATTCAATTTTGGAGGATATGTTGAAGGCAAAATCTGCTACTGAAGTATGGTCAAAATTGGAAGATTTGTGACAACATAAAACTCTCACGAGTAAGCTGCATTTGAAACAACGATTATATTTTCATCATATGATAGAAGGATCTTCTATTGAAGAACACTTGTGTGCATTCAAAGAGATAGTTTCGGATTTGGAAACTTTGGAGTGCAAATATAATGATGAAGATTTAGCTTTGATTTTATTGTGCTCGTTGCCTGTTTCATACAATATTTTTCGAGACACGATGTTATATAGTCGTGACACGCTAATCCTGAAAGAAGTCTGTGATGTTTTGCTTTCAAAGGAAAGGATGAAGCACCTTATAGTTGGATCTGGAACTCAAGGCGAGGGACTTGTTACTCGAGGTAGAGCTACAGAGAAGTCAGAGAAAAACAGTCATGGCAGAAAGAATTCAAGGGGCAGATCAAAGTCCAGGAATTGAAGCAAAATTTGTTTATACTGTCAGAAAAAGGGGCATATAAAATCAGAGTGTTATCAGCTGCAAAACAAGAGAAAAGAACAAAGTGAACAAAATGAAAAATAGTCAGGGAACTCTGGTGAAGCAGTTGTTGCTGAAGATAAAAGTGATGAAAGTGATCAAAGTAATCTATTGATAGTGTCTAAGGAAAACTCAAGGTCATCTGAGGAATGGATTCTAGATTCGGCCTGCACTTTTCATATGTGTCTCAATCGAGAATGGTTTTCAACTTATGAAACTGTGACAAAAGGAGCTGTATTAATGGGAAATAATGCATCGTGTAAAATTGCAGGAATTGGTACAGTGAGAATCAAAATGTATAACGGAGTAGTCAGGACACTTGGTGATGTGCGACACGTTCCCGAGCTGCAGAGGAATTTGATCTCGTTGAGTACTCTGGATATTAATGGGTACAAGTACACCGGTGAAGGTGGAGTTTTGAAGATCAGTCGAGGTTCTCTTGTTATGATGAAAGGACAGAGAAAGTCTGGAAATCTGTATGTTTTGTAGGGTTCTACAGTTGTTGGGGATGTGGCTGTTAGTACTTCAATGTCAGATGAAGATCTCACCAGTTTATGGCATATGCGTTTGGGACACATGAGTGAGCATGGTGTCTGAATTAAGCAAAAGGAGACTTTTGAATGGTCAGAGCACCAATAAATTACAGTTTTGCGAGCATTGTTTAGCTGGAAAACAGAAAAGAGTCAAATTTGCTATGGGCACTCACAATTCAAAGGAGATTATAGATTATATTCACTCAGATCTATGGGGACCAGCACAGGTGCCTTCCAAGGGAGGGGCACATTATATGTTAAAATTCATAGATGATTTCTCTAGAAAAGTATGGGTATTTTTCTTGAAGAAAAAGAGTGATGTATTTTCTACTTTCAAGGATTGGAAAACGATGATTGAAAAGCAGACAGAGAGGCAGGTAAAACATCTTCGCACCGATAATGGGTTGGAGTTTTGTTCAGAGGAGTTCAATACTTTTTGCAGAACAGAAGGAATTTTGAGGCATCTGACAATCCCGGGGACTCCACAGCAGAATGGTGTAGCAGAGAGGATGAATAGAACTTTGATGGAGAAAGTTCGATGTATGCTCTCAAGTTCAAGTTTACCCAAGTCATTTTGGACTGAAGCTGCAGAAACTGCTTGTTATATCGTAAATTGTTCCCCAAGTACTGCTCTTAATAAGAAAACTGCTGAAGAAGTTTGGTCTGGTATTCCTGCCGATTATTCAATGTTGAGAGTGTTCGATTGCCCTGCATATGCTCATGTTGATCAGGGTAAGTTAGAATCAAGATCATTAAAGTGTGTATTCCTTGGATACAAGTCAGAGGTAAAGGGATACAAATTATGGTGTCCAGGACATAATAAAGTCAGATACAGTAGAGATGTGGTATTTGACGAGACTGCTATGTTGAATAAACCATCTCCAGAGGTCTTGCCAGAAAAGAGTAATCAGATATCCAATGGAAATTTTGAAGTTGAACTTGGATCAGGGTCGACATCAGGATCTTCAGTTCAAGACAGTTCAGAAACACATGATGACATTGTTTCTTTACAGCCACCGGTATTGGTTTCCCTACAATATTACATTGCCAAAAATAGACCAAGTAGGGAAATTAAACTTCCACAGAAATATGGGGAAGTAGATTTAGTTGTTTATTCTTTGAGTGTAGCTGAAAGCATTGATGCATGTGATGAACCATCTACTTACTCAGAGGCAGTAAGTTCAAAAGATTATGAAAAATGGATGATTGCTATGCAGGAGGAGATGGAGTCTCTTCAGAAGAATGGCACGTGGAACTTAGTCGAGTTGCCTAAGGACAAGAAATCTGTTAATTGCAAATGGGTGTTCAAGAGAAAGTAAGGTACACCTGGTGTTGAAGAAGACAGGTACAAAGCACGTCTGGTTGCTAAGGGTTACAGTCAGATTCCAGGTGTAGACTTCACTGATGTGTTTTCTCCCGTTGTTAAGCATAGCTCGATTCGAGCTTTGTTAGGCGTTGTGGCTATGCACGACTTTGAGTTTGAGCAGTTGGATGTGAAAACTGCATTTTTACATGGAAAACTTGACGAGGACATCTATATGCAGCAATCTGGAGGCTTCAAAGTTCCTGGAAAGGAGACTTATGTTTGTTTGTTGAAAAAGTCTCTCTATGGTCTAAAGCAATCGCCAAGACAATGGTATAAGAGATTTGATTCATTCATGTCTGATCAAGATTTCAGAAGGAGCAATTATGAAAGTTGTGTTTACATGAAGAATGGCAAGAATGGGACAATTGAATAATGAATTTGAGATGAAAGATTTAGGAGCCGCCAAAAGAATTCTTGGTATGGAAATACAGAGAGATAGGAAAGTTAGTAAACTCTACCTAAGTCAAAAGGGGTATATTCAGAAGGTTCTCTGCAGGTTTAACATGAATAAATCTAAGCCTGTTAGTATTCCATTAGCAGCTCATTTCAAACTTTCATCTACTTTATGTCCTCAGTCAGATGAAGAAGTTAATTATATGTCTCAAGTTCCATATTCTAGTGCAGTGGGATCGCTTATGTATGTTATGGTTTGCACGCGTCCAGATTTATCTTATGCAGTCAGTGCAGTAAGTAGATACATGGCAAATCCAGGAAAGGAACATTGGAAAACTGTTCAGTGGATTCTTAGGTATCTGCAGGGGACTAGTGATGTATGTCTTCAATTTGGAAGAAATAGAGATCCGGTAATTGGATACGTTGATTCTGACTATGCAGGAGATCTTGATAAAAGGAGATCTCTCATAGGATATGTTTTTACAGTTGGAGGTTGTGCCATCAGTTGAAGAGCTACTTTACAAGATACCGTTGCGTTGTCTACTACAGATGCAGAATATATGGCTATTACAGAAGCATGCAAGGAAGTCATATGGTTGAAAGGTTTGTTCAGTGAGCTCAATAAAGAATTGCAGATTTCCACAGTATTTTGCGACAATCAAGGTGCTATTTTTCTCACCAAAGATTAGATGTTTCATGAGAAGACGAAGCACATTGATATTCGTTATCATTTTGTTCGTGATGTGATTGCTCGTGGTGATTTCGCAGTGAGTAAGATTAGTACTCATGATAACCCTGCTGATATGATGACCAAGATTTTGCCCACATCTAAGTCCAAATTTTGTTTGATCTTGGTTGGTATTAGTTGCTGATTTCGCCTTGAAGGGTGATAAGTGTGTATTTTACACACTTATTTATACTTTTTACACTTGATTTGATAAGTTTTTCTCAAGTGTGTGAACGTATTTGATGAGTTTTGTGTGAGTGTGCAGCAAACTTTACTGAAAAATAGGAGAGGAAAGAAAAGAAGAAGTTGTGAAATAAAAGAAGAAACAAGAGAAGAAAAGTAAAAAATTGAATTTAGAAGACAAACAAGGAGGCGAATGATCGCCATACTTCCCGCGATCATTCACCTCAGGAGAACACGAATTGCACTCGGGAGGAAATTATACAGAAGACGTGGCGATCGATCGCTCACTATAGGCGATCGATCGCCACAAAACACGAAGTTTTTAGAAGAATTATGCAAGAAAACCAGAGGATGTGGCGAACGTTCGCTCCGTCAGGCGATCAAGTGTTGGCGATCGAGACACAAACAAGAGGCGATCGATCGCTCATTTATGGCGATCGATCGCCACATGAATTCAATTTGGAAAGTTTATTTACTTTAATCTCGGCCATTAACCTGAGGAAAGAACTAATCAAAGCCGTTGATCTGATAGAGAATAAAGAAATATAAAAAAAAAACCTAAAAGAAAAGGGGCAACGGATGATTGGGGGTGATTTTTTTTATTTCTTTATTCTCTATCAGATCAACGGCTTTGATTAGTTCTTTCCTCAGGTTAATGGCCGAGATTAAAGTAAATAAACTTTCCAAATTGAATTCATGTGGCGATCGATCGCCATAAATGAGCGATCGATCGCCTCTTGTTTGTGTCTCGATCACCAACACTTGATCGCCTGAAGGAGCGATCGTTCGCCACATCCTCTGGTTTTCTTGCATAATTCTTCTAAAAACTTCGTGTTTTGTGGCGATCGATCGCCTATAGTGAGCGATCAATCGCCACGTCTTCTGTATAATTTCCTCCCGAGTGCAATTCGTGTTCTCCTGAGGTGAATGATCGCGGGAAGTATGGCGATCATTCGCTTCCTTGTTTGTCTTCTAAATTCAATTTTTTACTTTTCTTCTCTTGTTTCTTCTTTTATTTCACAACTTCTTCTTTTCTTTCCTCTCCTATTTTTCAGTAAAGTTTGCTGCACACTCACACAAAACTCATCAAATACGTTCACACACTTGAGAAAAACTTATCAAATCAAGTGTAAAAAGTATAAATAAGTGTGTAAAATACACACTTATCACACTTCCAAACTTAAAATCAACATTGTCCTCAATGTACGCAAAACAGACAAGAAAAATATGAAAATGAGTAATGTACCCCAAGCTGAGCCCGGCGTATCAGCAGTCTCATCGTCGCGTGGATAATCAAACGGCCGCAAAAGATGCTCGGGATATGGAGGAAAAGGAGGATCAGATTGAGTCGAGTACCCGTGGTGAGCGTTAAAAGCTGCAATATATTGGGCCGTAAATTGAAAGTGCTCCATCAACCTCTATTCCATCCGGGCTTGCCGTGTGCTGAGTTGTTCTTGTTGGACAGCTAATTGCGCAACCATACGTCCCACATCATCGATGGTATAAGAGGGAGGTGGCATGGATGACGAGGAAGCGCCATGAGTGGGTGGAGTCAATGACTGGCTTTCATACCGCTGCTTTGTGCGAGCGTCTCGTTCGTGTGCCAACTCAGGATGTACAAATGTGAAGAACGAAGGTTGAGGATACCGCCGTACGCGAGGCATTGGCATTGGCTGAGGCGGGATCACCGCATTGGCTTCATGTTCATCGAACCCTAAACCATTGGCTCAAGCGGTCCCGTAAGGCCAATTTGCGATGTTGGAAATGTTGGAGGGGCCATACACAGTTTGTTGCAGCCATGGTTCGTCGTTTGAGCTCATAGGAACATTGGCAGAGGCACATAAGTGTGTAATCAAAACTGGATGGATATGCCCGCCAGTGGTCGATTCTTTGCTGCATGCCAGAATATTGCGATTTATAAGTTGCCCGACATTAATGGAACGCCCCGTGAGAATACAATATAGCAATACCACCCGCTCTTTTGTCAATTGAGATTTTTGAGATGCGGGCATCAAGTTGCCCCTTAGAAATTTACACCATGCTTGAGCGTACCTATTGAGGCAGCTCTAGATGATGTGGATTGGTTTTGCACGGTCTTGTGTCGAATAAATCCAGGTAGAGCCCCGGTGACCCATCTCTCAGAGAAGAAGCTCATAGTCTGGCCCGACATCCATCATTGTCTGAAAATCATTGGGTGTGTCATTATCAAGGCCCAGATGAGTGTTGATGGCCTCTGCTGAAAAATTTATGAACTTATTCCGTACTTTTACGGGCCCATCATTGTTTGCAGCCTTGAGGTTGGCAAAAAATTCGCAAACGACATTCACGTTCGCATCCTTTCTCCTTGCGATCATTCGCCACCCGCGTACCTCTTCAGCGATTTAATTACGAGCTTGTCCACACCAACAGGTACACTTCTTCACAAACATTTGTTTATTCTCTATCGCACTTGGGTGTTTTTTGATTTATTTTCAATCGCTCTCGGCCTTGCTCTATTTCTGGTTATCCTCTGAGATTGTTGAGAATGTTTTCACTTGCTTTCTACTGTAATCTATCAGGGTACCTTTGATTGTAATTTTTGGAGGTGGTTCGGATGATTGTCGAGACTTGGTCAGTTTGTGTAAATTGTTGGCATATGTTAAACTCTCTTCATGTTATGAATTATTCTTCATGCTACGATTATCGTATTAACTGAACCATTGTTGCATATATGTCATTTTGTGGGCGGGTATATGACTTGAACAGTTGTGATTCCATGATTTTTATGCATGCCCACCATGTGTTTGTTGAAATGCCTGAGTTAAGTAGATTTCTCATTTTTGCACGTTGTTACCTCTAGCTTTTCTAATTGCTTATCGAATGTGCTTAACTGTTCTACGGGTGTGTATGGTGGGTTGAATGGTGTGTTTCTCTTTTGTGTGCAGTATCAGGATAAATAATTGTGTCAATCCAACATGCCACCGAAACGTTCGAGAGCCAATACTTGTGCCGTATCATTCAGCCATATCCAGCACTCATTTATCAGCCCCGCTGCGGCCAACCATTTTAAGGATTTTATGACTAAAGACAAGGCCATTAGATGCGAAGTTCAATTCCAGCCCGATAGAAACGATGGAGACATTTTGGCCATGCTTCGACAGCGAGGGTGGGAATCCATTGCCGTTTTAGCAGGGGATGCGAACGTGAATGTCGTTCGCGAATTTTTTGCCAAACTCAAGGCTGCCAACAATGATGGGCCCGTAAAAGTACGGAATAAGTTCATAAATTTTTCAGCAGAGGCCATCAACACTCATCTGGGCCTTGATAATAACACACCCAATGATTTTCAGACAATGATGGATGCCGGGCCAGACTATGAGCTGCTTCTCCGAGAGATGGGTCACCGGGGCTCTACCTGGATTTATTCGACACAAGACCGTGCAAAACTAATCCACATCATCTCGAGCTGCCTCAATAGGTACGCTCAAGCATGGTGTAAATTTCTAAGGGGCAACTTGATGCCCGCATCTCAAAAATCATAATTGACAAAAGAGCGGGTGGTATTGCTATATTGTATTCTCACGGGGCGTTCCATTAATGTCGGGCAACTTATAAATCGCAATATTCTGGCATGCAGCAAAGAATCGACCACTGGCGGGCATATCCATCCAGTTTTGATTACACACTTATGTGCCTCTGCCAATGTTCCTATGAGCTCAAACGATGAACCATGGCTGCAACAAACTGTGTATGGCCCCTCCAACATTTCCAACAGCGCAAATTGGCCTTACGGGACCGCTCGAGCCAATGGTTTAGGATTCGATGAACATGAAGCCAATGCGGTGATCCCGCCTCAGCCAATGCTAATGCCTCGCGTACGGCGGTATCCTCAACCTTCGTTCTTCACATTTGTACATCCTGAGTTGGCACACGAACGAGACGCTCGTTGAGAGGCTCGCACAAAGCAGCGGTATGAAAGCCAGTCATCGACCCCACCCACTCATGGCGCTTCCTCGTCATCCATGCCGCCTCCCTCTTATACCATCGATGATGTGGGACGTATGGTTGCACAATTAGCTGTCCAACAAGAACAACTCAGCACACGGCAAGCCCGGATGGAACAGAGGTTGATGGAGCACTCTCAATTTACGGCCCAATATAATGCAGCTTTTAACGCCCACCACGGGTACTCGACTCAATCTGATCCTCCTTTTCCTCCCTATCCCGAGCATCTTTTGCGGCCGTTTGATTATCCACACGATGATGAGACTGCTGATACGCCGGGCTCAGCTTGAGGTACATTACTCCTTTTCATATTTTTCTTGTCTGTTTTGCGTACATTGAGGACAATGTTGATTTTAAGTTTGGGGGTGCTGTTAAATTGACTGAATTATCTGCTATATTGCTCTACTACATTTCATATAGTCTTGCATTTTGAAATCATGGTTAAGGTGTCAATGATGATTTAAATGAAATGAATTCATGCTTTAAACTCATTGAGATATACTGAGTAAAAGAGTGATTTGTTTTAGTTTGTATTGATTATAGGTTACATAGTTATCTTCACAAAAAAATCTGAACACGTTTTATTCTTGTTTGATTTTATTTGTTGGTGATATATTTGTGTAGTCTACTGAAAGTGAAACTCAAATACTGTAAGGGAGTGAATGAGAACAAACACAGTAAAGGAGTGTAACTCCAGTCAAAGGCATTGATAGTGAGGACATTGAGAGAAAAATCCTTCTTAGCTTTGCTCAATACCCTCGAATGTAAATTGAAATTTTTCTGTAATTAAGGGAATGATTTAGGCCGTCTTTGAACCGTTTGAGCTTTCTGAGCCTACCTTATCGTGTCATTTAATGACACCCATAGTCACCCTTTTGAGCCTATTATTTACAATTCATTTGTCACCTGAACTTAGCTTAGCCCTATTTATATTTCTCTTACCTTATTCATTGAGCACAGAGATATTAATCTAAATTAAGGGAGAATTGGAGCTGCTGAAATTTAATAGAAATTTCTTTGTCATTTGTTTCGTTTTAGAACATTAAGTTGTTGTATTTACTTTACTTGTCAAAAAAAAAATTTGAGTAGTTTTGCTTTCATTCTAGTTGTTACTCTCCGTAAGTATTATGATTGTATTGATTTTGTTATGTAATAATGACAAAGGAGTTAAAGTGGGTGATATTGAGTGAATTAAGTTTGGGGGTGAGCAATTAGAAGAAGGTTTGAATGAGTTCAACAAGTCATTAAGTGAATAGAAGGAAATTTTGAATGGGTGAAATAAGGAGGAATGAGTGGTGCTCTAGGTATTCGCTTAAATCCATAAAAATTTCTACCCCTTAACCTGGCCTTTCATTACAAGCTTGTGAAGACCTAATGACTTTTGTTTTGATTTATGGATATTTGCTATTAGTTGGATAGTGGACAAAGCTGATGAACGATAAGAGTGAGTGGAGTGAACCTGAGTGAAATGAGAATGCATCCCTTACCTGTAGCTACATTAGTTGAACCGACAATTAGAGGAAGATAAGAATGAACGCACACACACACGAAGATTTCTATGTAATTTATTTTCAATGTGCTATTATGAGTTATTTCTTTTGCAAAGTGTTAAACTAGTTGTTTTTAGTATGAATTTTTTTTCAAGCTGAGACGATTTACCAAAAACCTTGATTCAGATTGTTTGACTATTACGTTGAGCATTTTATATTTGATTGAAACTATCTCTTTGTTTTAACTGAACTGCATTATTGTTCGCTTGAGGACAAGCTTTCATTCAAGTTTAGGGGTGTGATAAGTGTGTATTTTACACACTTATTTATACTTTTTACACTTGATTTGATAAGTTTTTCTCAAGTGTGTGAACGTATTTGATGAGTTTTGTGTGAGTGTGCAGCAAACTTTACTGAAAAATAGGAGAGGAAAGAAAAGAAGAAGTTGTGAAATAAAAGAAGAAACAAGAGAAGAAAAGTAAAAAAATTGAATTTAGAAGACAAACAAGGAGGCGAATGATCGCCATACTTCCCGCGATCATTCACCTCAGGAGAACACGAATTGCACTCGGGAGGAAATTATACAGAAGACGTGGCGATCGATCGCTCACTATAGGCGATCGATCGCCACAAAACACGAAGTTTTTAGAAGAATTATGCAAGAAAACCAGAGGATGTGGCGAACGTTTGCTCCTTCAGGCGATCAAGTGTTGGCGATCGAGACACAAACAAGAGGCGATCGATCGCTCATTTATGGCAATCGATCGCCACATGAATTCAATTTGGAAAGTTTATTTACTTTAATCTCGGCCATTAACTTGAGGAAAGAACTAATCAAAGCCGTTGATCTGATAGAGAATAAAGAAATAAAAAAAAAACCTAAAAGAAAAGGGGCAACGGATGATTGGGGGTGATTTTTTTGGAGAAGCATCAAGCAGTGGGCGCTGGAGGCGATTTTCAACGGCAGAGAAGCGATTTTCACAGCATAGTTTTTCTTTTCTTTTTATTTCTACTATTTGATTATGCAATACTTTATTATTTGTGTTTTTATTTCTTTTAGCATGAACTAAACTTTTCTACTAGGACTACGATGTAGCCAGACGATAATTATTTTATGTTCTTCGTTTAATTATATTTTATAAGTATTTCTTTCAATATTGTTGGCACATTTAATTTCTGTTCTTAAAGCCTGTAAATTTCTAACCAATCTTTACATGAATTTTGGGGTGTTTTGAAACCGAAAGGTGATAAATACCCGCGCACTGAAATTAATGTCATAAATATGCGTAGGCTAGAGATAGTTACGGTATTGATGTGATCCTTGTGATTTCTTGATTTATTTGTATTTGATTAATGCAGGATTTGTGACTGAAAAGTGATAACTCATTATTCAGATAACCTATGCAATGCTCGAGAGAGATTGTAATAGAATTTAGTGAAATAGATTATCAACATAGGAAGAATATTTATGAATTTAGTTACGAATAACTGAAATTGTTGTCTTGGTGAAATCGTAGTACCTAGGTCTTTATCAATTTGATTTAATTCTATTTTATCTGTCTTGCTATTTTACATTAGTTTATTTTAATTGTTTTGGTTGTTTAGTTTAATTTGAATTCTCAAAATCATAAAACTTGTGTTCATTTTAGAATTAAAATTAATTATTTCGATTATTAATTAACAAGCCCTCGTGGGTTCGACACTCTATCTATCAATATATTACTTGTTGCGACTCGTACACTTGCGAACTATTTTTCACAACAAAGGGCTTTTATGGTGAAGGAGCTTTGCTGGAGTTTTGGAGTATATTTTTATGCAATAAAATTCGTGCCAAGGTAGAGATTGTTAGTTTCGGTGTGACCCGATTTCTGACTAAGCCAGGTCGGTTCGGCCCAAGTTGAGAATCTCAATATGATTAAGGTTTTATGTTATGTATAAATATTTGCTAGTGTAGCAAAACTTATTGTACCTTGATTTTACATAGCGATTTCTACTCTATCCGTGGTTTTTTTTTTTCTTCTAGGGTTTCCACGTAAATCTTGTTGTCCATTTTTTCTCGTTTTTCTTTTTCGATTTAATTTCGGTTTTTCAACATTGCGAAGTGATGAAAATCAGATTGGGAATTTTTCAAAAAATCTAGAACTGTACAATGGGATAATCTTACTTTAGATTGCGCCTTGTCGGGTTCGTCGAGGCAGTGTCCAAGAATTTCAGCGAATTCAGGATCTCTATCGTAATCGATTTCTTCTTCTCTCTCCCGAAACTTCTTCAGGCCCACAAATTCATCCAACTCATCAAATCCTTCATCGTCATCCACAACTTCGACTTCATTGAACGACTTTTGGGTTTCAGAATCTTCATGTTTGCCAGCTCGGGAGATGCAGGAAAGCGTCTTTGTCCCAGAAAAGCTTCGAAAGGACGCCCCGGCGGCCGAAAATGGAGCAAAAGAGCAAGAAAGGCGGCGAGTTTCAGCCACAACGAGATCGAAGCGGAGAGAATGCGGTGAGAGGTTATGCAGGACAAGCATGACGAAAAGAGAAGAGAAGGGATTACAATGAAACAAGTATGAATTTTGAGGAAAATGGTTTTTAGATTCCGGCTTCCTTCATCGGAGGTGGGGTTGAGTTTGAAGGACGGACGGAGTGCAGAGCCAGTGCTATCTCGTTTCATTTTTTTGAAGAATTTATAATTAATTTTAAAATTATAAATTAATTAATAATATAAAATAATATGGGCTCAACTGGGCCGTGGTAAATGTCGAAAAAGCCCGCAGAAGAACAAGCTTTATATAACTCTCTTCTTCATTGGTGCGCTAGGGTTTGATTTCCATTTGCAGCACCATTCTCACCTCTGCCTCCGACGCTGCAGCTATTTTCTGCGCTAATCCAGGTCTCTATATATCTGTCTCTCTCAATCTCTCTCGCTCTCTATGTTTCTTTCCTTTTAAGGTTATACAGAATCGGTTCTGATGAATTTAGTTGGACGAACTCACTATAATTGATCTTTAGATTCAGTTTGGTGGAGATTTTTGACTCATTGGTTGTTTCAATGCTTGTGTAGTTGAACAAAAAAGAGTCAGAAAATGGTGGAGAAGACAAAGGGGAGAACAGAGGAAGTCGTTACGAGAGAGTACACTATCAACCTCCACAAGCGCTTGCATGGCTGGTGAGTACTCAGTTTTTCGTTTCTCAAAATCTATATTTTGATTTCTTTTGTCTTAGACGCTGTTATTGATTTTTTTCAAAATCTTGTTGTGTGTGCTTATATTTGCTAGAATTTTGGGTGTTTGTGCCTCTAATTTTTCTTATTTATGTCGTTTATTTTGATAAGGAATTTTAGTGGCGGAGGATGACCTTTTTTTAAATGTTATGACTTCAATTTTTATTACTTGACTTAGAAATCAATCATGTTATTACTTGTCGATGATGAATTTAGAGGATACTATACAATTAGGGCGTTTAATTTCCTTCTGGTCTCGTTTATTTATACCGCCAGAGAGCTTCAAGTTGCTCAAGTTTAACCTAGTGCTGGATTGAGCATCGATTAATAAATTCTTTGTATGCTTATATTCGTTTGATGATTATTAAGGCTTTTAATAGTTCATGACCCTTGACGTGATGGAAAATTGTTTTCTGCTGTACAAGTACTTTATCATGGTGCTGGATTGCACATTGTTTCGCTAACATTTTACTGTATCATGGATCTGTCTTCAACATTTGGAAAACTTTAGATAGTTCATGGCTGACATGTGGATGACAATAGTTATTTGTTGTGAAGTCAAAGAAACTGGAATTCTTTTAGTTAAACCGGCCTCGAATATAGGGAGCTTTTCCCACATCCTTAGCCTGTCTTTTAATCCTTCTTTCTCTTCTTACACCGTTGATTAGTTGTGATTACAATTGGGAAATCATATCATATTTCTTGCTCATTCAGGCCTAGTTTTGGCATCTATAAAGATTATATTACACTACTGAGTTTTGTTCTGTTTGAAGCTTTTAGTTTTTGTTTTTAGCTCCTATTGAGATTATCTTTATTACAGCACCTTCAAGAAGAAGGCTCCAAAGGCCATAAAGGAAATCAGGAAGTTTGCTGAGAAAGCAATGGGGACTAAGGATGTGAGAGTGGATGTGAATCTGAACAAGCAAATATGGAGCAGGGGAATTCGAAGTGTCCCAAGAAGAATCAGGGTTCGCATAGCTCGCAAAAGGAATGACGATGAAGATGCGAAAGAAGAGCTCTACTCACTTGTCACCGTTGCAGAAATTCCAGCAGAAGGATTGAAGGGGTTGGGAACAAAGGTGGTCGAAGAAGAGGATTGATCAATTTCCCTTTATCATTACTTTGTTTCATGAGAATTTGGCTGAAGTATTTAGCATGCAGACAATTTTTGCTGAGATGTTTATTGTTCATTTGGGTTGTTTATCAACTTGAGATTTTACCCTTGACAGTTTTAACGAAAGAAAGCTTAATCAGTGTCAGGGGTGCTCAAAACTGATCCAAAACCGTGAATTGTTCAGTTTGGTTTGGGTCGGTTTTCGAAGTCCACCTAATTGATTTTCAGTGTTCTGTTTTAAAAACCTATAAAACTAAGTTGGGTTCTGATTGTCATATGCAAAACTGAAAATAGTCAAACTGAACTAATTTATTATCAAGAAGTAAATCTAGCATTACGCAAAATACTTGTGCAATCTTCGGCTTGCTGGAGCTCTGAATTGAGGCGTGTTGAAGCCAACGTGGAAGCCCTCACTTAAGGCGTAAAAGCCTGTGCCAGAGAGCAACAACCAAATATCCATGCTCTCCCCTTCGATCCACTTCGCAACAATGGCTGTCAACCGTAGAGTATTACAACATCTTAGAATTCAGACCAAGTTTGGACTAGAGAGAATCTAGTATTCTTTCGTTAGTTTTTTCCTACTTTCTTTTGAACTATAATCGAAGTAGATTTCTATTGTGATTTCAGTTCCATCTCTTAAGGTTCCTCTGTAAATATCGACGTTATCACTCTTTGCTAGTAAATTCTTATTTGAAAAGACATTCGTCGCTGCTCGAAGCGTTGATGTAGTGAACTTGTGTTTGGTTTAAAGGAATGTTGGTAGAAAATCAGGCCTGTAGAAGCATAGATAAAAAATAGAGGTCGTCACCTGAACCGCAACCACCGCAAATCCAATCAACAGAAGCAAAGCCGAAAGAGAGAGATGCTATATTTGAGTATTAGGAGATATAATATTGCAGTTTGTGTAGCACAAGGATTGAATTATCTCAACCATGATTGTCATCCTCCGATCATCCATCGAGGTATCAAGACTAACAATATATAGCTCGACGAGAATCTCGAGGCGACGATGGCTGATCTTGGGTTGGCGAGGATGCTGATACATAAGAATGAAACTGTCTTAATGGCAGCAAAACCTTGAAATTTTGAATAAAATCACCCATTTTTTTTTCCCCTTTTTTTGAACGGCCGAATATGGATACACAACTGAAGTTGACCAGAAGAGTGATGTATACTGCCATGGAGAGTGGTGCTTCTAGAGCTTCAGACAGGAAAAATGCCATTTGAATCTGAATTTGAAGAGTCTGTAAATATAGTGGAATAGGTTAGAAGAAAACTCAGAAAACGGGACTCGGAAGCGGCATTAGAACAAAGTGCGCGCTGCCACGCCTAAAGTGATGGCTTCCACACGCTGAATCATGCATACTTGCACAGGAGCCCACAATAAAAAATGCTCTCTAGCATGAGCTCCCGCGCCTTACGTGAGGTCTCCAGCAAGAGGAACTGAGGAAGCCTGCGGAATGTGCTTTACTCAACTTATTGACCGATAAATCTAGTAAGCAAAATAAAGGATTTAAGATAAACAAACAAATTGTGCCACAAAATCATCAATACACATTTCTGACAACCAAAATATGGAAGGGAGCTTCTCAAAAGAACAACACGAGATGATTAAGATGAATCCTTCAACTAGACGAGATGCAGACATTGTGGAAGGGTATTGATTTAGAATCCCATAATTGGACCTTGGAAAGTCATCAAGCTTCATCTCTGAGGTATATTTACTTGGATTTATAAGAATACATGTAACTTCGAAGTTTTCTAATTTCTTCTGATGACTGAGCAAAGAGATGATCCACGTACAGACATAATCCAGCTCCCCTGAAAGTGGAAAGTACTGATATGTATTGCATAGTTGACTTAAAAGTTAATGAGAGTTATTAGAGGGGGGAACAAAGAGAGAACCATACCCGAGAGGCCCGAAAGGAAGCCATAAGACATCCCACCGAACTCTAGGCAGTCTGCCAAGTGATTATGCCCATCTTTATTGCAATGTTCATACAAGAAGATGTATCGTTAAAGTTTCAAATCGTTTTTACATACCTCAACATGAAATATAGCCAGAAGACGGAGAGCATTGCGCCGGTTAAAATGGAGTACCAAATCCAGTGCCTGTGATTATTTGGATCGCGAAGTCCAATAATAGCCATTGAACAAGCTAAAACAGCCACACAATCTGATCAATTTTGAACTTCAGCCATCGAATTGAAAAAAGTAGAAGAAAAAAAATGTAGCAAATGGCAAATAAAGACTATGAGGTGAGTATCAACTGAGTCGTCAGGTAAAAGTTGAAACCAGTTTGACCGTATATTCACACATATATTAGCATACATGCACCAGTGCTGCCCACATTTGATGAACTAAGCAAACCAAGGAGTATCTAATGTAATGAAGTTTCCAAATTAAAATTCACATAAATGTTCATTTCAAGAATAGAATCATACAAGAATTTTAAGAAATTCACAAACTAACCAGCCAAAACAATCAGCCATGAGTCCATCTCTTCCATGAAGTAAGCATGATACCGCTGTTAAAAAGAAACTATATGGTTCTAAAGAGTACAAATTGGAAGTGATATATAACAGTTGGCTGATCGAGCTAATTACTAGCAATAAGGTAAAAACGGCCATGATGAAGAAATTATGAAAATCTAATCAGTACATAGGAAAGCTTCGAAAGCTAAACTTAATTCTTAGAGAATAAACATACCAATTCCCATGGAGATAAAACTTGCTGCGCAATTGAGTACACGAGAAATACACAGAATCCGAAGACGATTGCTGCAAAAACACTCTAATAAAGCCTAACATAAGCACTCAAAGAAAGCTCAAATTTTAAAATGGATTCCTTCTGTCCAAGACTGGTTGAGATAAATTAATTGGGGAAAATTCGAATATACCCGCCATAAAAGAGTCTGTTGAGCTAGGTTTTTTTCTAATGAACGAACAATCTCCTCTTGTTCTGTAAATTTAAAATAGAAAGAATCAAAATTAGCTCCACATGTCAATAAAAATTTGCTCGAGAGCAAGAGAAAGAGAGAGAGAGACCTTGCGTATCGATCGGACGACTGTCGTCAAGCGACGGATCGCTCCGAGTTGGCAGAGAGAAGGCATGTTTACCAGGTTTAGTCCAATTTCTAACCAACTTCTTAATCACCATCATGAACCCGCTACCTTCACCGCAAAGCTCTTTCACTCGCAGGAAAAATGGAAAGCAGTTCAATTCCACCGGGAAGACGAATAGCACGACCGTGCCTAAAAATCAAACTGAATATGCCTGTTATATTTCAGCCCACTTTGTAAATTTCGGCCCAGAAGAGGGTTCGCAAGTCCAATAAAGTTTGAATAATTATGAGTTAATTAATACACTCTTTTTTAAGTCTCAACGTAACAGTTACGTGTAACGTCCCTCATTACTCTTAATACAAAATTTTTCATTTTTGGCTAGAGTTTGCACGATTTTATTCTCGGGATTCGCCCAAAATACATTGTGACAGGTTGAAGAGAAATTCTACTTATAAACTATGCATTCTCCGCTCTCTCAATCGATGTAGCATTGACTAGACTCTCACACTAGGCTCTCCTAGTCTTTATATAGCGGACTGTTACACTACGTGTCGCTCACTCATTGATAAAATTATTATGGTATAAAATAAATATTTAAAATAATAAATATAGGATGTCGAGCATGGTCAAATGCCGGCCTTATCGATAAGATAATAGTAAGTAATTTATTGGAAAAAGAGAAAGAAAATCTTCATTCATTTGGAAGGGAAAGGATGATAAATCAAACGTGTAGCTATATCAAATTCAAATCCATCCTTCAAAATATTGGCCAAATTGCAGGAGTAGAAGATATATTTTCAAGGTGATATAACAAAAGCCGCTACAGTGAAGAAGGTTATAACCGGTGAGCTTCTCTCTGTTTTAAATCCTTCACTTCCTGCTTGCTTTCCAACATCTTCCCCATCTTCCCAATTGCCAGAATCAACTCCAGTTGCTTCTGCTGTTGCTCCTACACACCAAAGAACTCAAACAATCAGTCCAAATCTGATACCACCATTTTTATGACAAGTTACAAATGCTTTAATACTTCCAAATCGTCTTCTCTAATTACAGTAACAGAGTAACTAGTCCAATTTTTACATAATTCTAGCAAGAAACTTGAGTTAAACAGATTTGGATCGTCAAATTTGGTATTGATTTCACCTGCATAGCCAGCAAAACCTTTTGGATTTCTCCGAGTTCCTTCTCCAAAATTTCCCCTTGCAGTGCTAAAGCTCTAGTGGCCTCAGAATTTTTATGAGCCAAAGCTGCAGTCTTGAGCAAAGAACAAAGAACTGAGAATAGTAACAAACGAATATCTAGCAAGACGAAATTTACCACTTAAAATAACAACACATAGCTAAAATTCTTTGGTAAATGAAAAACTAAATTACAAAAAATTGTCACCAGATCTTCTGAGTGTAATGTAGGAAAACTGTTTGTAATCATATTAATGGAATTCCTCAATTAAATCGAAAAGAAATTTATCAGAGATCCAATATTTCTTTACCTCAGCAATAGGATCTTTAAGAGCCTTGCGGAAAAGCTTGAACCTTATTCCCAGCTTCTCAAGCTGCCTCGACAATGAGCGTATCAAAGTGGAAGAGCTTCTCAGATCCCCCTCTAATTTCTCAATCCTCTGCACTAAGTTAGCCTCAAAGGCACCCTTCACACTCTGTCCAGATATCCGCCTCCATTGCCGTCTCCGAATCCACGCCCCGATGGCAACCCCGCAAACCAAAAGTAAAATTCCCAAAACAAGGTTCTTCTCCCCAATGACTGCCGGGAAGGTCTTCTTTGTGTCCGACAGAGCGTGATTCACAGCAAATCCTATTGAAATAACTGCTACAGAAACAAGGCACAATACTTCTGCAATCGACAGGAAATGATCAAAACTGAAATCACCTAAGCTACTTTCTCTCTGAACCACACCTTCAGATTCAAAAACTCCAAGACGATACCGCCGGTTTCCCAAAGACCTAAAATCGAGAGGATACAGGAACACGTGCTTCGGAATCTGAACATGCGGGAAATTCTTCACGCATTCGGAGTTAATTGAGAAGGAGAATCTAGAACTAGGACACCTCTGAATCGAGGCGGCATAGTGTAAGTTGAAACGCGAAGGTGAAAATGTGAAGAGGTTTTGCGAAGGGATTAACATTGTTGTGGACAAGGCTTGGTAGGATTCTACTCAGTATCTCATAGTTGTACCTGCCGAGGGTTGGAATTGGAAGACGGGTTGGGCTTTGAGCATTAAAATAAACAAACCCGCCCTCCGATCAGAGAGAGAGAGGGAAGATTCAGTGAGAAAATTAGATTATTATCTCCTCGCCCTATGGTCTGCATCCTGAAATGGAAGAGCAGAGAATGGATTCGACTCAATAAAGGCTAGGGCTAAAATGGTAGGCTTAAGTTCACAGTAGGCACAGAGAGAGAGAGAGAGAGAGAGAGAGAGAGAGCAGGGCGAAGAAGACGAGAAAAACAAAGTGTTCAATTACGGGAGCCAGCAACAAGAAAAGGGATATTAATAATAAATTACTCTATTCTATTTATTTATTATTTTACAGTTAATTTAATTTAAATTTTATTTTGACTCAGACACTATTACAAAAATCTTACATAGAAATAAACCTGAATTCGGTAGAAGCTCATTAGAATTATAGATACCTCATTATAAATCAGGAGGGAAAGATTTGTGGGGTCCTTCCATTATGATGAGGAACTCACCTCAACAATGAAGTGTAAAAGGAAATTTTTGTCTTATGTACTTCACTCTTCAGCAAGATCTTTGAATTTTACTGGTGATTGTCCTCTTGTGAGGGACTCTTTTTATAAATAGAGAGTTCCTGATGAAGGAAAATTTATCCCAGCAACAAAGAGAAGCTAAAGAGGGTTTCTTCTGTGAGAAGAGGGAGAGAAAATAGAGAGAGTTTGTGGGAGAGAAAAAAAAGAGGGTGAGAGAAACATAGGCGAAGTACTTTTGAGTACAGTGAGAATTCTAAGAGTGATAATTTCTCTTACTGGATATTTTCTAGAATATTCGATATCTAGAAAAATATTGTAAATCCTATTTTCTATAGTGAGATCTTTCTGGACTCGGTCCCCGTAGTTTTTCAGATTGCATCTGCTATCGTTTTTCGTACTGCTTATTTAGTAATGTAATTGTACTGTGTAAGTGAGTTTTGTCTAGGAGACTGGATTTTAAGTGGAATCGTTTGTGATCCCCCCAACCTTTCTTGGGAACTTACTTGGAAATGTAATTCTATCTAGAAGATTGTCCAGTATAGTCTTTCTTAGGAATTATCTTGATCAGTACTCTCCACGTTTTATAGCGGCGGTATTATTATTGTTCCCAGCAATTATTATTCCCAACACACCCTTCAGCTGCACAATTTGGTCTTCACTTGTTTCGTTTGCGATCTCACCTCCATCTTAGGACCAAGAAGGGAGCAAACTTGCGTTACAGGGTAGTGCATATTCTTGTCTCCCCAAAACCTTTCAATGTTCTTTGCTTGAATTTGTTAGAAATTGGCTAACTCCAACAGAATGTGAAATATTAGGTCTCGTACAAACCATAACATACATTAAGCTACCAATTGGTGAGGCATATGGAATTCTTTGCATTTCTACTTTTCATTCTTTAATGGAAGGACTTTGTTCGGAAGTAAGCTTGAAATGTTTAGCAAGTGAAGTACTGACCGGCGTTGCCTTATCCATATGCAATCGACTGTGAACTTTCTTTATATATTTCTCATGCGATAGCCATAATTTTATATTTTTCCTATCGCGAGTGATATTCATCCCAAGTATCTGTTTCGTCAGTCCTAAGTCTTTCTTGGCAAAAGAATTTTTAAGCTCTTTGTTCAACTTAAAAATTTTTTCTTTGTCTTGACCCACAATCAGTATATCATCGACATAAAGTATGAGAATTATAAATGTACCATCCGTGAACCTTTTCACGAACACACCATGTGACACGGTGGCCCTTAGAAAAGGGGCCGTGTAATACCCACAAAATATTCTAAATGCTCGGGTGAAGGTGTAGTGAACAAAACCGAAAATAAAGAGATAAAAATGGAGAATAAAATGCAAATAAATGAAAGTGATAGTGTGTGATTATGGAGGCCGAATATTTAGAGAACAAAATGGAAGAAAATGCATAGATAAATGACAAGAAGTAGGTGGATGGAGTGTGTGAAAAATCGTGTAGAGAGAAATGAAGGAGACGAAGAGAAAATGCAAGAAAAATAAAAGTGAGGTGTGTGAATGGTGAGGGCCGAAAATAAAGGGTGTAATGTGTGTGAAATGTGTGAATAGAAAAGATAAAATTGATACCTTTGGTGGACCCGAAGAGCTATCGTACGTTTTAAGCTCTCGGGTGCACCTTTTTCCAGAGAAAAACGACCGTAGGCCTAGGTTTTCGTCCTCAACTCCTAACTCCCAATGGAGGAAGGCGAGGGAAAGAGGTAAGAGTTAACCTAGCAACCCGAAGGCTAGGCTAACAATGGAGGGCTACTCCACTCGATTCAAGAACCGAGAAAACCCGAAGGCAAACCAACACAAAGTGTAGGGAAATATGTTATTTTATAAATTGGGCAAAAGTTCCAATACATGCACCAATGCTATGCATTTATAGGCAACCAAGGTGAATTGGGGTTCGGCAAGAGTGGAGGAGAGCCGTTGGATGCAAGGAAGTGATCGGCGGCCATGGAGGGGCGATCTGCGTGCGCGCGCGCCAATCAGTTGCTGTTGCGCGCCATCTGGAGTCCAGCAGCGCGCCAGCTCAGCGATCCGGGGTGCGCGCCATCTGACGGTCCAAGGGTGCTCCTGTGTGCGCGATCTAGCGAACCAGAATGCCTTAAGTGCGCGCCAGCTCAGCTATCCGCGGCCTGCTGCCCGTGCGCCTCTCAGCCGCTTCCCGCGCCTCATGTTGCTGCTTCGTGTGCGCCTGCCCGGTGTGCTTTTCCTTGCCCGCGCGTGCTCCAGCTGAGCTGTGTAGATGTTGGCCAAGCCATCCTTGGATCAATAGCTGATTTTTGTCCAAGTCATTAATCCATGTTGCCACCCACATGTGTACTTGCAATTTCATACCTTTAAATGTGGGCTCTTTTTTGGACCAAGTCTTTCTTTGGGCTTCCTTTTGTTGATGCATTTCTCCTTTGTTGAATTAATCTTCAACTCATAATCCACCAACATACATCTAATTCTAGCCACACAATCTAATGCATGATGCAACTATAATAAACCATACAAAAAGGCTAATGTATGCCAAATAAGTTTGAAAATAAAATTACACATTTAGAGGGCCGGGAAGACAAATTCTCATGGGCCATTTGGTGACTCCTTCCTTGTGCTCCAAGTGCAATCCTTCCACAACATTACACCTACAAAAAGAGAACACGTAATAAATAGAGAGATTAGATAATGCAAGGGATTTGACTAAATTTCTTTTTGCATGCAACCCGAGGCATGTCATCCTCTCCGGGTGATTTGAGGATTCGACCTCAAATCCACTGGTTGATTTCTTCCCAAGGATGACTCCAACAATTTCTCGTCTACTCGCTTGATCGATACTCTTGATAGGTTTGAGTTTGAAAGCAATGAGGATATGTTCTTTCGTTTGAAAATCTCTCACCAAATGATACTCTAAATGGCACGAGGTTGGATGGTTGTACTAAAATTTTCTTTGGTGAAGATGGAATGATTGAATTCGAAAGCCACTTTGGAGGGCGATTGCTCAAGAATGGAGTGAAAGTTTCCAAAGTAGTCGAATCCGACAAGTAGTGAGGTGGAAATGATAAATTCTTCCGACCAAAGAAACGATCCATTTACTCTTGAGACCACAATTGTCAATTTTCTCTAGTTCTATGATAAAATTTGTGATAGTCACATGATGAGGTTAAAGGGTTCATTGATCCACCCATTTGTAAACTAGGGCATTTGTTGAGTACAAAGGTGGTAAAGTCCATTTTCCTTTGCCTAAGAAATAAAGTAAGATCATATAAAAATTCAAGGCAATAGGCTACTTTCTTCTTATTTGGATGAGACTGGGAGGAAATTTTCTCAGGATTCGGGGAGGAAGGGTATAGAGCAACAATCATACTACCTAATCCAAAAATACTTTCCTCACTTAACTCCATTTTCTTTTGATGCCATAATGATGCATATTCCAATGGGTATGACATCTCTTTGTCAAATAAGGGATTGGTACGCCACTTGATAAGAGAGGGCTCTTGTTCATTTATCAACTCGCGTTTCGATAATAAAAGATTTTTCTTTATTTTTTCTTCTTTTCGTGCGGCCTCATTATGAGCCACTTGCTCGGGCGTCATAGGTAGTAAATTAATTTTTCTTCCTCCAAAATTAAAAGTGTAACGATTGAGGAATCCATCGTAATGAACTCTACGGTCATAATGTCATGGCCGTCCCAATAGGATATGACTGGCACTCATAGGAACAACATCACAAATAACCAAATCCTTGTATTTTCCTATGGTGAAGTCTACGGTTACTTGCTTAGTTATTACATGTTCATTTTTATCGTCCAACCAATTAAGCTTGTAGGGAGTAAGGTGGTTAATGGTTTCTAACCCTAGTTTATAGACCATGTCTTGGGAGGCCGCATTGATGCAACTTCCTTCATCAATAATTAATGAACAAACCTTATCATTTACTACACAACGACTTTGGAAAATATTTTCGCGTTGACAGTCTTTGTCCACATTCTTGGATATTAAAGCTCGCCGTATAACCAATAGTAAGGGTCCTTCTTGAGCCGTGCATTCATCGGCTTCTTCATCACTCTCTTCTACTACTTCCTCTTCTTTGATCTTATGATATTGTCCTTCGTTTTCTTCACTTTCCCATTCACCCGTGGATTCTCTAATGACCATCACACGGCGATTAGTGCATTCATTAGCATAGTGTCATTTGCCTAAACATTTGAAACATTGAACATCACGTGCTCTTGGTCCTTTTGGTTGATTTTCTTGGGTTTTGTTTGCGGGCGCGGGATTGTGAATGGTGTTTGATCCTTTAGGAGGCCAATTAGGATTGAATGACCTCTAGTCTTCTTGCTTTGTGGTAGATTTGTCGGAATTGAAATTTCTTGGGAGAAATTTATTAGGAAGGTCGGTCTTACGCTTCCTTTTCAATTGCCTCTCCACCGTGAGGGCTAATTGTATGACCATATCCATGGTCTCCAATTGTTACATTTCTACCGCGTCGCCTATATGGCGGTTCAATCCACGGATAAACCTTGCGATGAGTTGTTCTTCCGGCTCATCAATAGCACATCACATATTGAGAGTCTCGAATTCCGTAAGGTACTCATCGACCGTGAGATTGTTTTGCTTGAGGTTGTGGAGTTGATGGAAGAGTTCGTGTTTGTAATGTCGGGGGATGAACCTATGGTGCATTAGGTCTTTCATGGAATTCCAAGTTGAAACGGGGTAACCTAGCATTCTCATTCGTTGGGCTTTGAGGTTGGACCACCATAGTGCAACGTGGCTCGTAAGTTCAAGAGAGGCAAGTTGTATCTTTACTCTCTCGGGGTAATCATGACATTCAAAAACTCTCTCGACCTTGTCAACCCAATCTAAAAATGTTTGCCCGTCACACGTTCCATTGAAAAGGGAAATTGTGATCTTAATATTGCAGAGGTCGTCATGATCCTTTCGACGATTAGGACGGTAGTGCTCTTCATCATCTCTCGCTCATTCCTCATCCTCCGAATCATAACGGGATCTCCTTCTTTAGGGATCGACCCATTCTTCTTCCTCTAAGGGTTGTTGAAAAGGGGTACGACGTCTAGGACGTTCGGGAATAATCATAGAGGAGGTCTCTCGTGAAGGATCTAGTTCATGGGATTCTCTTCGGGGATGGTGGTTTATGTGTTCCTTAAATTGGGCTATGTTAAGGGAAACGTGTAGCGCCCCGAACCCGCCCCGGGCCCGGTGCGTTACGTTGCAACAAAATCCTGTGTTTAAACGACGTTTAAAAGTAATTTAAATAAAATTCCCGACTCGGTTTTCGGGTTTTCCGAACCCTCAATTTTTCTTGGAAAGTGTGTCTAAAATACTTTGAAATACGTTGGAAAAATGTCGGGTTAAAATGGTTTGGAAAAAATGAAGTTTTAAAAAAAATTTAAAAAAAAAACAAGGAGGGGCGCTGCTGGGCGCCGCGCGCGCCCACGCGCCCCTGGCGCGCGCACAGAGCGCGCCTGATGCGCGCCCAGCGCGCGCCCTTGCGCGCCTGGCCTGTGTCGGAGGCGATTACTCGCCACCTTCTCTGCCGTTTTCGCCAAAAATCGCCCCAGAGGCGATTGCTCGCCTCCCCACGGCGTCAACTCGCCACCTCCTCAGGTTTTTGACCCCAAAACGCCCAAAAACTTGACTTTTTCCCAACTTTTGACTTACCTTCTCTTCCTTCATTTTTCCACGACTAAAACACCTCCAAAAATTCCGAAAATTTAAACATACCTTCCCGACACCTAAACCTTTAAAGCCCATAAAAATTTTGGAAAACCGACTTCAAACGGAGAAATACAAAAATAGAAACTTAACCCGATGTTAGTTATTTTAAAACAAAAACGGGCGGCGTAACGCCTAAATTTCTTTAAACCAAAACCTGAAAATTTACAGCAAAATATACTATTTCAAACCCCAAACACAAACAACCATTACAAAATAGTTTCAACCAAAACGACACACAAAATAAAATCATTTACCACGAAACTATACAACCGGTACTAAAACCTTTATAACAAACCGTTCACCACTTGTTCTATCTTACTTCCAACATACAAAAACATTACGAACGCGAAAACAACCATCTATCAAAATGTTCACCTCCCACACTACCCGAGGAACAGTGGTCCAGACGCCCCGACAACAGCCTGCACCGGCGGACTCCGTACTCCTCCGACTGCGGCCTAATCCTGAGCGGTCTCATCGACCTCACCTGTATAACACTCGTCACCTACACCACAGAACACAAAAAGATAAGCCTAACGCTTAGCAAGTAGGGAAATAATGCACAACAACACACTAAATGCTCGACTCAACCCTAACATGCAGTTTCTACGCACTCTGTTGCTTTCTTTTCATTTCGGTTGCAATTATCTTTCACTTTCAGGTGAATCAAGTAGGCACACGCCCCCACATAGTCCAGGACGGCCACGCCTTGATCCACGGAGCTAGACCGGAGGCACACGTCCCAACACAGTCCAGGACGGCCAACACGAATCTCCCCCAATCGATCGTAGAATCCTCATTGTGCACTTCAAGCACGAACAGGTCGAGGAATTCGTACTCACGACACATTACGTACATTAACAGGGCATCTCGAATAGAATCCCTCGTGGGGTGCTCAACGAGCCACTTGCCCGACGAAGCTATTCTACTCGAGACCAAGTTGCATATCACTTCTTATCTTTCTTTCACATCATCCTCACCACTCAAACATGCAAAAACTCGTGATTTCGTAGTTTAGAAAACAATGATGCATGACACCCGATGCATAACAAAAGCAAAACATAACAAACAAACAACCAATCCCTACCGTTCTATGGTGTAGGCCCGAAGGCAACAAACACTCATCCACTACTTACCTGGTTGCTGCTCGATACTTTCTCGTTCACTCCGTCCAACAAAATCACACGTTCGATCACCTAAAAATAATGAGAAATCAACTTAGAAATTTACAAACTCTAAGGAAATTCTTAACCTAACTAATAGAACTATAACACAACCCCCAACCCGATCTTTACCCCAAAATTGATCGTCTAACTTCAAACGGTTATAACTCCCTCGTTTTACAACGGATTTCGACGTGCCAACCCAACTCGGAAACCTCTACACGTCTACTATCCATTGAATCACTCAAATCAACCATCCAAACACAAGGGCTAAGTCGGACATGCCAAAACAGAACCGGTGCACTTTAGGGTAAAAACCGATTTTTCGCACTTTCACTTCCAATCTTCAATCCAACCACTCCAACGACTTAAACTAAGTCATTCAACAACCAAATCATCAAAATAAGAAAGAAATCTAACATTTCAACTCAGATTTTCGGAATCCCTAACCTAGGGTTTTCTAACTCTCCCTAAAACCACCCAACACACCCTAAAAACTCTTCCAAACTTCATCCCATAGCACATAAACTAAAACCCATGTAAATTTACCTTGCAATCACTTGAAGAAATGAAGAAAGAAGGAGAGGAAACGTCGGCTATGGAGGAAAGGAGAGAGACACGATGGAGGAGAGGAAGATGAGTGAAAAATAAACCATTTCTTTTCTTTTTATTCCTTCATTTAATTCACCAAGTCAATTTACCATTTAACCCTCCCCTTTTCACCTTTAATCCAACGCCAAACCCACCTCTAAACCACCCCTTTTTCTTCCCATCACCTTCACAATTTGATTGGTTAACACACATTGACACATTGACAAGTCACACTCAAACTCTCCACCAATCACAAATGGGTTTGACTTGTCAAACTTTCCACTAATCACCTTTCTCTTCTAATAACCTTCTAAACCCCTCACAAAGCACTCTCATACATCACTAACTTAGATCTAGACACGTAGTCAAAATTTTCCGGGTGTTACAAAACGTCCTTGATTTGTTGGGTGAGATTAGTAACCAAGCCCGTTAAAGCATTAATTTGACCTTGTATGCCACCTTGCATGCTAGTCTCACCTTCGTTACATGTGTGTTCGGGAGGGGGAAATTTTCAATAACGTGCAATTACCACAATTCTAACCAAATTTCAACCAAGTTATCAACTTTAAACTAGAATCACTTAAAATTATATTGATATCAATTAATTAACTTCAAAAACAGCAAGTACTAAAATTAGAACACAAGTTTTATCAAAGTTAACATGCTGAAATTTCAAGTTAAATAGAGCAACATATTCATAAGTGTATAATATTCAATATAGCTGATTTCTAGCTCCACTTTGCTACAAATTTTGAAATCACTTTATAGTGCACAAATGCTAACAACATGTAATAGAAGATTCTTAAGCTAAATCCAAGTGCAAACATTCAACAAAATGCCATAAAAACCGAGCATAGACATCCTAGAAAAACCAAGAATAATATGACATGTAAAAACGATTTATACTAGTTACTTGGCCGATTTTAACATGCATCCATAAGAGCAGATTTTGTATTAATTATTAGCATATATTTTAGATACAAATCTTAGTCAAAACATACAAAATGTGCTAGAAAAACCGAAGTAACATTCATGCAAAAACCGAAGCAAAGATAGAAATAAAACCGAGAAGAAAAGCAACATATGTAAGGCGATTTTATAGCAATTATTTTAGGCCGATTTCATGCATCCAAAATTCAGAATTTTCCTCTAGTTATTTGACAAATATTTTGATACAGAACATAACAAATTAATCTAGTAAAAACCGTGGCCAAGTAGATGCAAAAACCGAGTTAAAATCACAAGAAAAACCGAGAAGACAACAAATCAAACCGAGGAGATTTTGGTACTTACCTTGGCCGATTCTTTCCATCAATGCATACATATTTTACCATAATATATTAAGCTATTAAATGTCAATAAAAATGGCAGCAAATATCATGTTAAGCATAACACAAAATTAGCACTAAATAGATTCGAAAGTTAGGCAAAAATGAAGGAGCAGCTATCCCGGTTTCGTGCTATATTTTGACTAACCTCAAATGCAACCAAAAACGCATAAGGGAATCACCTTACACTCTGATACCACTTGACACGGTGGCCCTTAAAAAAGGGACTGTGTAATACCCACAAAATATTCTAAATGCTCGGGTGAAGGTGTAGTGCACAAAACCGAAACTAAAGAGATAAAAATGAAGAATAAAATGCAAATAAATGAAAGTGATAGTGTGTGATTATGGAGGCCGAATATTAAGAGAACAAAATGGAAGAAAATGCATAGATAAATGACAAGAAGTAGGTGGATGGAGTGTGTGAAAAATCGTGTAGAGAGAAATGAAGGAGATGAAGAGAAAATGCAAGAAAAATAAAAGCGAAGTGTGTGAATGGTGAGGGCCGAAAATAAAGGGTGTAATGTGTGTGAAATGTGTGAACGGAAAAGATAAAATTGATACCTTTGGCGGACCCGAAGAGCTATCTGACGTTTTAAGCTCTGGTGCACGTTTTCCTGGAAGAAAATGACCACTGTAAGCCTAGGTTTTCGTCCTCAACTCCTAACTCCCAATGGAGGAAGGCGAGAAAAAGAGATAAGAGTTAACCTAGCAACCCGAAGGCTAGGCTGACAATGGAGGGCTACTCCACTCAATTCAAGAATCGAGGAAACCCGAAGGCAAACCAACACAAATTGTAGGAAAATAGGTTATTTTATAAATTGGGCAAAAGTTCCAATACATGCACCAATGCTATGCATTTATAGGAAATCTAGGTGGATTAGGGTTCGGCAAGAGTGGAGGAGAGCCGTTGGATGCAAGGAAGTGATCGGCGGCCATGGGGGGCCAATCTGCGCGCGCGCGTGCCAATCAGCTGTTGTCGCGCGCCATCTGGAGTCCAGCAGTGCGCCAGCTCAGCGATCCGGGGTGCGGGCCATCTGACGGTCCAAGGGCGCTCCTGTGCGCGCGATCCAGCAGACCAAAATGCCTTCAGCTTGCGCCAGCTCAGCGATCAGCGGCCTGCTGCCCAATCGCCTACTAGCCGCTGCCCGCGCCTCGCGTTGCTACTTCGTTTGCGCCTGCCCGGTGTGCTTTTCCTTGCCCGTGCGCACTCCAGCTGAGCGGTGTAGATGTTGGCTGAGCCATCCTTGGATCAATGGCTGATTTTTGTCCAAGTCATTAATCCATGTTGCCACCCACATGAGTACCTGCAATTTCATACCTTTAAATATGGGTTCTTCTTTGGACCAAGTCTTTCTTTGGGCTTCCTTTTGTTGATGCATTTCTCCTTTGTTGAATTAATCTTCAACCGATAATCCACCAACATACATCTAACCCTAACTACAAAATCTAATGCATGATGCAACTATAATAAACCATACAAAAAGGCTAATGTATGCCAAATAAGTTTGAAAATAAAATTATACATTTAGAGGGCCGGGAAGACAAATTCCCATGGGCCATTTGGTGACTCCTTCCTTGTGCTCCAAGTGCAATCCTTCCACAACATTACACCTACAAAAAGAGAACACGTAATAAGTAGAGAGATTAGATAATGCAAGGGATTTTACTAAATTTCTTTTTGCATGCAACCTGAGGCATGTCACCATGGTCTGAGGAAGTTTTCAAAAATCCTTGATTGCCCATAAAGGAATCAAACTTCTTGTATCGTTGCCTTGGAGGTTACTTTAATTCATACAATCTCTTCTTCAATCTACATATCAGATGTTCTTTTCCTTTGACAACCAACTCTTCTAGTTGTTCTATGTAAATATCTTCTTATAGTTCACCATGTAAGAAGACAATTTTCACATCGAGTTGTTTGATCTCAAAATTGAGACTTGAAACTAATCCAAGTACCACTTGTATGGATGACATTTTCACAACAGGTGAAAATATATCCTCAAAGTCAACCCTCTTCTTCTGGTCAAAGCCTTTCACGACCAGTCGTGTCTTATACCTTGGTTGTGAATTTTTGTCTTCAGCTTTGAGTCTGTACACTTATTTGTTTTTTGCGTGTTTTTCTCCCATTTGAAAACTGAATCAACTCATAAGTATGGTTCTCATACAATGATCTCATCTCATCGCGCATCACATCCAACAAGTTTTTCTTTTGTTGATGCTCCATAACTTCCTTAAAGCATTCGTTTACAAAGTATCTTCTTAATGATCGACGATCTCTTATTGACTTTCTTAACTCTGGTTCTGCAACTGGTTCAGAAGAAGTCTTTGTTTCCCTATGGTCAACATCATCAATTGCTTAATCATTAGACTTGCCAGCATCTCCCTCGTCAAAAGTTGATTTCACTGGATCAACTCCGATGCTCATCAGTGATTTCCATATCTTTTTTCTTGTCTTCAATGATCTGATCTTCAAAAAAGACAACATCTCGACTTTTGAAAATTCTTGTCAATCAGATCCTAAAACCTATATCTGAATGTATCACTTTCGTATCCGAGGAGTATGCATTCTTCAGCTTTGCTGTCTAGTTTAGACCTATCATCTTTAGTAATATGGACGAATCTTTTGCATCCAAACACCCTTAGATGTTTATAAGAGACGTCCTTTCATGTCCATAATCTGTTTGGCACTTCTCCACTCAGAGGTGCTGATGGAGACAAGTTGATAACACTTACTGCAGTATTCATTGATTCTCCCCAGAATATTTTGGCAAGTTTTAAATGTGATAACATACACCTTATCTTCTTCATGATTGTTCTGTTCATTCTTTCTGCAATGCCATTGAGGAGTCTTTAGAACATATCTTTCGTGTCTGATCTTGCAGATTTTGCAGTATTCATCGAATGATCTCATATATTAGCCATTATTGTCTGTGTGAATGCATTTTAACTTTTTTCCAGTTTCTTGCTCTATGAAAACATGAAACTGTTTGAAAACGTTAAATACTTCATTTTTGGTCTTGAGTGCATAAGCCCAAACTTTTCTTGAGATCATCAATAAATGTCAGCATGTATTGGGCACCTCTTAACGTTTTCGTTGATAGGAGACCGCAGACATCTGAATAAATAACTTCTAACACGTTTGGTCTCTTTGATGTAGAAACTTGAAGTCATTTTTCACTCATGTGAAACTTTGTGTTGTTTTTCAGCCAAACAATGTACACAACTTGACAAATGCTCATCTTTGAGATGTGGAAAACAATCTCTTTTGTCAAGCAATTGAAGTCATTTTTCACTCATGTGACCAAACCGTTTGTGCCATAACTCAATAGACGAATCATCTTGTGCAGCATTTACTTATTCTTCCTTCACAGTCACTTGAGTCACATACAAACTAGACTCTTTGATTCCTTTCGTTATGATTAGCGAACCTTTGTTGAGCACCCATTTTTTGCCAGTAAATTTACTCTTCTAACGAGCCTCATCAAGAGCACCAACTGATATTAGATTTAGTCTAATATCTGGAACATGTATGATATCTTTAAGCACCAACTCACATTATTTGTTGGTCTAGATACAGATGTCCCATTTTTCAATTATTCTAGAAACGTGACTGTTCTCTATTTTAACAATGCCAAAATCACCGCTAGTTGAAGATGTAAAATATTAAACATTTGAAGTGACATGATAAGATGCTCCAAAGTCACACACCTAACATGGTTCATTCATCATGAGGTTGACAACATCTTCGCATATAATGACATCTTTACCCTCAGAGGCAGTTGAAGCCGTACTCTTCGTTTCTCTTTTAGCACCTTATGTGCCTTGTTCTTTCTTCAACTTCCAACAATCTTTTTTCATGTGGCCCATCTTGCTACAATGATAACACTTAACGCTCTTTTTATTTTTCGACTTTGATCTTTCTAACTTCTTGGCTCTAGAAACCCCACGTTCCTTTGATCTCTCTCTCATTACTGATAAAGCCTCCACGAAAGAGTGCTCATTGTTCTTCCATCTTTTTTCTTAGTCAAAAACCACAACTGCAATATCATTGAGCATCAATGTTGTCTTTATAGTACCGTTGAACAAATTTATATTGAGGTGATCATATGAATCTGGCAAACTTTGAAGTAAACGTTAAGCTCTTTCATTTTAGTCGATTTTGTGCTCCATTGCTTTAAGTTGAGAAAATAATGTGTTCAGAGTATTAATGTGGTTTGTCACTATTGTCAACTCTGACATTCAAAGAGTATATAATTTTCTTTTTAAGAAAATTATCATGACTGCTTCTCATATAGTTTTGTCAGCGTATCCCAGATCTATTTAACAGTTATCATTTCCCTGACACTTGACAAAATTTCATCTGCTAAAGCAAGATGCAAAATGACGATAGCATCCTTATCTACTTTGTTCCATTTCTCATTTTCAACGTTCTTCGGTCTTAGGGTTGTGAATTTGTCGGTTCGGTTTGGTTTTGGAGTAAAACCAAATCAAACCGACAAGCAACCGATTTTTTGGATTTGATCCAAAACCGGTTGGCAAAATAGTTGGAACTGAATCGAAACTATCGGTTCAGTTCCGGTTCGTCAGATTATTAAAAAAAATATTTAAAACAATATAAAATATAATATATACCTCAAAAATAAATAGAATTATGCAATATCTCAACTAAAATTTTTTAGTACAACACTTTACATATGAAACCAAAATAATTCTAGTTTTGAATTTTCTAAAAAATGTGACAAAAATAGAGAATTCTAATAAATTTTTATTGATGAGTAGGTGATCCTCGTTAACCAAAAACCGAATAATATCTAAAATTATTAGTAAAATTGCTTAATACTATGTCTATCTCAGTATCTCATAAGTTCAAAAATAAAACAGTTAATATAGCAAAATATTAAATCAAACTAAAGTATCAAATAAGTAATAGGGAAAAGTTCAATTTAGCCCCTAACGTATGTGGTCAGTGGTCATTTGACCCCTAACGTTTATTTTTGACCCAATCAAACCCTATCGTATAAAACGTTTGCAATTCAAACCCTACCGTCAATTTTTCAGTTAAATTTGACAGATGCCCTTTCAAATTTTTCAAACTACCCTTTGCCTCTCTCTCTCTCTCTCTCTCTCTCTCTCTCTCTCTCTCTCTCTCTCTCTCTCTCTCTCTCTCTCTCTCTTCCCCTTTGGCTGCTGAAATTGATTGCTGGATTTGAGATTTCTAATTTTAGGTGATAACTTTTTACAGATTCTAACCTTTCTTTTTCTGCTGTAATTTTTCAGAAACAGGTTTTTGATTCCACCTTCTTCAACCTCTACCTATGATCATGGCTTCCCCTCAGACTGTGATTTCATCAGAGAAAATCTCGTCAAATTTGGAATTAGAGAAGATAACTGAAGCCAAAGAAGCTGCATATGTGAACTTGGAGGAGATTAATGGCGTTCTGGAAGTGTTCATTCATCAAGCTAGAGATATTCAGAACATCTGGATTTACCACAAGCAAGATGTTTACGCGAAGCTTTCTTTGACTTCTGATCCTGAAACTGCAGTTTCCTCCAAAATCACTAATGGCGGCGGGAGAAACCCTGTTTCCAATGATAATCTCCGATTAGACGTTCGAACACTGGAGTCATCTCTGAAATGTGAGATATGGATGCTGAGCAGAGTGAGGAATTATCTCGAAGATCAGCTTCTAGGGTTTGCGCTTGACCCTTTGTATGAAATCATCATCAACAATGGAAAATTAGAGAGAGAATTCTCTCTCTCCTCCACCGATTTGTTTCACTCTCCATCTGGGTTTGTTCAGTTGTCTCTTTCTTACGTCATGATTTCTCCAGAAATGATCAAAATTCCCAAATCTTCGACTCCGACAGCGGAAGATTCCAAGATTTTAGAGTCGCTGCCTGATTTGGTGAACATAGAATTTCTAGAGAGAGAGAGAGAGAGGCTAGTTTGGGAATTTTGAAAGGGCATCTGTTAAATTTAACTGAAAATTTGACGGGAGGGTTTGAATTGTAAACGTTTTATACGATAGGGTTTGATTGGGCAAAAAATAAACGTTAGGGCCAAATGACCACTGATCCCATACGTTGGAGGCTTAATTGAACTTTTCCCTAAGTAATATTATCTGTTATCAAAAACCAAAAAGTGTTGAAAAAATGCTGAATAATATTCGCTTCAAGTCTTCAACTATTCTACCAATATTATAACACTATCTTCATCTCCATTAGTTGATATAAAATTTGCAAAATGTAGTTGACAAACTAATTAGGTAAAATGAATTAGAAATATAAAATAAAAAGAAAACAAAGATGTAAAACACACATTGTCAATATCATCTACTGAATAATTAATGTTGATAAATTGATGTTTTGACGTTCGAATCTAACATTGAGTGCAAATAAGCGCCTCGACAGTCTTTGGGGACAAAGAAATATGAAATGAATCAAGTACACGTCCTCCGTTACTAAAAGCTAACTCCGAAACAACTATTGAAAACGGGGGATGTTTTCCATCCTAAAACAATAGTTAATTAATCAAAGATACAATTAAAGTTATTAAACTATAAAGTTCACACTTCACATCAATGAAAACAAAATTAAAATACACAGTTCACATTTCAAAGATAAAATTAATTTCATGTTTCACACTTCACATAAAAATAACGTTTTGAAAGCCTATTGGTTCTCCCTCCTTACTTCCACTTTCTGTATTCAAGTAAAAGAGGACAAATAGAGGAGAAAATGATGAGAAATTGGGGAAAGAACACCATAAAATTAACAACAATAAAACAACACAATAAAACAGCACAAAATGTTACGAAAATGATAAAGAACAAATCACAAACAAATTGCTCTCGGTCACGCCCGAAGAGTCTCCCAAAGCAGAACAAAAATTTTATTTTTTGTTTTCATGTTTTGAATTTAAGTACCCTCTACCAAAGATGTGAAAAACCAAATAAAAAAAGTCAAAAAACAGAGAGTTGTTCCTCTGGCCAAACACAAAAAATAGAACGAATAAAATAACAGTAGAGAATAGAACGAACGTACCCGGTGCCTAGTGGGAGAAAGAACAGTAGAAGCGTCAGCCAGAGAGTCGAAATTCAAGAAGTTTTTTAGGGAAGCGAATGAGATTGGTTGTCGGCCGCCTAGAGAGCTTCAGACTTGGGAGAAGAAGAAATTACTTAGGGCTTATAATTCAGAACTTCTCAGTTCTAAGTAAGAAGTAGAAATTAGAACTAGAAGTAGAAAACTGAACCAATTAGGGCTTGATCGGTTTAGTTCGATTACTATCGTTTATGAATGATCCAAATAAAAAATCGAACCAATAAATTCGGTAGCACATCTATTTTTCCGCAATAACGCCTTCATTTTTAATTTTCATAGTGAGAAATTATTTCCGTTGAATTTTTCAATTTCAAACTTTCCCGCCATAATAACGAGGCTCTGATACCACTTGTTGGGAATAATAATCGGTGGGAGCAATAATGATGTCGCGCTGTAAAACGTGCAAAGTATTGATCAGGATAATTTTCAAGAAAGATTGTATTGGAAAATCTCTTAGATAGAATTACCTTTCTAAGTAAGTTCCCACGAAAGACTTGAGGGGTCACAAACGGTCCCACTTAAATTTCAGTCTCCTAAACAGAATTCGTTAACACAGTACAATTACACTACTAAATAAGCAGTACGATAAACAATAGTAGATCCGATCAAAAAAATACTAAGAATATTTTCTCACTCCATAACAATATAATGGCCAAGAAGTATGAGAAATAATGGCTAAAATGAACACCAGGAATTTTTACATGGAAACCTAAATCAATAAAAAACCACGGGGACCGAGTCCGGAAAGATCTCACTATGAAAAATAGAATTTACAATATTTTTCTAGATATCGAATATTCTAGAAAATATTCACTAAGAGAAATCACCACTCTTAGAATTCTCACTGTACTCAAAAGTATTTTACCTATTTTTCTCTCACCCTTTTTTTTTTCTCTCCCACAAACTCTCTCTATTTTCTCTCTCTCTTCTCACAGAAAAAACTATGTTCAGCTTCTCTTCGTTGCTGGGATAAATCTCCCTTCATCATGAACTCTCTATTTATAGAGAGAGTTCCTCTCAAGAGGACAATCACTAGCAAGATCTGAAGATTTTGCTGAAGAGTGAGGTTTAGAAGATAAAAATTTCTTTTTGCACTTCATTGATGAGGTGGGTCCCTCATCATAATGGAAAGACCCACATGGTGGAAGGGCAACCCACTCCCGAGTGACAAAGTTCACTATAAAGTAATCGCTTTCAAACCCGACTTTGTTGTAGCACAATAACAGATCGTCATAGGAACCCACGACAATGATGGGATCGTAACCGTGCCAGCGTAATCCAAGAAGAATTCAATAGAAAATCCATACACTTGAATTTCGGCACCCGAAAACAAATGACGAATTGTTTCTTGTTGTTGGTTAGAGAATCTTGAAAGAGAAGCCCCACCGAATGATCCTTTTTCGATGGATTGTGATGGCGTTCGAAAAGTTTGATAAAGTAAGGAGAGGTAGTGATAGAAAGCCACCCCTTGGAGATTCACCTAAACTAGAAAATAGAGCATAAAGGGAGGCGGCAAATGATTTCCTTGATCAAGACGTCATGAAGTTTATCGAAAGACCCTTCTTCTGAAAGATCAGAGGACCGTCTCTGGAGCTTCACAGGTGGTGGTTCCATGGACTGTATAGAAAGTTTTTTCATTTTGTTGACAAATCCCATCAACTTTTTTCTCAAGTCCATCGGAATGATTGAAATTTTGGAAAAGATGAAGGCTAATTTGATTTCAATCTTCTCTGAACTTGGAGATTGAAACTTTACAATCTCCAACTCTTCTATACAGACTACAATAGGATTTCTGCCTCCTATGACTAGAAAAAACTGTGTTGTATGGATAATTTCTATTTTCAAAATTTTAAACAAATTCCTGGTAGCCAGTAAGTTGGGTAATTATTAAATTCAATCTCAAAGTATGAAGTGATTAACAAACTAGAACTTAAAGTATTTTTGTTAACAAAGTCACCCTTAAAGTATGTATATGTTAATAAAATAGCCTTTTCTGATGTGCCATGTGTATCGGTCATTAGGTCACGAGCCAAGTGGCTCACTAACCATCTTAATTCCTTTTCTTTTGTTGGGAAAGACCTTCATGAAGAATTGGAAGAGGCGTCCTGTGAAACCCACCTACTAGTTTGGGGAAGAAAACGGAAGAGGACAAAAATGTAATTTTCTTTTCCTAAAAAAATTTAATTGCCACATGTACACTCCTTTGTCTTTCTCCTTTAAATTCCTCTTTTTGTTTCAGATGGTTCTCTTCCAGAACCAGCGTCGTAAGAACAGAGAAGTAAAAACCTAGAGGGAAGACTGGCCGATGACGATTTGGCTTCCGATTTCAACGATTTCTGTTTCAAAACATTACTGATGCATTCTTCTTCAACCCTTGCGAAACAATATTGGACGAAGAACGATTTGGAAGTAAGAACCCAAACCCTTGAGTTTTTATTTATTTGTCATATTTGGAAGAGTTTGACTATTTCTTAGCTTAGAGGGATACATTTGTTCTGTTCCTTGTTCTGTTTGATTTTTTTAAAAAAAAAAATCCTAAAGAGTTCTACGAGATTATTCCCTGGAAATTGAAGGAATTGGGATGTTTTCTTCTCTGCTATGACTATGGGAAACTTCAAATTTTCTGGATATAAAGGTCTTGAACCAATACTCTGAATATGTAGACTAATAGTTAACAAAATAAGGAGTTGAAATTTTTAGAACGAAGTTATATATCCATTGTCGTCAAGCCTAAACTGTGAGAAAAATGACACCAAATTATGGATTAATTACCCAATTTGATGCAGACTGTCTTTTGGAGAATGAATTGAGAGATAGAATAGCCTAAAAATAATGAATGATTTACTCTTTATTAGGTGCCAAATAATTGAGCTAAGGTGCGAACTCGTTGACTTGGACTATTGATATTATTGGGTTTGACCGATTGGATACTCACTCGAGGTAGGAGTTTATTTTATTTTTGGTTAAGTATTATTTTAATTCATTTATTTAGCATAAAATGTTTATTTAATTTTGTGCTATTATTTAATTCACACATTTATCAACTGTATATTTTATCATTGATAAAAATTGTGTGGTTTTAACTAGAAATAATCGGACAGCTGAATAGTCGTATCCTTGGGCACGAAACCCTAAACCTGATCAGGGTAGTTATGGCGTGCGACCTCCTCATGTCGATGTTTTGGCCTATGGTCCAACGTGCTCGGAGTCCATGAGAGGCTCTATTTTCACCGAGCAAATATTTAAATTACATAACTGCATTTTTATTAAATATATGCATAATATTATATGACTGCTGGAAATAAATTCTACCAATATTGAGTTTAGTCGGCTCACCCCAAACGACTACTATTTTTTTCAGGATCTATCTGAAGCAGGAATTCTCTAAATAAATAAGTTTTCCTTGGAAGACTCATTTTAAATTTTAAGGTTGGACGCTACTGTGCATGTGTAAGCTTTATTGTATTTAATTCACATGTATTATTTTATTTGGACGTATATTATTACATTATCTGGTGTCACTTGTTGGACCTGTTTATTTATCTGTCCGGGCCCTGACTTATGTTAATTGGTTAATATTCCGCTGCAATTGGTGAAATTTGGTGTTAAGGGTCAGACGATCTAGCCTTTTCGAGCCGGGTCATTTCTCGTTTTGTCGCGGGTCCCCTTTGGGGCGTGACAGAAATTTGGTATCAGATATTAGGTTGCCCATCTTGAAAAGTGACACTTATAAGATAGATGATGTGATGATATACAAGAATTATTATTATGCAAAAAAACGTAATACAAGAACCGACTGGGATGACCCGGATGTGTAAGTATGTGTACGATGGCTGCACGAACTAGAATCCAGATGGCAGTACGTCTGCGCGGGCAAACCGGAAGGTGACGGGTTGTAAAAAAGGGGTCGTCACATTCCCACATCGCTTGGGGAAGTATGTGGAAATGAAATATATATAAAGAGACCATCCCAAGATAGCAAGACGCATTTTGGAGCACAATTGACAACGGATCTCATAAGAACTCTGAAGTTAAAAGTGCTTCGGCGAGAGTAGTACCAGGTTGGGTGATTGACTTGGAAATCCTCGCCAAACAAAGCCGTGAGGGGAGGATATTGGGCTACGGCCCAATCCCCAGAGCGGGCAATATCTTGCTGGAAAAAGGGGTCGTTACAAATGGTATCAGAGCCTGTACCCAACTGGAAATGTGGCTAACGAGGATGTTGGGCCCCCGAGGGGGGTGATTGTGATAACCCAGATGTGTATGTATGTGTACGATGGCTGCACGAATTGGAACCCGGATGGCGGTACGTATGCGCAGGCAAACCAGAAAGTGACGGGTTGTAAAAAAGGGGGTCGTCACAATCCCACATCGCTTGGGGAAGTATGTGAAAATGAAACATATGTAAAGAGACCCTCCCAAGATAGCAAGACACGTTTTGGAGCACAATTGACAACGGATCCCATAAGAACTCCAAAGTTAAAAATGCTTCGGTGAGAGTAGTACCAGGTTGGGTGACCGACTGGGAAGTCCTCGCCAAACAAAACCGTGATGGTAGGATATTGGGCTACGGCCCAATCCCCAGAGCGAACAATATCTTGCTGGGAAAATGTGTCGTTACACCGATTAGGTCAATATGCAATTTGAAAAACATCTTGAGGATTGTTCGCTAGAGAATGTATATTCTCTATCTGTACTTGATGTTTAGAATAGTTGGAAGTTATTGGATAAGTGTTAGGTGTACGCATCGTAAATTGATAGAAAAGATGGAATATGAGTCTGATAACTCTTCTTGGTTCGTGTGAGGGCCTCTGTATTTTTAGAAATAAGAAATTCATCTTATGATGCAAGTATTTGTCTTTTTCAAAAAATTCAAGGCATATGTTGTTATGATTGGAATGAATTAAAACTTTTTGTTCCTAGATTTTGATTTAATGATGGATTATATTGTATGCTTGGTTTGAGAAAGTATTAGTGACCATTCTGGATATGTCTAATTTAGTGTGATTCGGCTTAAGAGTCGGTTTCTACATAAGTAGTTAAAGATATTTGGATCAAGGATTGGAGTCGTTCAGGTAGAAGGACGTTTGCAGTAAAGATCTCTCTAATCATAGCTTATTTCTAAACCACTTCGAAAGAGATTATGTGGAATTTAAAAGTTATTATTATGGTTGCCAAGCATGAGATTGTCTTTGCCATAAATTATTTTGAAGTATAATAAAGAAATATTATGGATTAATTAATGGTTGAAGATATGATCTATGACACCCCGATTCCCTGAACCCGGTTTGTTACTCAAAACCCCGAATATTACTAAGAAACACTTGGGCCAAATTTAAAACTTCGTTGAAAATTTCAGAATTTGAAATTTGACAAAACATGAAAACTTGCAGCGGAAATCGTTTAAACAAAAGTAAAATTAAACAAAGCCATGTTAAAATAATCGTTGGCAATATTAAGAATCAATCAGTTGAGAAGCAAAGGTTTAACTCGTAAAATAATTTAAAGATTTCAAAAGCCAATTTCATCGACCGCCGAACAAAGTCAACAAAAGGGAAAGGCTACTCGAAGACATCCACCGGTGACTAAACGACAAAGCACAAGATTTGTCATCCGGTCACTAAACGACAAAACATAAAATTTGTCATCCGGTCACTAAACGACAAAACATAAAATTTGTCATCCGGTCACTAAGCGACAAAATATATCCTTCATCTACCGGTGACGTCAGCTGGATGATCTCTCTCATCCGATCGACTTTACCCTACATCTACCGGTGACGTCAGCCGGATGATCCCTCTCATCCGGGCACTAGACGACAAACAAAACACCTATATCATCCGACAAACAAAACACTCGACATCATCCGGTAGAAAAGAAACACAACACTATCCACAGAAAAGAATTTACTTACTTCCCAAAGACCATTCAGGAACGACTCAAGCCATAGCATTAATCAAATCCGATAAAAACCAACATTTAAAACTCAACAGACTGCTAAAATCAGTAAATTTCAAAACGTATTCAAAATGCTAAAATTCCTACTGTCATGAGAACTCAACATACTCAGACTGAATCCTTGACTACTAGTCCTCCACACTGACAGACATCAGTTAAACCGCCCCGTCAGCTGCCAGAACATTGAATAAGTGTACTCCTCCAACCCGACTAGTCCTCAGTGAACTCAGTAAACACACCTGCTGTCACTTCTTCACCTACATCACAAAACTCATCTATTAGCCTAATGCTAAGTAAGTAATGCAAAATGAAATGAATTACTGAAACATAAACTCCTAATCATGCAATTTCTACTTTCTCCTCTCAGTTGCTCATTCATCGTTTCTAATTCAGATCCCCCTGTGAAATTGGGAGTCGGATCAACTCTCCCAAAGTATGTATCCACTGACTCATTAAGGGGCGGATTAATTCCCTTAACAGTAAATCTGATTCACATGTTCAGATCCCCCTGTGAAATTGGAAGTTGGATCAGCTCTTCCAAAGTATATATCCACTGTCTCATTAAGGGGCAGATTAATTCCCTTAACAGTAAATCTGATTCACTTTGCTGTTTCATCACATTCAATCCTCTCCATACCAATGTGTATCCAAATTCATTTTCGTATACATTTTGAAAACATGATGCATGGCATACAAACATATCCGAGTAAATACAAACCTAACGTTTTGTGATGTAGGCCCGAAGGCACAAGCAAACATTACTTACTTGGATCTCCTGGAATTGTCTGGGTAGCTAACCACTTCGGGTATTGCTCAACCTAAAACCGTAGACAGAGCATATATTAAATTCCCTCTAATCTTTATTCTAGACCACTATAAATCTAAGGGAAACTCTAGTCATTGTGCATTCTCGATTTCGACTTAAACCGAACTAACCCTCACTTACTGTATTCTCCAAAACCTCAATATCATCCCTCCCACCAACAATAGATACAATGTAGCTAGAAATAGAGGCAAAACTCACCAAGTTCGGAAGAAGTCGCTGGAGAAAGTCGAAGGGGGGTCTCCTATCGTGCTCTGCTAGGCTGAGGAGCTGAGAATGGGGAGGAAATGGAATAAAACAGTGGCGGCTACTTCAATAATAGTTTCCTTAAATACGTTATCCACCTTTAGATTTCTAATTACCCTTATACCCTTGCCTAGTCATCCACTAACCCTACATTTAATATTGTCATTAGTTTTAAAAAAAAGAATAGAGAAACGGTTTAACAGGACCGGGTATTACATGATCTTGAGGAGATTTGAAGTTTATTCGGGTGCCATGGGGGTAATTGAGTTTAGAGAACTTATATTTTTGGAAGAATGGTGTTAAGTTTTGGAATTGATATATTATAGCCATTGACTGCATTTGAGAAGCATTTAGGGAGCTTCAAAATCATATTTAGTCATATGGTTTCAACTGTACGTTTGAAAGTTTGGTGACTTCGTTTAATGTTTCTTTTAGTTCAGTTTTAATGATTGTGGAATATGTCGAGAAATCTTTTGGCAAAGAAAATTTATTCAATGATGATGAAAATGATCAATATAATGTCTATTTCATATGATAAAGTGGTTTTGATACCTATGATTTGATTGAAATTTCTTTAGACTCATTAATGTAAAGGTTAGTTTACTTAGCATGATACAATTGTTTATAGAGTGTTTTGATGAGGATAAAGATCAAATGACAAAGATCAATAGTGTTTGATAAAAGCGATTTATTAGATGCACGAGTGGTACACTTGGATGTGTAATAATGTCATTTGACTGAGTTAATTCATTTTGAAAGCTGAGGTTGCAAAAGGGAACTTACCCCACTTATGGATGGTTGTTAGTTGTAATCATCTTTTGTTGATGCTAATATAAAGTTATTTGTGAGATGTGAAATTTAAATTAGTCTTTATGCCATTAGAGTTTATATATTCTTCTCGCGGTATGATTTGATTCTTGGGTTAAGGAAATAGTTTTGATTATGGAAATTGATTGTAATATTACTTTGGAATATAATTTTAATATGACAATGTTATGGCGAGTGGTTTTAGTAGACATTCGAAAGATTTTATTTATTTGTCCAATACTAGAGTTGGATTGAAGTTTTCACAGATAGTTCGTGTATATATATTAATGGAAACTTCTACTCTTCCACGGCACATTAAAGTAGTGCTTGAACTTAATTATGAGTTTTGTAAAATGTTTGATCAGTTGAGTACGTGATAAGGGAAAGTTGCGTTGATGCATTTATGAGGTTTAAAAAGCTTAACTATGAGGTTTAAAAATATTGGTGATGTAGTGAATTTGTGATAGACTTGCATGGAGTTGAATGTAGTCGATATGTTGTTTGACTCTACTTATCAATAGTTTGGGATTGAATGTTGAACATACTAGATTATTCGAGCTCACGTATTTTGGAGTAAAAGTTAGATAAAGTTGTGATGAATTTTGTTACCCTTAATGGAGACTAGCAGGGACATGTTGATGTTGAAATTTTGATGGGTTGATTTACAAACTTACATATTTTATCTGGGTGAGGAAGATTTACTTTTGCTCAATTTGAGTAAGCTTTATGTGGAAAATGTCACTTTTATTCGTGTTTCACTTAGTGTTATATTTTATAGAAACTTAAAGTTTTTGTCTAAGTTTTGGAAAAACATGCTGAGGGTTTTGAGCAATGAAATTAAATTGAGTTTAATACATCACCTAAAGGTCAATGGATGGAATAACACTTCACTCTTGAAGATATATTAAGAACTTGTGATTTGAGTCTTAGTTATAATTTTTGAATCATTTACGGGTACAAAGTTTGTGTTGCTATAGAAATAAAATGAGGATAGTTTCGAGATGCTAAAAGAACTATGCAAACTCTTAGAGGTGAGATGTGTTGTTTGAAACCCATAGTTTTGTGTTTTTGAAAGTCAGGATGTTGTTTTGGTGTGAAGATAAGTTGGTTATGAGTGCATTAGAATATTTGAAATTTTGAATGGATTTGTTAAATAGCAAACATGGTGGAATTGAGCTCAATATGTTTAATATGCTCATGTATTAATATTGAAGATATATATTTAAAATATGGTACGTGTCATAACCTAGATAGGGATTCTTATTTAAGAGGATTATTAGTAAGTGTAGCACGCTAAATAATTTTGGAGTAGTGAGATCAAAATTTTAGGCATCAAAAGAATTTATTAGTTCAAATTCAGTAGCATACAGAAAGAGAAGCCACTTGGAAACTTGAATCGGATATGAAAATAAAGTATCCTCAACTGTTTAATAATGTATCGATAGTTGATCCAAATTTCAAGGACGAAATTTCATTAAGTGGGGGAGAATGTGAAACACACCAGCTAGTTTGGGGAAGAAAACGGAAGAGGACAAAAATGTAATTTTCTTTTCCTAAAAAATTTTAATTGCCACATGTACACTCTTTTGTCTTTCTCCTTTAAATTCTTCTTTTTGTTTCAGATGGTTCTCTTTTGTCTTTCTCCTTTAAATGAAAGCTGAAAAGCCGTGTCCTTGGCGCGAAACTCTAAACCTGATCAGGGTAGTTATGGCATGCGACAGCCTCATGTCGATGTTTTGGCCAATGGCTCAGTGTGCTCGGAGTCCATGAGAGGTTCTATTTTCACCAAACATGTATTTAAATTGCATAACTGTATTTTTATTAAATCTATGCATAATATTATATGACTGCTGGAAATAAATTCTACCCCTATTGAGTTTAGTCGACTCACCCTAAACGACTACTATTTTTTTCAGGATCTATCTGAAGCAGGAATTCTCTAAATAAATAAGTTTTCCTTGGAAGACTCATTTTAAATTTTAAGGTTGGACGCTACTGTGGATGTGTAAGCTTTATTGTATATAAGTCACATTTGTTATTTTATTTAGACGTATATCATTACATTATCTAGTGTCACTTGTTGGACCTGTTTATTTATCTGTCCAGGCCCTGACTTATCTTAATTGGTTAATATTCCGCTGACGATCTAGCCTTTTCGAGCCTGGTCGTTTCCCGTTCTATCGCGGGTCCCCTTTAGGGCGTGACACGTCCTCATCTTGAGACAAAGAGAAGCCCAAGTTTATGCTAGTTTAGGTGCCAACGGAGGAAGAGACCGAAGCACTTGAGACCACGACCATCTAACCATTGTGGGATGAACTACTATCTCATTGGAGACTTGGAGACTATTCTTTTTGGATTCCTTTTTCTATCCTTATTATTATTTGATATTTTATTATCAGATTTAAGCCATGTACCTTTTCATGTTGGACTATTTTGTGGGAAACCTCACTTGGTTTAACCTAAAAGGTTGAGTGTGTGTCTGTGTTGACTTTTTAGATGTTTGTAAACTTGTAATTGGTTGTCCATGAGCCCTAATTTTCTCTTGAGATGTAGATAAGCTTCTCTTAGGGTTCAAAGCAGCCATTTTTAATTGATTAAGAAAAAACTCCTTTGTTTGGAACACTTCCCTTACAGCACATAATTTTTTATTGTTACCATCTGATTTACCTTGTGTGAAAACAAGTTGTATTCGAGTTTCGTGAGCTTGATCGAATACTCTTATTCATGCTACTTTCTCATTACTTTTCCTAAGTAGTGAAATCTTTAGTAAAGTGACACAAAACTCTCAAACAACCCTATTTTGAGTGCCCCTCTAGCAAATGTGGTCATGGAAGTCAATAGGTGCAATTTTAACACCTATTCAGACCAATTTGGTTACTACATCCATAACTCTTCTTCCACAAGGATTTTGGCTACGATTTTTGGAGGAAGTATTCTTCACATCTAGAGCAAGGTTCTATCCAAAAATCACATCAAGAGCATCCACATTGATGGAGATATTGCTTTCCCAAGTCTTATCCTCGGCTAAAGGGTGTGATTCCATGTCCTACCATCTCCGCCATATTTGCAATAACTTCTTATTCCCTAGGCTTTTGGTTGAAATATTTAGAAGTTTTCTTATTGAGATCTTGGAGCTGCTTCTGTCCAAATTTCACAAGAGAATGTGCTCTCAGACAAAGACCCCTTGCTCTCCGCATAAGCCAAGAACAAGTCATGGTATAATTTGTGATTGTGTGGAAACAAGAAAAATATGAAATTGACTGAGATTATCAATTGTCTTAGACAAAAAAGCTACTAGAGTTCAGAAATGGTAGTGAGGTCATAGATAAACAAGTTTCTAAAGATTTGGACGACCATGGTTGGGGTAGAAAAAGCTACATGTACAATCTTTACATATCATGGGTGGGGGGTCGAGTTTTTATGTGGTAGGAGAGAATGATGCAAAGTAACCTATTTCACAAATATTTTCTACAATAAGTATTTCCAATTTTAATTTATTTTCGCATTTATTGGCTTTATTTAATTTCCTAAATTATAGGAAACTAGACTCTTTTTAATTTGGTTGAATTTTGGGATTCCGATTCAATTATTATTCAATATTCTAGTTTCTATATAATTGTGATTGTGTATGAGTTGGTGTTCAATCGCATCCCGTTGCGTCATGAATTCACCTTTACTGTAAAAAACCTCAGGTCCTTTAGGCAAATTCGAGGTAGTTTTGTCAGGACCTGTTCCCAATCATCGGGTCAGAGCCGGGTCCTGACGAGCCGCCAACAAGATTCCTGAGGTGGGAACAAAATTTGATTTCACTTTTATAAGGATCCATTTGTATTTTTATCAATTGACCATTTCTTGAACCCGATATCATAAATTAAGATATTTCCAATAACCTCCAAACAATAGTTATACTATACATTCTGTGATGACCCGAATGTGCACGTATGAGTACGACTGCGGGGCAAACCTCGAGACCTAAGCCGAGTGTAGTCGAATCCCAGACTTGAGTATAGGCGAATCCCGGGTCGTAAAGAGAGGTTGTCACAATCCCACATCGCTTAGAGAAGTATATGGAAATGAAACATATGTAAGGAAACCTTCCCAAGTTAGTAAGACGCGTTTTGGAGCACAATTGACAACGGATCCCATAAGAACTCCGAAGTTAAAAGTACTTCGGCAAGAGTAGTACCAGGTTGGGTGACCGACTGGGAAGTCTTCGCCAAACAAAGTCGTGAGGGGAGGATATTGAGCTACGGCCCAATCCCCAGAGCGGACAATATCTTGCTGGGAAAAAGGGTCATTACAAATGGTATCAGAGTCTGTACCCAACCAGAAATATGGCCAACGAGGACGTTGGGCCCCCGAGGGAAGGTGATTGTGATGACCCAAATGTGCACGTATGAGTACGACTGCGGGACAAATCTCGGGTTGTGGGGCAAATCTCGAGACCTAAGCCGAGTGTAGGCGAATCCCGGACTCGAGTATAGACGAATCCCGGGTCGTAAAGAGAGGGTCGTCATAATCCCACATCGCTTGAAAGTATAGGAAGAAACATATGTTAGGCACCACTCCAAGTGTCGTAGATGTTTTTGGAGCCACTTGACAATGGTCCATAAATAATTCCGAATTAAAAGTGCTTCAGCGAGAGTAGTAACTATGTTGGGTGACCGACTGGGAAGTCTTCGCCAAACAAAGGTCGGAGGGGAGGATATTGAGCTACGGCACGGCCCATCCCCATAGCGGACAATATCGTCTGGGAAACAATGGTCATTAACAAATGGTATCAGAGTCTGTACCCAACCAGAAATATGGCCAACGAGGACGTTGGGCCCCCGAGGGAAGGGGATGGTGATTACCCAAATGTGCACGTATGAGTACACTGCGTGACAAATCTCGGTTTGTGGGGCAAATCTCGAGACCTAAGCCGAGTGTAGGCGAATCCCGGACTCGAGTATAGACGAATCCCGGGTCGTAAAGAGAGGGTCGTCATAATCCCACATCGCTTGGAGAAGTATATGGAAATGAAACATATGTAAGGAAACCCTCCAAAGTTAGTAAGATGATTTTTGGAGCACAATTGACAATGGATCCCATAAGAATTCCGAAGTTAAAAGTGCTTCAGCGAGAGTAGTACTAGGTTGGGTGACCGACTGGGAAGTCCTCGCCAAACAAAGCCGTGAGGGGAGGATATTGTGCTACGGCCCAATCCTCAAAGCGGACAATATCTTGCTGGGAAAAGGGATCGTTACACATTCAAATATTTACATTAAAGTTTTTACAGCCTCATCAGAGTACTCCACGGAAGCTATTACAGAATAACTAGGTCACACACTCGTGACCGTTCAAAAAGATTCTATGCATAATAAAACTAAAATCTCTCTCCCATCTCAAAAAGAAAAACCATCTAGCTCGATGGCTCGCATAAGTCTCTTTATCAACTTTATATTGCCTTTGCTTTACCGTCACTGTAAACGTTCTCGATATCTAAAAAATATACAATATCCACATAATGAGCTTTACGCTCAGCAAATAAATCTAGTAGTTAGAATAGCTAACTAAGACTCTATCCACACTATCAGGACCATTCTCCATCCTCCAGATAACAGAGATTATATTGAAATCCAAATTTTAAAACAATCATGTTTTGAAAGCCATGCAATTTTTATAAAATGTATGCAAGTTTGTATTCTACCTTTTTAAAATCTATTAACCACTGTTCAAAGCCATTTCCAATAATTAAATCAATCCAATGCAAATATAAACAAGTTTGCACGATTTAAAACCATTTTTAAGCAATTTTTTTTTTTAAAAAAAATATAAACAAGTTTGCATTGTAAATAGCCATTTTCAATAATTAAATCAATGGTAAATGTCAAGATGCACTTCACTCCAAACCGACCTCACATGACCATCACAGACCTCTACAAGTTTTCGGACTTTCTTTGGTAGGGCTGTAGAATTTCTATTGCATTGCTCCCTTTTGAGGTTTAGGGACTTTCAACTCAAAGAGGACATATAGTTAATCTTCTACTTAGTTTTATAGTCATAATCATTGCACACAAAGAGACAAGTCCAGTCCATTGGGTTCCTGTGTTATCAAGACTTCTAACTTCCTCATTCCTCAAATGCATGCTTTAAAACGTTTATAAAGTAAATGATATGTACGTTTAAAATAACGCAACTCACCCATGTAATTGATACTTAAAACCAATATGTTTAATTCAACGTAAACTTTGTTTTCAAAATTTTACGTTTTAATATTTGTATAAAATCAGAAATAAACAATTTTCACAATTCATTATCCAATTGGCATAAAAACGATATCAATTAATTACTTCAATCCATCCAATCTCAACCAATCATAATAATTTCTAAATCTATCTAGAACCAAGGCAGAGATTTAAACTATCTCCACCTAATAATGCAATAAAGCCTAAACTAACTATTTTAAACGATAGATTTACTTAGAACATAATATAACCAATTAAAACATGTCATATATTAACTTCAGAATATGACCAACATTTTGCATTAACTTCAAAAATTCATAATTCAATGTATCCATATCCAATTTGACCGATTTCAGGGGCTACGGTTTTGTTGAGGTGTCTATTATATCCTACTAAAACAGTTTAACAAGATAAATGTGATGACCCGAATGGACACGTATGAGGAAGAACCACCCAGTGCTTCACGAATCCCGAGTGGAAATTGGGCCAGAGGGTGACGTGCTGGGTTAAAACTCCACGGATTCCAGGTTGGACTTGCGCCGGAGGGTTCGATCGTAGAAAGGGAGGGTCGTCACAATCCCACATCGCTTGGGGAAGTATGTGGAAATGAAACATATGTAAGGAAACTCTCCTAAGATAGCAAGACGCGTTTTGGAGCACAATTGGCAACGGATCCCATAAGAACTCCGAAGTTAAAAGTGCTTCAGCGAGAGCAATTCCAAGTTGGGTGACCTTCTGGTAAGTTCTCGCCAAACAAAGTCGTGAGAGGAGGATATTGGGCTACGGCCCAATCCCCAGAGCGGACAATATCTTGCTGGGAAAAGAGGTCGTTACAAATGGTATCATAGCCTGTACCTAACCGGAAATGTGGCCAACGAGGACGTTGGGCCCTCGAGGGAGGGTGATTGTGATGACCCGAATGGACACGTATGAGGAGGAACCACCCAGTGCTCCGCGAATCCCGACTGGGTGTAATATCCGGTTTGTACGGACCTTTTGATTATATTATTATTATATTATTAATGGTATTTTTATTAAATATGTCAAATCAGGTCCGTTTTACAAAAAGAAAGCGTCATTACGATTCTAACGAATGATAAGAATTTTAAGGAATTTATGGGAATTTTCGGAGATCAAACACTATATTCCGAGTAAATACACCTTTTGTAGTGTAAAAGACGTTCTCGTAAAAATAGCAAATGAAGTCTGAATTGCGAACGGACAGTTTTAATAAAGCCCTGGCAATAAATAGGAGTTATTGGCAAAATATGGAGTTTTCGAGAATCCGAATCGTTAGCCGATTAATGAAACGAAGGACGAAATAAGAGCTAAGGGCGAAATGGTAATTTGTAAAGTCAATTTTTATAAAATATCACAAACCTTCTTCTCTCCCTCACTTTCTCTCTTCTTCTCTGGATCGCACGAACAGAGGCGATTTTTCCTCCTCTGGCCGCCGGCGATTTCATCATTTCCGACCTCCGTCCGACCTCCGATCAACCCGATTTCTTCACGTTTTCTTCCTCTCTCGCTACCCTCGGTATGTAGCTTTAGTCTTGGGTCGTTTATTTCGAGTTTTGGTTTGATTTAGGGTTAGGGTTTAAATTAGGTTTTCCGTTAAAAACGTGATTTAGGCTTCGTAATTAATCGGTTAGCTATAATTACCTATATATTGAACGTATTGAACGTTATTGGACGAAGAAAAGTTGAATTGCGAAAAAAGTTATAAATTGGTAAAATTTCGGGTTTTAGGGAAAAACTCGTTATTTGAGAATTTGGATAATCGAGCTTTAATTAACGTTCGAAATGCTCTAATTAGCTAAGTGGAGAATTTAGGAGAATTCGCTAGTTAAGGATTTTGTAATTTGGACGTTTATAGTTTAAATCGGTTCTAACTATGAATATCGTGTTTTCTCGCAGACACACGACTCCCGTGGACGAAGCTAGTGATTCAGTGCGCTCCAGGTAAGTTTTCGTGACTTACTTTGACCCAAAGGTCTGCATCATACTCCGTCGTCGTCTCGAGAATACTCGAGGAACTGTTTGTTTTATGTTATTCTGGTTGGGTAGTTAGGTTAGTTGTTTATAGGTTCTGCTTTACTGCCATGAATGTATGCACGTTGGTTGTTTACTTTCTGCTTATATGAACTGTTCATGCATCACGGATTTCAAATGTCATGAAAATGGATTTCCGCACGTGTTTTAAGAAAAGAAAGGTAATCTGTAATTAATGAATGTAATCTGTTTCTGGTTACGCGAGGTGGGGCTCAGGCATGGCTGTAGGTTTTTTTGAGCATGTACCCCCCCCCCCCCCCATCTAAGTGGAAAGTGGTAGTTCGACCGCGAAATGTATCATTTCCATTTAGTGGGCTGAGATCTCGGTGACGATTCTGTCTGTGACGTAATGTATATGAAATGTATCTGTAAATGAATCTGTAAAAGCATCTGTAAATGAAACGTTTTCTGAATGGCATACGCACGCATGCATGCATCTGCATTTACTTAGCTTACTGAGATTTCAATATCTCATATGTGTCTGTATGGTGTAGGTGATCTGCTAGGTGACGTAGATCCAGGTGAGGACGACGTTCCTCCTCCTGATGTCGGAGGCAGTTGATGGATGATGCTCGTGGGAGTGCGCTGGGCAGTCGAGGCGCAATATGACCCGTGGGGATGTATGTCTGAACTCTGGGTTTATTTTGGGATGTTTTGAGTTGATAATTGTATAGTATACTTAGGTTGTTTGGATCTGGATAGGGATTAGATAACGTTTTGGTAATTGTATGTAAAACGTTTTGTTTTAAATGTTTAAGGTTGGAAGTCTGAAGGAGGAAATCGCTGCATGCTTGCAGCGATCGATCTCTGCTGCAGAGCAGAGATCGATCGCTGCCATAGCTAGCAGTGATCGAGATCACTGCCTAGTGCAGCGATCGATCTCTGCACGGCGCAGAGATCGATCGCTGTGGTTGCCTTCCAGTGCAGCGATCGATCTCTGCACGGCGCAGAGATCGATCGCTGTGGTTGCCTTCCAGTGCAGCGATCGATCTCTGCTGCCGAGCAGAGATCGATCGCTGCTCGACAGCACTCGGCGACCGAGCGCTGCATATAGCAGCGCCTGGTCGCTGCTACTTTTGAGGGCAGAATTCCGATTATGCCCTCCCTTCTTTTGATTGTTTTAATTGTTTAATAATTAAATGTTTTAAGCTTTATTTAATTATTAAACGTCTTGTTTTAAATGTTTTAGAGGTCCGATTTCAATTCCGTTTTAAATTCTGATTGAGTTTCCGCTTAAGTATAAGTTTAATGTATAAAAAAAAAAAAAAAAAAACAAAAAAAAATAATAATAATATGGGAAATACGGGTACGGAATTAGGGGTGTTACACTGGGACTTGGGCCGGAGGGTCACGTGCTGGGTTAAAACTCCGCGGATTCCGGGTTGGACTTGGGCCGGAGGATTCGATCGTAGAAAGGGGAGGTCGTCACAATCCCACATCGCTTGGGGAAGTATGTGGAAATGAAACATATGTAAGGAAACTCTCCCAAGATAGCAAGACGCGTTTTGGAGCACAATTGGCAACGGATCCCATAAGAACTCCGAAGTTAAAAGTGCTTCGGCGAGAGCAATTCCAAGTTGGGTGACCTTCTGGGAAGTTCTCGCAAAACAAAGCCGTGAGGGGAGGATATTGGGCTACGGCCCAATCCCAGATCGGACAATATCTTGCTGGAAAAAATGGTCGTTACAATAAAATCGTGAAAATGTCTAAAAACACTAAAACCATAACATGCCAAGAATACTCTTTACAGTTTTTGCCTCAACCATAAAAAATCACAACATTAAATATATTTATCCAAATGCATCAATTCCAAAGTCCATAGTTCACACAATGAGTCCACTTTAACATACCAACCCCCCCCCCCCCCCCCCCCCCCCCCCCCCCCCCGGGCCCGAATTTGATAATTTCTTCCATTTTAACCCATAAATAAGTTTCACAATTAGATATACATCAAACAAGGTAAGAAGTTGAGTATTGAAACTAAATTTTTCGGGTATCCATTTCAAGTTTATCAATCATTTACAAAACTCAACAAAATCAACACTCCTTCAACATTTAACCAATAAAACTTCATAAATCTTAATGAAAATTCACCTTACCTTAAATCTTCGGAGGGAGGGAGAGAGAGAGTTTCGTGGGAAGCTTCAGAGAGGGAACGAGAGAGAGAGAGAGAGAGAGAGAGAGTGAGTGAGTGTGTGTGAGAGATTTTCGTGGGTCTAGGGCATCACGAAGAGGAAGATTGAATAAAGTGGGTGTTTGGACTTCAATTGACATTTAACTTCAATTAATAAGAATAATAAGAAGGTAGGTACAAAAATCATGAAGTGTCATCACATGAATTAAAGTAATTTTCACTTATCTTTTTCCTAACTGTGGTTAATCCCATTTGTTTTTTCCCTCAAATTTACTTTTCAATTCTTCATCTAATTAAATACACTATAATAAAATTTCATTACTAATAATCAATCATAATTTAGTATAAATTATTATGTGCTTAAAATAAATTATATGTTAAATTTTTCATCTTAATGTATTATTTTTTTAATACAACTTATATTGACATATTTTTTTTCATATAAAATATTATCTATTATATCATTGACAAAAATGTAATAAAAGTTGGAAGTATTACAACTACTAGAGTTCAGAAATGGCAGTGAGGTCATAGATAAACAAGTTTGTAAAGATTTGGATGACCATTGTCGGGGTAAAAAAAGCTACATGTACAATCTCTACATATCATGGGTGAGAGGTCGAGTTTTGATGCGGTAGGAGAGAATGATGCAACAAAGCAATCTATTTCACAAATATTTCCTATTTTCATTTATTTTTTCATTTATTGGCTTTATTTAATTCCATGATTGTGATTGTGTATGAGTTGGTGTTCAATCGCATCCCGCTGCCTCATGAATTCACCATTACTGCAAAAAACCTCAGGTTCTTTCGGGCAAATTCGAGGTAGTTCGATCGTATTTTAGCTGAATCTTCATTCTTCCGGTCTTCCATGGAGGTTTGAAAAGATCAGATAGGAAACCGGAGAGACACATTTGGAAAGAACCCTTTATTGTTCAACAGAGATTTTGGAAAAACAAAGAGGGAATAGGAGACCGGAGACGACGGAGAAGAGTTGAAATTGCAGTCTAGAGTGGAATTATTATTTAATTTTATTTCCTGCCCAAAACGCAAGAAGTTAAGTCGTTTAGAGCTGGGGCTAGCGGGTCCCAAGCAAATAACTTCGTTTAGTGGGACCCTTTCCATTGTGGAGCAATCAATGGACACCACGTATACAGACGACGACTCCGACAGCGACGTGAAAGAAAGGGAAGGAAGCTGAATCTCAATCTCATCTTCAGCGCCCAAACAATAATTTCTCAGATCCTTCCAATATCTTTTTTCTTTTTTTCGTCTGAATTTTCTTCCGCCGATCGCTTTCTCTTCTTGATTTCAGGTTTTATTTTCTACAATTCTAGTCTTTAGCGATGGAATTGCTTTGTATTGAGAAAATGGCTTATTTTGATCCGTTTAGGGATTCGGTTATGTGCCTGTGGAAGTTTCGGTCTGATTTTATGCTGATTATTGTTGTTTGGTTGCAGAAGGCGATTAGAGTTGTAATTTCAAGAGATCGACCATGTTTAACAGACTCTTTGGCAAACCTAAGCAGGAAGCTAATGCCCTAAGCACGCTCGACAAGTTGAACGAGGTATTATCAATTATTCGTTTTGATTTTTGTCTATTTATGGGAAATTTCTTTTTCTTTTATTGATCTTACAGATTGTCATTCATGATCTTCATGTTCTTGGTGGATTGTGGAATTTGTTTCGACTTTTTTCTTCTATGGTTCGGAAATTGTGTTTGAACTCTATGGTATATGAGGATGGGTTTATTCCTCGTGTTGAGAAAACAAAGCTTTTCTTGTAATTTAGTATTCCCGGCTGAATGAAAGTGAAATCTTAGCACAGCCAAGAATTCCGGACGATGTTGATTAATACACTAGTCATAGACCATATTGATGCGTATTTGAGTGACCTAATATGATCGTGTGTTTCATATAGAAGATAAAAAGTACATATTTTGTGACGAGTTTATCATAGTTGCTTCCGTACATTCTGTTTGCATTTTGGTTTTTAATCAACTTCTCGTACTTTTTAATAAAATGGTACAGACACTTGAAATGCTTGAGAAAAAAGAGAAAGTGCTCGTGAAGAAAGCTTCTGGAGAGGTTGAAAAGGCCAAGGAGTTCACCAGAGCAAAGAATAAACGGGGTATGATCGCAATTGTTGCTCACTATCTGTTCAGGAGATGGTGCCTTTTATAGTTGACATAATCTATGATAAGTTTTGCTATACTAAAGATCCGTTTGTTCAGATAATATTTTCTCTTACTTTATGGTTGCGTGATAGTTATTTATATTATTCTTCAGCGGCCATACAATGTTTGAAGAGAAAGAGGCTATACGAACAACAAATAGAGCAGCTTGGAAATTTCCAACTACGCATTCACGATCAGGTGACTTTTAGTTACATTACACTTTTGAATGTACATTTGTTTGTGTCTATATGCACATTTTATTGGACATAGTCAGTGTACAATTAATATGTCTATCATATTGCAGATGATAATGTTAGAAGGTGCAAAAGCAACAACTGAGACTGTGGATGCTTTGAGAACTGGAGCAGCTGCAATGAAGGCAATGCAGAAAGCAACGTAAGTGAAAATAATTTGTTTTTGAACTTCGCAAGAGTCGTGGATTCAGTTGTATTTTCTAGGAAACTTGTTTTACTAAATTAAGAATGTAAAGATTGCTCCGTCGTATCAATTATGGGAACTAATTTTGCACCAAACTGTTAGGTTCCCACTATTGTGATCTAACACAAGGAAAGAACTGTGTAGCCAAAACAGAGAATCTTAATTTATTGTTTGGTTTAGAATGATGTTGAAATGTCTAGAAAGATATCCTGTTACAAGTGAATCTTGTCGATGTTTCAGGAATATTGATGATGTGGATAAGACCATGGATGAAATCAATGAACAAACAGAAAACATGAAGCAAATCCAAGAAGCATTATCAGCTCCCCTTGGCGCTGCTGCTGACTTTGATGAGGTTATTCTCATTCATTTTGTTCATTTATATTTCTGGGTTGAATAAGGATTTAATGATATTGTTTTCCATGCAGGATGAGTTGGAAGCCGAACTTGAAGAGCTCGAAGGTGCCGAGTTGGAAGAACAGCTTCTTCAACCCGCAACAACAGCTCCTGCAGCTCCAATTCCAGTTCCAAGTGGCAAGGTACCTAATCGTCCTGCTCCACAGAGAACTGCAGAGGAAGATGAATTGGCAGCTCTTCAGGCTGAGATGGCACTTTGATTGGGTTAACTACAGGTTCTGATTCTAATCTTTAGATCTCATCTTTCACACACCCATTCTCTTGACGATTTTTCATTACGATCCTCCCTCGAGAACTGAATTCTATCGGTTAAAATTTTGCAGGTTCGTAGTTGACCAAAATTAAAAGAAGGTTTGTAAAGAAATTATGAAGGATTTTCTAGAATGTTTACAGATGTGCATGTTCTAGGTGATACTACCGAGATAATGATGCTTAATTATCTGGGATTCTTATTCTGTGAGTGAGTTTAATGAATATAACTCTTCTTTTGCTCCCCACTGAACTTTGTCCCAACTCTTTGTTATTAAGCCTCCTATCCAACAAGAAGTGACATTTTTATTGAGGTTTTTTACTCTTCTATTCAACAAGAAATGATTTTTATTCGCATTTGCAAAGTACCAAGTGTATTCTTCTGAAAAATGAAGGGGATTTAGTTATGCCGATAAAATAGATGATCACCCTTGATAACGTTCTCAAACTTTATTTAAGAGTAGGGCACACCAAACGTGGATCCCTGCTTCCCCCTCCCCAAACCCCAACTATTCAAACCCTAATCTCTCGGCCACGTATCCTATCACCTTTACTCCACCTCCCTCTCTCAATAAATAAAGGGTGAAAACCCTTCCTTTCTTCTCAACACTCACCACGTCATTCTCAAACCACCTCAAAGTTTTGAAAACAACAATCAGTGAAGAAGACCGCTTCGTGTGCGAAATTCCAACAAAAGTTTACCAAGAAAGGATTTTCGTAAATATCGGGAAATATTATTTTTGAAGAGAGATTTATTAGCGTTAAAACTTGATACTAACAATAACATAGTTTGACTAGGAAACAAATATCGTCCTCCAATGAAAACTTAGTCTTATACCTTCACGAACTCGATTAAGTAAATATCTTATAGGCCTTACATTATAAAACATAGTATAAAAATTTTATTTTTAGATCATATTTCTCTCGTGGGTATTTTTTTTATCTAGATTGAATAATCTTTTATTCATTCTAGGTGTTGTGCGTGGTTAAAATAAAAAAGTATTAATAATATGTTTTTCTTCTGTGATGTTCTGGTTTTACTTACAGAGTATATCTCACTGTTACTTTTGTTATATAGGTAGAATCTTTATGTTTAAAGAAAAATAATTTATCGCTGATTAAGAATCTTCCAATTGCCTTCGAGTATTGTAGCGTCCCCCAATGCTAAATTATTCACTTTGGACTAGAGTTCGCAGGGATTTGTTATTGGGGTTAGCCCAAAACATGTTCTATTAAGTAAAGAGAAAAACTATACTTATAAACCATGCATTTTCTACTCTCTCAAACGATGTGAAATTGTACACCCCCACAGGTATAGATTGAGCCCTCATATTGAGTCGTTCTAGTCTTCACATGGCAAGTTGTCACTGGAGAAATAGAAAGAAAATAGGGATTGCTCTTTAACACTTAAGTGCAAAAGATACACAAAGAGATTTATATAGCTAGGGTAAACAAAGAGAATAATCAAAAACTAAAATACTCTCAAAACATTAATTATAGTATAATATATGCTAACATCCCCTCGCAAACTCACGATGCGACAACTATAAGCATTGAGAGTTTGTGAGACAAAAACCAGAATCGTAAAGCGGAGTGTGCCTTGGTAAACAAATCAGCAATCGGCAGAGAAGAAGGGACAAAATACAAGATGATGGTGCCAAGCTGAAGATGATAGCGGGTGACATGACAATCAATCTCAATATGCTTGGTTCGCTCATGAAAAACTGAATTACGCACAATCTGAATAACACTCTGATTGTCATAATGTAACGAAGTAGGATGACGAAAATAAACACCCACATCTGCAAGCAACCAACATAACTAAACAATCTCACAATTAGTCGAGGCCATGCACGATACTCAACTTCAGTAGAAGACCGAGAAATAACATCTTGTTTATTACTCTTCCACGAAATAAGTGACTCACCCAGGAAAACACAGAATCCAGTGGTAGACTTGCGATCAGTAGGATCACCATCCCAATCAGCATCGGAGTATGCACGTAGCTCGAGAGATGACATAGAAGGGAACAAGAGACTCTGAAACTGAGTGCCTTGAAGGTACCTGAGAATACGAAGAATAACAGCCCAATGAACAATAGTAGGAGCAGTAACAAACTGACTAATCACATGAACAACATTCACAATATTTGGACGAGTCACAGTAAGATAAACCAAGCTGCCAACAACAGTACGATATAAACCGAGATCCGACAAAGGAAGACCATCCGACAGAGAGTACCGAGCATTAGTCTCAAGAGGAGTATCAACAATTCTGTTGTCAGTGAGATGTGCACGCTCAAACAGATCAAATATGTACTTTGACTGGGATAAGAGATAACCTTTTGGGGAATAAGGGACCTCAATGCCCAGAAAGTAACGTAGCAAACTCAAGTCTTTCATAGCAAAACAACTGGCCAACTCAGACTTTAAAGATTCAATCCCATTACAATCGTCACCAGTAATAATCATGTCATCAACATACAAGGATAACAAAATATGACATGCACTTGTATGCCTAACAAACAATGCGAAATCATGATGATTAGGACGAAAACCAAGCGAAGTGATCACTATGGAGAACTTCTCAAACTAAGCACGAGGTGCTTGTTTGAGACCATCGAGAGCCTTACGAAGCCGACATACTTCATTAGATTTGTGGGCGACACCAGGAGGAGATATCATATAGACTTCTTCATGAAGATCACCATTCAAGAAGACATTCTTGACATCTATTTAAGATATTCTCCATCGATGAACAGAGGTAACCACAGTCATAGTGCAAACAATCGTCATATTTGCAGCAGGGGCAAATGTTTCTTCATAATCCATGTCATACTCCTGGGAGTAACTCTTAGCAACAAGTCGAGCCTTGTATTGTTCAATGGATCCATCATATTTAGTTTTAATCTTTTAAACCCAACAATAACCAATTGTATGTTTTCTGGATAGCAACTGTTGTGAAAAATATGTTCGCAAGTGTACGAGTCGCAACAAGTAATATAGTGATAAAATAGAGTGTCGAACCCACGAGGACTTGTAATTAATAATCGAAATAATTAATCTTAATTCTAAATTGAACACACGTTTGATGATTTTTAAGAATTGAAATTAAACTAAGTAATTAAAACAATAAAAATAAACTAATGTAAAATAACAAAACAGATAAAATGAGATTAAATTTAATTGATAAAAACCTAAGTACTACGATTTCACCAAAACAATATTTATTTCAGTCCTTCGCAATTATATTCATAAATATTCTTCCTATGTTGATGATCGATTTTACTAAATTTTATTACAATCTCTCTCGAGCATTGCATAGGTTATCGATTAATGGGTTATCACTTCTCAGTCTCAAATCCTACATTAATCAACAAATAAACCAAGAAATCACAGTGATCACACCAATACCGTAACTATTTCTAGCCTACGTATATTCATGACATTAATTTCAGTGCTCGGATATTTATCACCTCTCGGTCTCAAAATATCTCAAACATCAAGTAAAGATTGACCAGAAATTTACAGGCTTTAAGAACAGAAATTAAATGTGCCAACAGTTGTGGAAGAAATACTCAATAAATATAATCAAACGAAAGAATATAAAATAAACATAGTCTGGCTACATCATAGTCCTAGAAGAAAGAGTTTAGTTCATGCTAAAAGAAAAATAAACAATAATATCGAAGTAATGCATAATTAAATAGTAGAAATAAAAAAAAAAAAGAAAAAATATGCTGTGCCGTTGAAATCGCCTCTCTGCCAATGAAAATCGCCTCTAGCCTCTTGTCTTCAATAGTCGAATACTGAATTGCCGAATGCCCCAATATCCAAAGCACTGCTTCTTTAGGTTTTTTAACATTTTCTGTCAATTCTATCAGCGATGGAGCTTCAATGATGTCTTACTTTGACGGTCCAGATTAGATGCAGCGAGCTTTCCAAAATTGAATTCGTGTGGCGATTGATCGCCTGATACGAGCGATCGATCGCCTCTCGTTTCTGTGCTTCGATCGCCAGCAATCGATCGCCAGTTATTGATCGCCTCCTCTTTGCTTCAGATTTTATTCTCTTGTGGCGATCGATCGCTTGAAGGTGGCGATCGATCGCCACCTTCTCTGTTTTCTTGCAGACAGATTCTAAAAATTTCGTGTTTGTGGCGATCGGTCGCTTGTATGTGGCGACTGATCGCCACTTCTTCTGTAAAATTTTCTCCCGAGAACAATTCGTGTTCTCCTGAGGTGCATGAACGTGAGAAGTATGGCGATCATTCGCCTCCTTCTCTGGTTCATCAATTAAATTTTCTTCTCTTTTCTTGTTTCTTCTTTTTTCTCATCTCCTATTTTTCAATAAAGTTTGCTGTACACTCAAACAAAACTCATCAAATACATTCACACACTTGAGAAAAACTTATCAAATCAAGTGTAAAAAGTATAAATAAGTGTGTAAAATACACACTTATCTGCAACGGTACCAAATCTCATGTATGAGTCTGATGAAGAACAGTAAATTCCTCAGCCATAGCATTCTTCCAAAGTGGATCACAAACAACCTCTATATAGACAAAGGCTCAGAAAAACGATGAACAAAAGCAACAAATAAAGCAAAAGAACTAGAATATGAATAGTAAGCAAAATTAGGTAGTTTAGTAGACTTAAAAGGTCGAGTGAACTGACGAAGTGGAGGAACATCTGCAATCTTAGGAGTTGATTGAGTGGTCGTAGAAGTACTTGTAACAATTGGGAATTTTAATTGTAAATTAAAATTTGAAATATATCAATCGATCCAAAATTCAAAATTTCCCAAATCAAAACTAACCTAAAAATTTATTTCAAAATTTCCAGATCAGATTGCAATCACTCAAACTCGGATTTTGGGGAAATAAACCTAATGAACCTAGTATGAATGTTGTACAAAAAACAGAAGAGGAAAATCTGATATTAAATCAAATTTCTGCAGTTACCATCTATAGAATCCGATTTGGACGGATTGATCAGAATATCCCGTTTGAACCTGGACCTTTCAAAGGGGAAGGTTCAGAGTCAGGAAATCAGCCGATGACCTGGTAACAACCAAAAAATCCGAGCTGATTGATTTTTAGCTTGGAAAATCCGATTTCAAGCAGATTTCATGGAGGCGCGGGAGTGAACCTCCCCCTATAAATAGAGGGCTTTGGTGAAGAAGGATTTCACCCCACAACTCTCCCTCTCGAGTTTCAGTAAGAAAACTTACCTCAACTCGCAGCTCTGACCACCGCAGCAAGTTCTCCGACGAAGCTTCCTCTCTGGCAGCCGAGCTCCGATGAAGCCTTGACCTCCGTCGACGACTCATCGGAGTAAGTCCCTCCTCTCTCGGTCCATTTCCTCTCTGTCGAGCTCTCTCTCTCCCTCTCTGTCGCACTTCCTCTCTTTGATTCTCCCTCTCACTCTCTACAGAATTGCGAAGGAAGAAGGAAGGATCGGGTTCTTCTCAACCTGACCCGAACTGCACTGTTCACGACCCGACCCGGTACTGTTCACATGAACCGGACCCGACTCGATTTTTGACCCGAATCGAACCGAACCAATTGGATATTTAACCGGTAAGAAAATTCTGCCCAAATTCTTTTAAAGTTGGATTAAATTAAGTGGGATTTTAATATTTATATTCAAATTAGGCAGGAAATATTTTGGAACCGTCTGATTCGATCTAAATTGATCCAACCGATCCAATCCGACCTGATAACACAACGTAAGGAATTTCTGCTCAAATTTCTTTGAAATTGAATTTATTAAGTAGGATATTAATATAAAAGATTTTATTTGAGCAGGATATTATTTTGGAATTTTTGGATTATCCCGATAGACGCTATTTGCTCGGAATCCAAGTAAGTGAAATACAAGTTTTGGCTACGGCCCTACATCACAAGATATATATATTATTATTGTTTTATTTTTATCACACATTTTCGATGATTGCGTACATTTGTTAGAATATCGACATAGAATAGTTTAAAAGATAAAATGGATAGGTTATTTGCATGTGTATGAAAAAGTAAAAGGGAATTGACGAAAAATGCGATAGCAAAAGCCTGAACAACAGTGAGATGGTGAGCTTGAGCATATGTTTTAACGTGATAGCAAAAGCCTGAACGACAGTGAGATGGTGAGCTTGATCGTTAAAATTAAAAATAAAAGATGACAAAGCCTGAACGAGATGACTAAGTCTTAAAAGAAGATTGAATTTTCAACCAGTATGCAACTATTAACAGGATTCGGTAAAAGTAAAAGTAAAAGTTTTGTAACTTGCACGTATTTCCACTTACTGAGTTTTCTCACAGTTTAGTTTTTAACTTGTGATGTAGGTGAGTTTTTATCTGAGGAAGAACTAACTGCAATTGAGAACCCTCCAGTGGCAAGCGAGCATACAGAAGAAGGAGATATTGTTGAGTTTGAAGCAAATGATTTAAATTAAGTATGCTTTAGTTTTCAAACAATATTTAAAACTTTATTTTAATTTAATACTTTGAATAATTTTATTGACTTTTTATTATTAAATAAAGTTTCATTAATTATTTTAATTATGCGATGGTTTCAAAATTTTGACAAATTAATTATCAAAACTTTCGCAATATTTAAGTTTTCAATTAATATGTTTTAAATTTTAAAATTTCGATTTAACGCTCGATTTTCAAAAATCAATTTGGAAAAAATTTTAGGGTTTTCAAAATTAAGGTTTTAAATTGGGAATTTTTAAAATTGGGGCGTTACAGTACTAGTAGCAGAACGAGAGGTAGATGTTTTGGTAACCAAAGTATCATACTCTGTTGATCTATTAGTAGGAGCAGCTTCCTCAGTGTCAATATCGAAAGGATCAATGCGAATGAGATCTGACTGAGTCATATGATGAGAACTAGCAGGAATAAAGAAGAAGGGAATATACTCTAAAAGCACAACATGACGAGAGACGTATAATTTTTGACTAATAGGATCCAAACAACGATATCCCTTTTGACCAACACCATAATCCAAAAAAACACACAGGACGGACCGAGAGAACAATTTATTACGCTAGTACGTGTGGTCGAAGAACAAAACAAGTACAACCAAAGATTTGCAAGGAGGAATAATCAGACGCATGCCCATAAAATTTTTCAAAGGGAGACAAACCGGAATTATGAAATGTTGAAATTCTATTAATCACATAAACAACAGTAAGAATCACTTCGCCTCAAAACTCACTAGGAGCATCGGCTGACAACAAGAATGAGCGGGCTGTTTCAACAAGATGCCGATGTTTCCTTTCAGCAACTCCATTTTGTTGAGGAGTGTCAGTACATGAGGTTTGATGTATAGTCTCATCAGAAGCAAGTAAATGAGAAAAATCGATAGAAGTGTATTCACCTCCTAAATCACAACGAAAACACTCGATGATGGCTGAGTGTTGCGTTTTTACAAGAGCTCTAAAGTTAGTGAAATGGTAAGATAATCAGACCTACGTTTCATAAGATAAACTCAAGTATAACGAGTGCAATCATCGACAAACGAAACATAATATCTTGAACCCATTTTGTTGGAACAAGACATCAGAATGGACAAAATCAAATGGAGCAAAAGAAGAAAAAAGACTCTTAGAAAAAGGTAGGCTGAAAATTTGGCCAGTTTACAACAATGACAATCAGAAATATCATGATTGTCCAAATGTCCTAATGCTTCTCTTGACACTAAAAACTACAAACGAGACGTTGAAATATGACCTAAACGAGCATGCCATAAATAAAAATCAGAAGGTGAACGACTCAAACGAAAAGAAGACAAATCCACACCAGAAGCTGCAACATCTGATACTTTGAGTTGATCCAAAACATAGAGTCCCCTCTGCCTACAGTTTGTCCCAATCACCTTCTGAGAGCGTAGATCCTGTAAGAAACAAGTGGATTAAGAAAATGAGACTAAATATCCAGACTCACATAATTGACTAACAGAAATAAGACTCAGAGTAAGATTATGAATATAATAAACATCAGAAAGAGACGCAAGAGATGTAGCAATAGAACCAACACTTACTAATGGCATAGAGGTGTCATCAGCAATCATAATTGATACAAAAGAATTGAGAGATGAAGAAGCAAAAGAAGATAAATTGAGAGACATGATGAGAGGCACCTGAATCCAAGACTCATAACGAAGAGGATATACCTGAGGAACCAGACGAGGACAAACATTTATAAGAGGCAGCCAACATAGCATGGGGTTGTGAGGCAAGAAACATCTTAAACTACTTAAACATGGATTAATCCAATAATCCTCAAATAATTTTCAACAACAGAATTAACAAATAGTCCAACCAAAACAACCAAATCCAACAATAATTCCCAAATCAACAGAATCCACAAATAGTCCAACCAAAACAACTAAATCCAACAATAACCCCAAATAACAAAATCAACATAATCCAACCAAAACAACCGAATCTAATCAAAGAAACACAAACCCGTAATAACGAATCAAAATGGAGAAATCGAAAATACCATATGCAAGAACAAATACCAGAATCCAATCAAACATAGGTACATTGTTCATCACTGTTCACGAACTGTTTATTACTGTTCACGACTGTGTCATTACTGTTCACGAACTTGCGCAATGTTCACAAACTCCACGCGCACTGTTCATGAAGTACTGTTCACGCACTGTTTACAAAAACCCTAACTCGCAAAAGTCCTAAGTGTAGGATCAATATTGTCTAAGAGGGAGGTGAATTAAACTTTTTAAAATTGTTTTCTTAATCTAATTGCTTTCTCTCTGGTATGCAATTACTCGATTTACAGCTAACACACAAACAATAAAAGTAAAGAGAGAGAGAAATAATAACACCAAAGTTTTTAACGTGGTTCGACCAAAACCTGCCTACGTCCACGCTTCAAGGTTTCCCCCTTGAAGATCATTTTCTTCTCCTTAGAGAAAAACAGATCACACTTCACGGGCGTCGATCTTCTGCTTTTTACAACAACAGGATTGCTCTTCACGGGCGACAATCCACTGCCTTTACATTTTTACAGAATAATGAATTTAGCACAAGGCTACACTCTCTCAAGATAGATCTCAAGTTCAGGAATAAAGAGATGTACAGAAAACGCAGAGTATTGCAATAATATCGCTCGTTAGGGTTCGAAGAATAATTTCAGCAAAAGTTATTTTCCCGAGCTTCTTTCTTCAATATATACTCTGTTTGAAATCGGCTTCAGATCTGGAATGCTGTCTTCAGAAATTTGTCGTTTAGCTAGCGGTGGATGTAGACTTTAAATGCCAGCGGTGGATGTCTTCAGAAATTTGTCGTTTAGCTAGCGGTGGATGTAGACTTTAAATGCCAGCGGTGGATGTCTTCAGAAATTTGTCGTTTAGCTAGCGGTGGATGTAGACTTTAAATGCCAGCGGTGGATGTAGACTTTAAATGCCAGCGGTGGATGTCTTCAGAAATTTGTCGTTTAGCTAGCGGTGGATGTAGACTTTAAATGCCAGCGGTGGATGTCTTCAGAAATTTGTCGTTTAGCTAGCGGTGGATGTAGACTTTAAATGCCAGCGGTGGATGTCTTCAGAAATTTGTCGTTTAGCTAGCGGTGGATGTAGACTTTAAATGCCAGCGGTGGATGTAGACTTTAAATGCCAGCGGTGGATGTCTTCAGAAATTTGTCGTTTAGCTAGCGGTGGATGTAGACTTTAAATGCCAGCGGTGGATGTCTTCAGAAATTTGTCGTTTTCACGCACTGTTTACAAAAACCCTAACTCGCAAAAGTCCTAAGTGTAGGATCAATATTGTCTAAGAGGGAGGTGAATTAAACTTTTTAAAATTGTTTTCTTAATCTAATTGCTTTCTCTCTGGTATGCAATTACTCGATTTACAGCTAACACACAAACAATAAAAGTAAAGAGAGAGAGAAATAATAACACCAAAGTTTTTACGTGGTTCGACCAAAACCTGCCTACGTCCACGCTTCAAGGTTTCCCCCTTGAAGATCATTTTCTTCTCCTTAGAGAAAAACAGATCACACTTCACGGGCGTCGATCTTCTGCTTTTTACAACAACAGGATTGCTCTTCACGGGCGACAATCCACTGCCTTTACATTTTTACAGAATAATGAATTTAGCACAAGGCTACACTCTCTCAAGATAGATCTCAAGTTCAGGAATAAAGAGATGTACAGAAAACGCAGAGTATTGCAATAATATCGCTCGTTAGGGTTCGAAGAATAATTTCAGCAAAAGTTATTTTCCCGAGCTTCTTTCTTCAATATATACTCTGTTTGAAATCGGCTTCAGATCTGGAATGCTTCTCATCTGAAAATAGAAATATAGCTGTTGGAGAAACATCCGTACTTAGATGGCTAGCCGTTGCGTTCTGAAGTCGCTTTCGTTCGTCGGCCATTAATGGTCTAGAGTTAAGGCTCTGGACGACAAACACTGTTGCTTCGCGGTTTATTTAAATTTCTGGCGGAAGATACTGTTCACCGGATGACTTCGCCTTTGGAGACCAGCGGTGTATGTTGTCTTTGAAAATCTACCGGTGGATGTCTTCAGAGGTTACTGTTCACCGGATGAAGTCTCCTTTGAAATTTCAATGGTGGATGTCATCAGAAATTTCATAGAAATTTCAGCGGTGGATGTCTTCAGAAATTTGTCGTTTAGCTAGCGGTGGATGTATTCTTTGAATTACAGCGGTGGATGTAGACTTTAAATGCCAGCGGTGGATGTGCAATTTTTTCGTTTAGCTGGCGGTGGAGGTGGCCTTTGAATGCCAGCGGTGGATGTGTAATTTTTATCATTTTCTGCTATGTTTTGCTATCACACCCTGAACACTTAACAAAATTGTTAAACAACTAAAATACCCTTTTCAAAGGGCATTTCCACTGAAGATTTAGATACATATATATGGAGGACAATATTTAACTTATTAATCAATTTATTAATCTCATATAATTAACTTAATCAAATTACACACAATTGAAAAACACATCATCAAAAATATCGTTAGACTTAAACATAAGTTAAGTCAACAATCTCCCCCTTTTTGATGATGACAAACTATAAGTAAAAATTGATTAAATTATCTCTCTCCCATATTCCTAGCTCCCCCACAGCATGTGCATGCAATCCAATTTCAATTTCACATATGGCTGTCACACTACTTTCTCCCCCTTTGACATTATAAAAAAATACAGGAAAAAGCAGTCAACTACTCAACATGTGGATATTGAAGAAGTAGGAAAATCAGAGTACCAAATATGTGAATATCAGTAAAATTGTTTACAAAAAAAATATCTCCTATTTAATCGAAATCTAAAAAGCGCTTCCACAACTCTTGTATAATCGAAGCAGGCACTTCAAGGTCCGGAAAGAAATAAGGACCTATGAGTGATGCAATATCGGGAGTGGGAGCAGAAGGAGCAGAAGGATCTGTATACACTACCAAATCCAGACATGGAGCAGAAGGCTCTGTATATACTACCAAATCCATACGAGCAGAAGGCAGAAATGGACTTCCATACACCACCAAGTCCATACATGGTGGAGGCTCGACTGGAGGAGCAGCCTGAAGTGCAGCCATTGAACCTTGAAGATCAGATGGAGACTCGGTGACATGGGAACGAAAAGGATCAGTGAACCTAAGCTCAGCATCCTGGATATCCAAAGGCATGAAGTTCACTTCCTCGCCAACTTCTGGTCTGACAATTGGAGGGAGAAAGTCTTCAGAACAAGCCGTGGAAAAGCAAAGAGGTTGAGGCGGTTCTGGCTGAAGAGCTTGAATGTCAGACTGTATAGACTGAAGGGTCCTGGAGAAAGAGCCTTCAAGTCTATCCATCCTGGAAGTCAACCTGTCCTGAACGGAGTCAAGGTCCATGCTCATGTCCAATTTGCTCTGAGTGAGCTTGGCATCTAATGACACATTCATCTGATCCGTAACAGAAGTGAGAGCAGTTCCCAAGCTTTCTATACAGAACATTAGCTCATTAAACTGATCCTCACTGATGGTCAGTCTCCTCTGATAAGTTTTGGGAGTTTGAGGAGCATTTGGGGAGGCTACTTGGATTTGAGGAGCAATTGGAAGGTTTGGATTTGAGGAGATTTGGACTTGAGGAGCAGTGGGTGGAACTGGAGAAATAAGAGGTGGAGCAGCCAGAGATGGCAACATAAGTGTAGGTGGAGGAGAAGCAAGGCCCTCTGAAAATGGAAGGGGCACAGAGGAGTGAACAGAGGGTGCCTCAAAAATATGTGTTGGAAGGGATGGGGTAGGGTGTCTTGGAGAAGGAGGAAGAAGGTGAGAGCGAGACACCTGAGAGGATGAAGGAGAATCAACAAAGGCAGAGATTTCAAATTCATCCACACCTTCATGAGTAGACTCATCCTCCTGTAGGATAAGTTTCCTCTTCCCTAACCGAACAGAAGTGGCCTTAGTAACCCTCTTGCGGGCCTCATCCAAAACAAAATCCCCTTGTCTTGTTCTTTTGATCCTCATTCTCTTCAAAGTGGAGAGTGAGTAATAACTTGAAGGCTGAAGACAGAAGGGGTCATCTTCCTCTGGAAATTCAACTTCAAACTTCTCGAAAATCTTCATGAGAAGTAGATTGTAGGGCAGAGATGTAGCCCTGGCTGAGACACTTTGAATCATCCTTCTTAACACAATGAAACCGATGTTGAAGGGGGCCTTTTGTAGAGTGCAAATAGGACAAACAGTTCCATTCCACTCACATCATCATAGTGACCACCATTTGGAATGATATTATACCCGATCATCTGATGGAAGAGCCTAGCCCGGATGTTGAGGTGCTTGCTCTTTAGGGGATTAGGGAGGAGATTCGGGTCTAAAGCAATTGACTTCAAAAATTGCCGACCCTGAGGAGAGTTAAGAAGAGGGGGCTCAGTCCCTGTCTCATAGAACTGGACATGATTATCCAAATGTGGGCTCTCCAGAGGCTCATTAATAAATTAGGATGTTAGAACTATGTGTTTTCCATACACATAGCTCGAAACAGTGGAGAAGTCAGAAGGGTAGCTAAGATTGGCATAAAACATTTTGACAGCAACGGGGTAATAAAATGATTTTACATCAAAAAGCCCCAATAACCCAAGACCTTTCAAGGGTTCAAACAAATCCAATCCAACTAAATCTTCAAAAATTACACCACGACTAGGAATAAGGGTTTTAAACTTAAAATCATTATGATACCTCTCTTCGGTAGTATGATTAACAAAGAAGAGAGATGGTCATTGAGTTGCACGAGGAAGCTCTCGTGACTGACGAACTGAGGTTTTGGATTTCTTCTTGGCAGGTTCTGAAACTGCTCGTGATGAAGATGCCATTTCGACAGATAAGGAACTTTCGGAGCGAAAAAGCGAAGAAGAGAAGAAACTTTGGAGAGTGGAACCGACGGAAGGTGTAGAGGCTTTTGAAATAGCGCGAAAAAATGAAGCGTCTTGAACAAGGGAGTTTAAACGTTTTAGGGCTTCGCCCGACGATAAGAATATAAACTTGAGAATAGGATATCGCCCGATGAGTGACACGTGTCACCAGATAGATGCATACATCTTCCGATGTAGCGGATGATGCATATCTTCCGACGGTCAGCGGAAGATGCATATCTTCCGATGCATAGTGAAAGTCTTAAGCAGGGAGGAAAACACTCACAACTTAGGATAGATCATTCTGCTTTATTACTCAAAAATTTCCAAACGAAGAAGAACTTCAGTTTTTCTCTATCCGAATGAGACCTAACTTTATTCTTATATTATTGAAGGTCTTTTCATCCAGAGGCTTGGTAAAGATATCTGCTAATTGATCTACAGAATTGACAAATTCTAAAGAAATATCACCTTTCTGAAAATGATCTATAATGAAGTGATATCTAACCTCTATGTGTTTGGTTCTAGATTGTTGGATAGGGTTTTTTGAAATATTAATGGTACTGGTGTTATCACGCCGAATAGGAATCCTATTGTAGAAAAGATTATAGTCCTCCAAGGTCTGCTTCATCCACAATATTTGTGCACAACAACTGCCAGTAGCAATATATTCACTTTCAGGCGTTGAAAGTGCAACAAAATTTTGCTTTTTGGAGTACCAGGAAACTAGAGATTCACCAAGGAATTGACATGTTCCACTAGTGCTTTTCCTATCAACTAGACTACCTGCATATTCAGAATCTGAATATCATATGAGATCAAAAGAAGTACCATTCGGATACCATAACCCTAAGTCATAAGTCCAACTCAAATATTTGAAAATTGTTTTGACTGCAGATAGGTGAGATTCCTTAGGGGCAGCTTGAAATCTAGCACAGAGACAGACACTAAAGAGAATATCTGGCCTACTAGCAGTCAGATATAACAAAGATCCAATCATACCATGATATTTTTTAATATCAACACTTGTTCCATTTTCATCTTTGTCCAATTTGGTAGTGGTACTCATGGAAGTTCTAGAGGACTTAACGGATTCTAAACCAAATTTCTTTAGAAGCTCCTTAATGTATTTTTCTTGACAGAAGAAAATGCCATCAGGAGTTTTGCTGATCTAAAATCCTAGGAAGAATTTTAGCTCCCCCATCATACTCATTTCAAATTCACTTTGCATTAGGGAAGAAAATTCATCACACAGAGAGACATTAGTTGACCCAAAAATAATGTCATCGACATAGATTTGAACCAACAGAATATCTTTGTCCTTTTGCATGGTAAATAGAGTTGAGTCAGTGTTACCCTTTTTGAACTTCTTTTCCTCAAGGAAATTCTTCAACCTATCATACCAAGCTCTAGGAGCCTGCTTAAGTCCATAGAGGGCTTTCCTAAGTTTGTAAACATGTTCAGGTTTCGCATAGTCTTCAAATCCTAAAGGCTGCTCTACATAAACTTCTTCCATGATATAACCATTTAAAAATGCACTATTTACATCCATTTGCAAGAGTGTAAAGTTTTTATAGCAAGCATATGCTAAGAGCATCCTAATAGATTCTAACCTAGCTACAGGTGCAAAGGTTTCCTCAAAATCAATTCCTTCTATGATATAACCATTTAAAAATGCACTATTTACATCCATTTGCAAGAGTGTAAAGTTTTTGTAGCAAGCATATGCTAAGAGCATCCTAATAGATTCTAACCTAGCTACAGGTGCAAAGGTTTCCTCAAAATCAATTCCTTCTTCTTGGTTATAACCTTTGGCAACTAATCTAGCTTTGTTTCTGACTACTATCTCATTTTCATCCATCTTGTTCTTATAAACCCACTTTGTTCCAATAATAGGATGGTTGTCAGGTTTTGGGACAAGTTCCCAAACATTGTTCATCTCGAATTGGTTTAGCTCATCTTGCATTGCAACTATCCAATTTTCATCCAATTCGGCTTCTTCAAATTTCTTAGGCTCCATTTGGGAAATAAATGCCACATTGGCACAGAGATTCCTAAGGGAGGATCTAGTTTTCACTCCTAAGGAAGGGTGACCTAAAAATTCATCTAGAGGATGATTTTTGAGATATTTTCAATCTCTAGGAAGAGCAGGATTTTCATCCTTAACATGAACAATATCTAGAGAATTTGAAGAAGGTTCTAGGGATTTTTCTCCTTGAAGGGTATCTGTAGGCTTATCTAAGGAAATGGAATCTAGATGCTTTTCTAAAGAATCATCCTCATCCACATTGATTGTGAGTTGAGAGGACTCATCAAAGTTGACATGAACAGATTCCTCTACAACTAGAGTTCTCCTATTGAACACTCTATAAGCTTTACTGGAAAGAGAATAACCCAGAAAAATTCCAAGATCAGATTTGGAATCGAATTTTCCTAAGTTTTCCTTAGTGTTAAGAATAAAACACTTGCAACCAAAGGCTCTAAAGTATTTGACAAAGGGAGTTTTTCCATTCTAGAGCTCATAGGGTATTTTCTCAAGAATAGGTCTTATAGAGACTCGATTAAGCACATAACAGGCTGTTGAAACGGCTTCAGCCCAGAAATATTTAGGAAGGGAGTTTTCATTAAGCATAGTCCTAGCAAGCTCTTGAAGAGATCTATTTTTCCTCTCAACAACACCATTTTGCTGAGGGGTTCTAGGGGAGGGGAAATTGTGCTCAATTCCATACTTGAGACACAAGAGTTCAAATTTCTCATTTTTAAATTTTCCACCATGATCACTACGAATAGCAACTATGGTGAGCTCCTTTTCATTTTGAACTCTTTTCCTAAAGCTAGAGAATGTATCAAAAGTTTCATCTTTGGACTTAAGAAATAATACCCATGTGAACCTAGAGAAGTCATCTACAATGACAAAAGCATAGATTTACCTCCTAAGCAGGCTACATTAGAAAGACCGAAGATGTCCATATGAAGAAGTTGAAGAGACTTAGAAGTAGAGATTGCATTCTTCGATGCAAAGGAACTTTTGATCTGCTTACCCATTTGGCAGGCTTCACAAACCTTATCCTTCTCAAAGGATATCTTGGAGATCCCTCTAAATAAATTATGCTTAGTAATCTTAGCTAAGGTATCCATACCAACATGTCCTAATCTCCTATGTCAAGTCCAACTATCAACCAGCAAGTTAGCAGCAAAACACTTTTCATCAACAAGTTCAAGGGTATCCAAATTAATAATATACACAATCTCTTTTCTATACCATTTGAACAGAATTTTACTATTAGCTACATATTTAATCACACGTTCATTTGATTTAAATATCATTTTATATCTTTTGTCACATAATTGACTAATGCTAAGCAGATTGTGTTTTAACCCTTCTACTAGCAGAACATTTTCAATGATGAGATTAGAAGGATTACCTATGTTACCGATGCCAACAATCTTACCCTTTTGGTTTCCACCAAAAATGACATTTCCTTTCTTATTGTTGACAACAGCAAACTTTGTTGAGTCTCCCGTCATGTGTCTCGAGCATCCACTATCGAGATACCATTGATTTTTTCCCGGTAGAACAGTCAACCTGTAAAATAGTAATCAATTGGTCTTCTTAGGTACCCAAATCTTTTGGGTCCTAGTGTTAGGTCTGGTTCCCTTATAAACCCATTGAAGTTTACCACTTGATTTATTACTAAATTTTAAAGGACATTCATATGATTTATGCCCTACTTCATTGCAAGCATGACAAGTAGAAGGTTTAACAAAGAAATTCTTATATACTTTTTTTTTGCTGAATCTATCATATCCTAAGCCAGCTTTATCAAATGTAACTCTCTGGCTTCTTAATAACATGTTCAAATTTTTGCTGCCATTAGTAAATTTCAGGACAATGTTATTCAGGTTTTCATTTCTACACTTAAGGTCCACTATCTCATTTTCATGCAGATTACATTTCTTAGCATGCTCATTGACTAAGTTTGCATTTTCCAGTTTCAATGAGCTGTATTTGGACTTAAGTATGCTGTATTGTTTAACTAAATCATTGAAAGCACCAATTAACTCATCCTCTTCAATTTCACTCTCACTAGAGGAATGACTAACCTCATCTTCGTGTACCATGAAGCACAGATTGGCAACTTCCTCATCTTCTGAAGAAAAGTCACTTTCACTGTCATCCCATGTGGCCTTCATTGCCCTTTTCTTGAATTTCTTGGGGCCTTTCTTTGCTTGAGGACATTCGGCCTTGATATGTCCTGTCTTCCCGCATACATAACAAGTTATCTCCTTCTCCTTTTGAGGCTTTTCTCCTCTAGAGAATTTCCTTCCATGCATCCTTTTCCTCTGGAGAAACTTGCTTAATCTTCTAGTAATAAGAGCAATGTCTTCATCATCTTCTTCTTCTTCTTCATTAGAGACTTCATGTTTACTTGAGGAGGTCTTCAGGGCATTATCCTTTCTCTTTGTGACCTCTTTCTTCTTGAGGTCCTCCTTTTCGTTTGCCCTCATTGTGATCTCATGTGTCATGAGAGATCCAATGAGCTCCTCAAACTTTAGGACTTTGAGATCTTTTGCTTCCCGAATGGCAGTCACCTTCGACTGTCAACTTCTTGGAAGACATCTAAGAATCTTCCTGACCTGTTCTTCACTAGAGTATGAGTTACCAAGAGCTTTTAAACCATTAGTTATGTTAGTAAATCTAGTAAACATAGAAGAAACAGATTCATCCTTAGGCATAGAAAATATCTCATACTCATGTACGAGCATATTCAGTTTGCTCTCTTTCACCTGATTTGTGCCTTCGTGTGTGATCTCTAATAGGTGTCAAATCTCTTGAGCACTCTCACACCCTTGTACTCTATTAAATTCATTTCTGTTTAGAGCACAGTACAGTGTGTTTATTGCCTTGGAATTTAGGCTCAGATTTCTTTTGTCAGAATCTGTTAGCTCAACTACTGATTTAGGAGTACTAACTCCATTCTCAACTTTTATAGCCTGGAAAGGGTCGTTTTCAATTATGCTCCACATCTAATAGTCCATAGCTTGAACAAAAATTTTCATTCTAGCTTTCCAGTAAACATAGTCATTGCCATCGAAAAAAGGTGGCCTGGAAATGGACTGACCCTCTATGTGCGAAGCGTTTGTGTTGAATGCTATTGTAGATATGTAGATATATATCTCAGAGTATTTAAAAAAAACTTAAACAATGTTTAACTTTGCTCTGATACCAATTGTAGGATCAATATTGTCTAAGAGAGGGGGTGAATTAGACTTTTTAAATTTGTTTTCTTAATCTAATTGCTTTCTCTCTGGTATGCAATTACTCGATTTACAGCTAACACACAAACAATAAAAGTAAAGAGAGAGAGAAACAATAACACCAGAGTTTTTACGTGGTTCGGCCAAAACCTGCCTACGTCCACGCTTCAAGGTTTTCCCTTGAAGATCCTTTCCTTCTCCTCAGAGAAAAATAGATCGCACTTCACGGGCGTCGATCTTCTGCCTTTTACAACAACATGATTGCTCTTCACGGGCGACAATCCACTGCCTTTACACTTTTACAGAATAATGAACTTAGCACAAGGCTACACTGTGACGGCCCCCGACCCGGTCGGGACGATGATTCCATAAGACGAAAGTGAACAGTAACCGGTGGATGTGAATAAGACGAAAGTGAACAGTAACCGGTGGATGTGAATAAGACGAAAGTGAACAGTAACCGGTGGATGTGAATAAGACGAAAGTGAACAGTAACCGGTGGATGTGAATAAGACGAAAGTGAACAGTAACCGGTGGATGTGAATAAGACGAAAGTGAACAGTAACCGGTGGATGTGAATAAGACGAAAGTGAACAGTAACCGGTGGATGTGAATAAGACGAAAGTGAACAGTAACCGGTGGATGTGAATAAGACGAAAGTGAACAGTAACCGGTGGATGTGAATAAGACGAAAGTGAACAGTAACCGGTGGATGTGAATAAGACGAAAGTGAACAGTAACCGGTGGATGTGAATAAGACGAAAGTGAACAGTAACCGGTGGATGTGAATAAGACGAAAGTGAACAGTAACCGGTGGATGTGAATAAGACGAAAGTGAACAGTAACCGGTGGATGTGAATAAGACGAAAGTGAACAGTAACCGGTGGATGTGAATAAGACGAAAGTGAACAGTAACCGGTGGATGTGAATAAGACGAAAGTGAACAGTAACCGGTGGATGTGAATAAGACGAAAGTGAACAGTAACCGGTGGATGTGAATAAGACGAAAGTGAACAGTAACCGGTGGATGTGAATAAGACGAAAGTGAACAGTAACCGGTGGATGTGAATAAGACGAAAGTGAACAGTAACCGGTGGATGTGAATAAGACGAAAGTGAACAGTAACCGGTGGATGTGAATAAGACGAAAGTGAACAGTAACCGGTGGATGTGAATAAGACGAAAGTGAACAGTAACCGGTGGATGTGAATAAGACGAAAGTGAACAGTAACCGGTGGATGTGAATAAGACGAAAGTGAACAGTAACCGGTGGATGTGAATAAGACGAAAGTGAACAGTAACCGGTGGATGTGAATAAGACGAAAGTGAACAGTAACCGGTGGATGTGAATAAGACGAAAGTGAACAGTAACCGGTGGATGTGAATAAGACGAAAGTGAACAGTAACCGGTGGATGTGAATAAGACGAAAGTGAACAGTAACCGGTGGATGTGAATAAGACGAAAGTGAACAGTAACCGGTGGATGTGAATAAGACGAAAGTGAACAGTAACCGGTGGATGTGAATAAGACGAAAGTGAACAGTAACCGGTGGATGTGAATAAGACGAAAGTGAACAGTAACCGGTGGATGTGAATAAGACGAAAGTGAACAGTAACCGGTGGATGTGAATAAGACGAAAGTGAACAGTAACCGGTGGATGTGAATAAGACGAAAGTGAACAGTAAACGGTGGATGTGAATAAGACGAAAGTGAACAGTAACCGGTGGATGTGAATAAGACGAAAGTGAACAGTAACCGGTGGATGTGAATAAGACGAAAGTGAACAGTAACCGGTGGATGTGAATAAGACGAAAGTGAACAGTAACCGGTGGATGTGAATAAGACGAAAGTGAACAGTAACCGGTGGATGTGAATAAGACGAAAGTGAACAGTAACCGGTGGATGTGAATAAGACGAAAGTGAACAGTAACCGGTGGATGTGAATAAGACGAAAGTGAACAGTAACCGGTGGATGTGAATAAGACGAAAGTGAACAGTAACCGGTGGATGTGAATAAGACGAAAGTGAACAGTAACCGGTGGATGTGAATAAGACGAAAGTGAACAGTAACCGGTGGATGTGAATAAGACGAAAGTGAACAGTAACCGGTGGATGTGAATAAGACGAAAGTGAACAGTAACCGGTGGATGTGAATAAGACGAAAGTGAACAGTAACCGGTGGATGTGAATAAGACGAAAGTGAACAGTAACCGGTGGATGTGAATAAGACGAAAGTGAACAGTAACCGGTGGATGTGAATAAGACGAAAGTGAACAGTAACCGGTGGATGTGAATAAGACGAAAGTGAACAGTAACCGGTGGATGTGAATAAGACGAAAGTGAACAGTAACCGGTGGATGTGAATAAGACGAAAGTGAACAGTAACCGGTGGATGTGAATAAGACGAAAGTGAACAGTAACCGGTGGATGTGAATAAGACGAAAGTGAACAGTAACCGGTGGATGTGAATAAGACGAAAGTGAACAGTAACCGGTGGATGTGAATAAGACGAAAGTGAACAGTAACCGGTGGATGTGAATAAGACGAAAGTGAACAGTAACCGGTGGATGTGAATAAGACGAAAGTGAACAGTAACCGGTGGATGTGAATAAGACAAAAATGAACAGTAACCGGTGGATGTGAATAAGACGAAAGTGAACAGTAACCGGTGGATGTGAATAAGACGAAAGTGAACAGTAACCGGTGGATGTGAATAAGATAAAAGTGAACAGTAACCGGTGGATGTAGAGTTTAAAGACAAAATTGACAACTTTTAACAGGAATCCATAAAACAAAAGTCGTGAAAACAGAAGGTATGAAAGCTTCAAACTTCAGAAAACTATTTAAAACATGATTTTGGACATATCAGGGAAACACGACAGAATTTTAAGGAAACAGATTGCATGGATGGCTCTAAAATCAGAGATAATCTATGCACATCCTAAAGGAGAAAATGTAATATCCGGCTTGTACGGGATTTTTATATTACGTAATATATATTGGTATTTTTGTAAATATGTCGAATCAAACCCGTTTTAAGAAAGGAAAGCGTCATTAGAATCCTAATTATTAATAGAAATTTTAAGAAAATTATGAGAATTTTCGGAGTAGTAACGTTTAATTCCGAGTAATTACGTTTATCGTAATATAAAGGATACTTTGGTAAAAATAGTAAACGGGGTCCGAATTGCGAACGGACTGTTTTAATGGAACCCTAGTAGCAAGTCAAAGTTATTGGCGAAGTAAGAAAATTTGGAAAAATCGAATCGTCGGTTAATTAAAGAAACGAGGGATGAAACAAATAGAAAATCAAAGGAAGGGCGAAACGGTAAATTGACAAGTAAATTTTAATAAAACTTAACATTTCCTCTCCTCCCCCACCACTTTCACGATTTCACTTTTTCTCTCCCTTTTCCCAGGCGACGTTTTCCCTCTCCTCGCGGCGATTCCTCCTTCTCAACGATCGTTCTTCCTTCGATCGATCTCCGTTCTTCGTGTTTTCTTCGCCATTCACGATTCTAAGTAAGTCTCTAACATTTTCCGGCTTTAGTTCTTAGTTTTTGGAGTTAAAAATGATTAGGGTTTCGTTTAGGGTTTTGTTAAAAAACGCGATTTATGGTTCGAGATTGATAGGTTTATCGAGATTAAGGATATAGTGAACGTATTGAACGTTATTGGACGTAGTTAGATTGATTTGTGAGAATGTTAAAGTTTTAGGATTTTCGAGTTTGTGGAAAATGCTCGTTAATTGAGATTTTGAAATATAGAATGTGTAATGTTCGCTAAAATGCGTTAGTAAATCAAATTGGAGCTTTAAGGAATTTCCTTAGTCACGGTTTCGTTAAATTTGGACGTTTAACGGTTTAAGCTCGTTTTAACAATAATATGGTGGAATTGCCTTAGGTGAACAACGCTCGTGGACGGAGCTTGAGCTACAACGGACACGAGGTAAATTCTCGTGATCTTCTCTGGCCAATTGGCCTACACCGTACGTCGAGGTCGTCTCGAGGAGTTTGGATGATGTGCTCGTTTATTTGCTTGGATGGGTAGTTAGGTTTAATTGTTTTATAGATTATGTTCCTTATAGTCTTGATGGTACACATGTTGCTTGTTTACGTTGATATGAACTGTTCACACATCACGTGTTTTAAATTATGCATAGAAAATGAATCTCTGCACAATGTTTTAAAGAGAATGGCGATGCGGCCTAGAGAGGGGCTATTGATCTATTGTGTAGGCACGCAGGGGTCTGTCACAATACCGCATCTAACACGTACTCATACAGTTATAGGTCATGCGATGTGGGGCTCAGGCACGGCTGTACATGTTGTAAGCGTGTACCCCCCTCCTCTAGCTGAAAAGAGTAGTCCGACCACTGGATGTGCTCGCCCTGGTTAGGGGGTTGAGATCTCGGTGACAATCAGAGTAAAGATAATGAAAATGATGCATGATTACGAACTCATACGCACAGCATGCATTGCATTTACGTAGAACTTGCTGAGATTTTTATCTCATAGGTGTCTGTATGGTGTAGGTGACTTCGACATAGGTGAGGACGAGATCCCTCCACCTGAGGAGTGATGCCGTTGACGGAGGATGGTCGCGGGAGTGCGTTGGCGCAGTCGAGGCTCGTTTTCACCCGTGGGACTCATGGTTAGATGTTTTGAGGGTTTTTGTGATATTTTGGGCTAATGGTGGATTAGACAGATTTATTGTATAGATAGATACATTTTAGGTTGTTGGATCTAGATAGGTTTATGTATTGATGTTTTGAAATGTTTTGAAAAGTGATTTTATAATCTTTTGTTGATTTCAAAACAGGAGGATTTGTTTAGGTTTTAAACATATCCACGCGTTTTATTTTCATGAAAATAGGCTATGTTTTGAACGTGTTCCGAGTCGTGGTTTCGAATGAGAGTTGAAATGAATTAATGTTGGAACGAATATGTTGGAACGTATGGTTGTTATAGACGAAATGGTGAGTGGGATGTTAGGAGTATAGATAAGCAGGGGAAGTGAAATAGAGATGAAGAAAAGGAAAGAAAAAGGAAGGGAGGCAGTGAGGGTGGCGATTGATCGCCTGTCCTGGCGATCGATCGCCCCTCGCTATGGCACGATCGCCAGTGGAGGCGACGCGATCGCCTCCTGATCGCCACGCTCTGGAAAATTCCAAAGCGTGTGGCGATCATCGATCGCATCCTGTTTGCCAGGCACGATCGTTGATCGCCTCACCAGGCGATCGCTGGCAAAAGCCAGCGATTGCTGATGGCGATCGATCGCCGGTTTTGGGCGATCGATCGCCACCACGTTTTAGGAACAAAAGTCCCCTTTTGTCCCCGAAACGATTTTTTGTTAAATTTTAATTGTTTTAATAATTTGTTTTAAGTTTTATTTAAACTGTTTTAAAGTTGAAATTAAGTGGTTCTAAAATTAGTTTCAAACGGTATTAACGATTCCGACTTTTACTCAAATTCAGCATAGAGTTCGTTTAAAGTTATACAGGATAAAAAATATATATATATATATATATATATAGTACGGAAAATTGGGTACTGTATTAGAGTCACTACAGAAAATATTCCAAACAATTCCAGAATACTTCAGAACATAAATTCAACTGTCAAATACAGAGGTTTTAAATACATCAACAACAGAACCTATACATTACAAAATTTCCAGCAGAATTTTTTAAACAAAACACAGGACTATAACAGAGTTTTAGAACAAAACACCAGAATTCCAGAAGAGTTAATAGATATGAGCTTTACTTTAAAGACTTCAACCTCGAGAAAGAAAATTATGTATGGCTGCAGCAACCACCCCCGAGAGCTCGAACCACCAGCCACCTATTCATCAGACTGAGGCACAAAGTCCTCATTTTCGGGTTCAGTACCTTCATCAGGGAGTTCACCTATGAGTTTAAAAACTCAGTAAGAACATATATAAATGCAGTGATGCATATGCTATGCATGGACTTTCATAAATACGGTGACAGTACAGTACATTACATTTCAGTGGCAGAGGGGTATAAGTGGGGCTTATAGGGGAACTGGAAAATGCACGATAGGCACAAACAGATATACAAAAACAGAACAGTAGGCCAGTCCCCGTCCCGCACTTAACCAATACATTTCAGTCAGATTTTTATCTTTCTTAGCTTCAAACCGTGTACAGAAAATAGTTTTGCATGAACTTTCGGGAAAAATCGTGTATGCATGGACATTTATAGTGTTTCAACTTAAACAGCAGAGAACAGGAACATAAAACAACGGAAACATAAAAGGAAACACAGAACTTAACTCTAACCCTTCTATCCGAAACCAACCTACAGGATGTAAAACCTAGTATCTCCAAGATGTAGGGCCTTAAGGGCCAGTCCACACACATGAACTTACCTGTTTGCTACGGTGTTGAAAGTGTTGAACGTGTTGCCTTGGTGAGGCACGAACCTGAACATGCATGTAAAGAAAATGAGCAAAGCTGCAAATACTAACTAATAATATGTAGGGTATGCAGCAACTCCTTTCAAACCTTTGGAAAACAAACTAACGTGTTTTCATCCAAAAACAGTGAGTTTCTCTCAAAATGCCGTAACCTTAAACTTCCACAAAACTCACATTTTACTTATCCAAACTCATTAGCTTAAACAGATGCTTACCTCTACTGGAGAAAACAGGAGAATGGAAGTTTTTGGAAAGATTGAAATCGCCAGAATAAGAGAAAACCGAGAGAAATGAAAGGAAGCAGAAGGAAGCATATGAGAAAAGTGAGGGTTTCACGTAGGAGGGGAGAGAAAAGAATATGGCTTCTTCAACAAGTTGCCAGGTGTCACTCATCCATTGGCCACCTCCCACCAACCTTAATTGGCTCCCAATTTTACCCTTCAATAGGTTTTTAACTAAATTTTTATTTAGTTCGTCGAATCGGTTCTACAACCACTCTCATTCAATTGAACACGTTGGCAGTTAAAAATAGTCATTGAATTAATATCGGAGTAATTCCGCTTACATATCCGGGGAATAAATACATAGGCAAAAATATCGGGTGTTACATTCCACCTACCTTAACAGAAATTTTGTCCCCAAAATTTGCCTAAGCAAAGAGGTCCGGATATTGGGTCCTGACATCCTCTTGTGTTTCCCATGTGGCTTCATCTACATTATGATTTCGCCATAAAACTTTCACCAATGGGACCACTCGATTGCGCAACACTTTGAGTGAGGTATCCAGTATCTGTATGGGCCTTTCTTCATATGTCAGCGTCGGCATGATATCAAAGTCCACCTGTTTCACGATCTGAGTTGGATCTCGCACACATTTTCTCAGCATCAAAACATGGAAGACATTGTGAACTCCATCCATTGATGCTAGCAACTGTAGTCTGTAAGCCATGTTTCCCACACGCTTCAAAATGGAAAATGGGCCAATGAACCGTGGGCTGAGCTTTCCTTTCTTACCGAATCTCATTACGCCCTTGAAAGGCGACACTTTCAAGAATACCTCATCGCCCTCAGCGAACTCTAAGTCTCTTCTTCTATGGTCCGCATAACTCTTCTGTCGACTCTGAGAAATCTTTATTCGTTGTTTGATAGCAGCTATCACCTCGGACATCTGCTGTAATATCTCAGAGCCGATAAGCTTGGTTTCTCCGACCTCATCCCAACACAATGGGGATCTACACTTTCTGCCTTACAGAGCTTCATAAGGAGCCATGCCAATTGTAGCCTGGTAACTATTGTTGTAAGCAAACTCCACGAGTGACAAATATCTACTCCAAGGAGCATGAAATTCCAATACGCACGATCTTAACATATCTTCCAGTATTTGAATTGTTCTCTCAGATTGTCCGTCATTCTGTGGATGAAATGCCGTACTGAAATCTAACTTTGTACCCAAGGAGTTCTGCAAACTTCTCCAAAACCTGGAAGTGAATCTGGGATCACGGTCTAAGACGATCGATACAGGAATGGCATGCAGCTTAATAATCTCATTAACATGCAGCTCTGCGTACTGATCCATGGAGTACGTCGTCTTCACAGGTAGAAAGTGGTCCGACTTCGTCAATCTGTCAACTATGACCCAAATGCTATTATGGCCCTTAGTTGTTCTTGGTAGGCCAACAACAAAATCCATCGTTATGTTCTCCCATTTCCATTCGGGGATCGGGAGAGGCTGAAGCGTTCCACTTGGTCGTTGATGTTCAGCTTTGACCTGTTGACATATCATGCACGACTCCACATATTTGGCCACTTCATTCTTCATATTCGGCCACCAGAAGTGAAGTTTCATGTCCTGATACGTCTTTGTGCTTCCAGGATGCACAGAGAAAGAAGATGAATGGGCTTCCGACAAGATATGCTTCAGTAGCTCTTCGTCTTTTGGAACATACCATCTGTTTTTGAACTTCAGAATACCATCTCCCGAGTAACTGAAATTGGAAGAGGCCATAGGTAACTTGCTCACAATATCAGTCATCTCCTTTGAATTGGTCTTCTAGGCCTCCTTAATTCGGTCCAGGACGGTGGGCCGCAGTGTCAAGTTCGCTAGTATGGCCGATAGCCCAGCAACTATCTCCATATCGAACTTCTGTATCTCTGTCCTCAAAGGCATTGATACGGCTGACATAGTCAGTTGCATAGTAGCTGGCATCCTGCTCAGTGCATCAGCTACCACATTAGCTTTACCAGGATTGTATTTAATCTCAACATCGTAATCTTTCACAAATTCTAACCACCGTCTTTGTCTCATGTTTAGCTCTTTCTGGGTAAATATGTACTTCAGGCTCTTGTGATCAGAAAACACCTCACACGATTATCTGTACAAGTGGTGTCTCCATACTTTCAGCGCAAATACAACTGCCGCTAGCTCGAGGTCATGTGTAGGGTAGTTTTGTTCATGGTTCTTCAATTGTCTGGATGCGTATGCTACAACTTTCCCTTCTTGCATTAATACACATCCCAAGCCAACCTTGGACGCATCACAGTATACGCTGAATTTGCCGTCTTCAACTGGCAATACTAACAGTGGGGCAGTAGTTAATTTCTGCTTAAGTGTCTGAAAATCTCTTGATAAACTTTCTATAATAACCAGCTAACCCGATAAAATTTCGTACCTCACTGGCATTTCTCGGTCTCGGCCATTCTTTCACTGTCAGAATCTTGGCTGGATCCACGGAAACTCCCTCTGTAGACACCACGTGGCCTAGGAAGTTAATTCTACTCAACCATAATTCACCCTTTGATAGCTTGGCATATAATTGATGTTGTTTTAGAGTTGACAACACAATAGCCAAGTGCTCTTTATGCTCTTCCTTGTTCCGAGAATAAATCAGGATGTCGTCGATGAAGACGATTACAAATTTGTCCAAGAACTCCTGGAATATCCTATTCATCAAGTCCATAAATGCCGCGGGGGCATTAGTCAACCCGAACGACATCACCAAAAACTCGTAATGTCTGTACCGGGTCCTGAAGGCGGTCTTTGGAATATCATTAGCCCTGACCTTCAACTGGTAATAACCAGAGCGCAAATTGATCTTCGAGAATACCCGAGCCTCCTGTAGCTGGTCAAATAAATCGTCAATCCTCGGCAACGGGTACTTATTCTTGATGGTCAACTTGTTCAGCTCCCGGTAATCAATGCACATCCGTAGGGACCCATCCTTCTTCTTAACAAACAAGACGGGAGCACCCCACGGAGAAAAACTAGGGCGCACAAAACCCTTATCCACCAATTCCTTTAGCTGAGCCTGCAACTCCCTCAGCTCAATCGGTGCCATACGGTACGGATTCTTCGATACTGGTTCAGCACCAGGATATACGTCAATCTCAAACTCGATTTTACGATCAGGTGGCAATCCCGGTAAGTCATCTAAGAAAACCTCTGAGAAGTCTCGAACTACCGGAATATTTTGAAGTTCCACCTCATTCTGCCTTTGAACATCCACTACGTGGGCAAAAAATCCGATGTATCATCAGTTGTTTAGCTTTCAAGGAAGATATGGCAGACATACGGTGTTCCTTTGGTACTGCCTGATAGGAGAGTTCTACCTCATTCGGGCGTTTAAACGACACAAGCCCAGACCTACAGTTGATGGTGGCGTGATGTCTAAACAGCCAATCCATCCCCAGAATCACATCGTATCCTTTCATACCGATAACGATAAGACTGACATACAACTTCTGGTCTCCTACTCACACTATATCACCCCGTACAACCTACTCGGAGTGCATAAACTCTCCGGATGGTTTCGATCTGACGGCGTACAACAAAACTTCTGTCTAACTACGAAGTCTATTGCCACGAACGAATGTGTGGCCCCCGTGTCCCACAAGGTATAAGCAGGTGTATCACATATCAAAATTGTACCTGTAATTACTGTGTGCTGATCAGCATCATCAACGTCCTCCATCATTGCAAAAACCCTTGGTACTGCAAGGTTTGGTCTCGTGTCCGGCATCGGGCAATCCCGAACATGATGGCCTCCTTTGCCACATCGAAAACATTGGCCGATAATAATAAATTTGCATTCTCCTCTATGAAGTTTCTGGCACCGCGGGCATACTGAAAGTTGAGGAGCCCCCATTGGTCTCTTTCCCTTGTCCTGATTATTGGTGGTCTCATTAGGCCTCTTAATGCCTCTATTTTGTTGCTGTTGAGATTGCAAATTCTGACTTCTTTGCTGTTGTTGAGGAACATTCTGAATAATCCTTCTTGACTGATCTCTTTGTCTCTGGAACTTCGCTTCTAAGGCCTCCAACTGATAGGCCTTGGCCATCACTTTTGTGTACGGTGCCTCATCAAATCCCCCGTAAGAAATCCCTCGTAAGAGGTCCAGCTTCAAACCCTGAATAAATTGGTGCACCTTGTTTTCGTCAATGGCTACCAAATGAGGTGTATAGCGGGATAATGATTCAAACTTCTAAACATATTCTGCCACTGATCCATACTGTCGTAGCCGAGAGAACTCAATCAACTTTTCCTTCCTTACCCCGCGGTCAAAATATTTCTCGTAAAAGATATTCTTAAATTCCTCCCAGCTCAGTGCCACGGTAGTGGACCGCACAGTATCCCACCTAAAACCGGCACTCTTTGTGAGACGAAACGTGGCACATGTGACCTTCTTGCTCTCCTCTACCTCGACATAATTAAACATTTGTTCAATCTTCCGAACCCATTCTTCAGCATGAATCAGGTCAGTAGATAATCCATCGAATGCAGGCGGCTGGAGTCGTCTGAATCTATCTCCACTGGTGTCACGCGGAGCATTAGCATGATTATTATTTCCGTTATCTTCTCTGGCCATCAAACGTTCAACCATACGGGACTGTACTCCCACCAGTTCGGTTAGTCGGTCGATGGCACGAGAACTTTCGCTTGACTCTTCCTGATGCCCTCTCACCATTTTTAAGAAACCCTTTAAACAGAATAACCTAATTTAATAAAAAGGACTTTTACGGGAATATAAACACTTACAGTTGGTGGAGCGATCTCACGTGGCGGGTTGCACAGTCAGACATTTTACAGAATCGTTTTTAAAACCTTGTCTCTCTGATACCATAACTGTGACGGCCCCCGACTCGGTCGGGGACGAGGAGCCATCACTCCGGGACATTCCAAAACGGAGACTATTTATTTTTTAAACATTTATACTTTTAAAACCTTAACAGAGAGTATAAACCTTCTCTGGAAGTGAAACTGGAAGACACATTTAGCTGGATGACAATTAAAATCGGAATACAGAAACAGGGAACTTTTATAAATTGATGGCGAAAGAAAACGAAAAAAAAAAAAAAAAAAAAAAAAAAAAAAAAGGAACAGTAACCGGTGGATGTGAATAAGACAAAAGTGAACAGTAACCGGTGGATGTGAATAAGACAAAAGTGAACAGTAACCGGTGGATGTGAATAAGACAAAAGTGAACAGTAACCGGTGGATGTGAATAAGACAAAAGTGAACAGTAACCGGTGGATGTGAATAAGACAAAAGTGAACAGTAACCGGTGGATGTGAATAAGACAAAAGTGAACAGTAACCGGTGGATGTGAATAAGACAAAAGTGAACAGTAACCGGTGGATGTGAATAAGACAAAAGTGAACAGTAACCGGTGGATGTGAATAAGACAAAAGTGAACAGTAACCGGTGGATGTGAATAAGACAAAAGTGAACAGTAACCGGTGGATGTGAATAAGACAAAAGTGAACAGTAACCGGTGGATGTGAATAAGACGAAAGTGAACAGTAACCGGTGGATGTGAATAAGACAAAAGTGAACAGTAACCGGTGGATGTGAATAAGACAAAAGTGAACAGTAACCGGTGGATGTGAATAAGACAAAAGTGAACAGTAACCGGTGGATGTGAATAAGACAAAAGTGAACAGTAACCGGTGGATGTGAATAAGACAAAAGTGAACAGTAACCGGTGGATGTGAATAAGACAAAAGTGAACAGTAACCGGTGGATGTGAATAAGACAAAAGTGAACAGTAACCGGTGGATGTGAATAAGACGAAAGTGAACAGTAACCGGTGGATGTGAATAAGACAAAAGTGAACAGTAACCGGTGGATGTGAATAAGACAAAAGTGAACAGTAACCGGTGGATGTGAATAAGACAAAAGTGAACAGTAACCGGTGGATGTGAATAAGACAAAAGTGAACAGTAACCGGTGGATGTGAATAAGACAAAAGTGAACAGTAACCGGTGGATGTGAATAAGACAAAAGTGAACAGTAACCGGTGGATGTGAATAAGACAAAAGTGAACAGTAACCGGTGGATGTGAATAAGACAAAAGTGAACAGTAACCGGTGGATGTGAATAAGACAAAAGTGAACAGTAACCGGTGGATGTGAATAAGACAAAAGTGAACAGTAACCGGTGGATGTGAATAAGACAAAAGTGAACAGTAACCGGTGGATGTGAATAAGACAAAAGTGAACAGTAACCGGTGGATGTGAATAAGACAAAAGTGAACAGTAACCGGTGGATGTGAATAAGACAAAAGTGAACAGTAACCGGTGGATGTGAATAAGACAAAAGTGAACAGTAACCGGTGGATGTGAATAAGACAAAAGTGAACAGTAACCGGTGGATGTGAATAAGACAAAAGTGAACAGTAACCGGTGGATGTGAATAAGACAAAAGTGAACAGTAACCGGTGGATGTGAATAAGACAAAAGTGAACAGTAACCGGTGGATGTGAATAAGACAAAAGTGAACAGTAACCGGTGGATGTGAATAAGACAAAAGTGAACAGTAACCGGTGGATGTGAATAAGACAAAAGTGAACAGTAACCGGTGGATGTGAATAAGACAAAAGTGAACAGTAACCGGTGGATGTGAATAAGACAAAAGTGAACAGTAACCGGTGGATGTGAATAAGACAAAAGTGAACAGTAACCGGTGGATGTGAATAAGACAAAAGTGAACAGTAACCGGTGGATGTGAATAAGACAAAAGTGAACAGTAACCGGTGGATGTGAATAAGACGAAAGTGAACAGTAACCGGTGGATGTGAATAAGAAGAAAGTGAACAGTAACCGGTGGATGTGAATAAGACAAAAGTGAACAGTAACCGGTGGATGTGAATAAGACGAAAGTGAACAGTAACCGGTGGATGTGAATAAGACAAAAGTGAACAGTAACCGGTGGATGTGAATAAGACAAAAGTGAACAGTAACCGGTGGATGTGAATAAGAAGAAAGTGAACATTAACCGGTGGATGTGAATAAGAAGAAAGTGAACAGTAACCGGTGGATGTGAATAAGACAAAAGTGAACAGTAACCGATGGATGTGAATAAGACGAAAGTGAACAGTAACCGGTGGATGTGAATAAGACAAAAATGAACAGTACCAGTGGATGTAGAGTTTAAAGACAAAATTGACAACTTTTAACAGGAATCCATAAAACAAAAGTTGTGAAAACAGAAGGTATGAAAGCTTCAAACTTCAGAAAACGATTCAAAACATGATTTTGGACATATCAAGGAAACACGACAGAATTTTAAGGAAACAGATTGCATGGATGGCTCTAAAATCAGAGATAATCCATGCACATCCTAAAGGAGAAAATATTCCAAACAATTCCAGAATACTTCAGAACATAAATTCAACTGTCAAATACAGAGGTTTTAAATACATCAACAACAGAACCTATACATTACAAAATTTCCAGCAGAATTTTTTAAACAAAACACAGGACTATAATAGAGTTTTAGAACAAAACACCAGAATTCCAGAAGAGTTTACAGATATGAACTTTACTTTAAAGACTTAAACCTCGAGACAGAAAATTATGTATGGCTGCAGCAACCACCCCCGAGAGCTCGAACCACCAGTCACCTATTCATCAGACTGAGGCACAAAGTCCTCATTTTCGGGTTCAGTACCTACATCAGGGAGTTCACATATGAGTCTAAAAACTCAGTAAGAACATATATAAATGCAGTGATGCATATGCTATGCATGGACTTTCAGAAATACGGTGACAGTACAATACATTACATTTTAGTGGCAGGGAGTATAAGTGGGGCTTATAGGGGAACTGGCAAGTGCACGACAGACACAAACTGATATACAGAAACAGAACAGTAGGCCAGTCCCCGTCCCGCACTTAACCAATACATTTCAGTCAGATTTTTATCTTGCTTAGCTTCAAACCGTGTATAGAAAACAGTTTTGCATGAACTTTCGGAAAAAATCGTGTATGCATGGACATTTACAGTGCTTTAACTTAAACAGCAGAGAACATGAACATAAAACAACGGAAACATAAAAGGAAACACAGAACTTAACTCTAACCCTTCTACCTGAAACCAACCTACAAGATGTAAAACCTAGTATCTCCAAGATGTAGGGCCTTAAGGGCCAGTCCACACACATGAACTTACCTGTTTGCTGCGGTGTTAAAAGTGTTGAACGTGTTGCCTTGGTGAGGCACGAACCTGAACATGCATGTAAAGAAAATGAGCAAAGCTGAAAATGTTAACTAATAATATGTAGGGTATGCAGCAACTCCTTTCAAACCTTTGGAAAACAAACTAACGTGTTTTCATCCAAAAACAGTGAGTTTCTCTCAAAATGCCGTAACCTTAAACTTCCACAAAACTCACATTTTACTTATCCAAACTCATTAGCTTAAACAGATGCTTACCTCTACTGGAGAAAATAGGAGAATGGAAATTTTTGGAAAGATTGAAATCGCCAGAAGGAGAGAAAACCGAGAGAAATGAAAGGAAGCATATGAGAAAAGTGAGGGTTTCACGTAGGAGGGAGAAAAAAGAACATGGCTTCTTCAACAAGTTGTCAGGTGTCACTCATCCATTGGCCACCTCCCACCAACCTTAATTGGCTCCCAATTTTACCCTTCAATAGGTTTTTAACTAAATTTTTATATAGTTCGTCGAATCGGTTCTACAACCACTCTCATTCAATTGAACACGTTGGCAATTAAAAATAGTCATTGAATTAATATCAGAGTAATTCCGCTTACATATCCGGGGAATAAATACATAGGCAAAAATACCGGGTGTTACATACACTCTCTCAAGATAGATCTCAAGTTTAGGAATGGAGAGATGTACAGAAAACGCAGAGTATTGCAATAATATCGCTCGTTAGGGTTCGAAGATTAATTTTAGCAAAAGTTATTTTCACGAGCTTCTTTCTTCAATATATACTCTGTTTGAAATCGGCTTCAGATCTGGAATGCTTCTCATCTGAAAATAGAAATATAGCCGTTGGAGAAACATCCGTACTTAGATGGCTAGCCGTTGCGTTCTGAAGTCGCTTTCGTTCGTCGGCCATTAATGGTCTGGAGTTAAGGCTCTGGACGACAAACACTGTTGCTTCGCGGTTTATTTAAATTTCTGGCGGAAGATACTGTTCATCGGATGACTTCGCCTTTGGAGACCAACGGTGTATGTTGTCTTTGAAAATCTACCGGTGGATGTCTTCAGAGGTTACTGTTCACCGGATGAAGTCTCCTTTGAAATTTCAGCGGTGGATGTCATTAGAAATTTCAGCGGTGGATGTCTTCAGAAATTTGTCGTTTAGCTAGCGGTGGATGTAGACTTTGAATGCCAGCGGTGGATCTAGACTTTGAATGCCAGCTGTGGATGTGCAATTTTGTCGTTTAGCTAGCGGTGGAGGTGGCCTTTGAATGCCAGCGGTGGATGTGTAATTTTTATCATTTTCTGCTATGTTTTGCTATCACACCCTGAACACTTAACAGAATTATTAAACAACTAAAATACCGTTTTCAAAGGGCATTTCCACTGAAGATTTAGATACATATATACATGGAAGACAATATTTAACTTATTATTCAATTTATTAATCTCATATAATTAACTTAATCAAATTACACACAATTGAAAAACACATCATCAAAAATATCGTTAGACTTAAATATAAGTTAAGTCAACACTAAGTTGTCGTGCTCTGATACCATGAAGAAATAGAGTGAAAATAAAGATTGTTCATTAACACTTTAGTGCAAAAGATACACATAAAGAGGTTTATATAGATAGGGTAAACAAAGAGAATAATCAAAGACTAAAATACTCTGAGGACATTAATTATAATAATAATTTATGCTAACAGTCACAATCTCCTTCCTTTGACGTTTTCGTCGGCCATACTTCTAGTTGGGCAGTAGCTCTGATACCATTTATAGCGTCCTTCAGTGCTTCAATACAAAATTGTTCGTTTTGGGCCGAATCCCGCATAGATTTATTCTTTGGGTTAGTCCATGATGCATTGTACTAAGTAGAGAGAAGAATCCTATTTATAAACCATCTATTTTCTATTATTTCAAACGATATGATATTATGCATCTCCACCAGTCCTCACACTGGGTCATTATAACCTTCACATGACGAACTGTCACAAGCATACAGATAAAAAAAGTTGGTAATTCAAATAAAACCAAGCAGCTAAGATAGAATATAATTAGAGATTATATCAACATGGTCATTTAATGAATTTTATTGATATGTTCTTACGAGTGTTTTGAATCAACATAAATATTATGATTCATTTGATATTTGAAGCTTACATTGATTATAGAAGAATTTATCATTGACGTTGATTGAAAACTTTAAGTTAAGATTTATGACTTCGGATGTCTAAATACATGATAATTAGGTTATATAAGGATTGTAATCAATGTTATTAAGTTTTAAGTAGATCTGAATAGTTTGAAGATTTTCTACAAACTACTTTTGAGATTTAAGTTAAGATTTCAATTAAATTTTATTTACATACTTCCGCAAATCACGTGTTTAATTCTTTTAGGATTCGAAATTAGTTCGAAAACAATGGAGTTCAAAAACTTCAACAAGGGTTTAGTTTCAAATGATTGAGTATTTTAGGGTTGGCAATGTAAATTTAGAAGCTCCACTCATGATTGTTAAGAGCAATAAAGATGGATGGAAACGCGAAAGAAAGCTCTGCACAGTGCACACATGGCGGAAAACAGGGCCTCATCATGACATGAAGGTTGCTTCCAACAACGGTAAAGTCGAAGAAGAAGACTCCTTTAAGATATCTTGACGAGGCTTTACTCATCACTCCCAGCCTCCAACCCTTTTTCTCCATTGCTACCTGCAACCATTATTATTCATCTCCCTTCTCTCTCTATCATTATTTTCTCTCTCATCTATTCCTAACAGTTGACTTCAAGCCGTCTCCCCCATAACTTCAACAGGGCCATTTCAAGACAATGGTTCGACGCCATTTTCGACTGTCCTTGGATACAGTTCCACTCAACCAAGAAAAGCTCGAGACAGAAGAATAAAAGCATAGGATAATTTCATTTATATACACTTTTTAAGTGATGATATGAATCAGGCCAAGACAGATGAGTAGATAAAGATACATACCCAGAATTTTTTTAACTAGGAAATCACTAGTTTTGCGTCTGCTATGGCAATATTTACTAGTTAAGAGAATAGCTTCTTCATAACCATTACCAGATTACTCTTCTTCGGTGTAATGCATCTCTGATCGAACAATAATTTACTCCTCTGCAGTTCGCATGCAGAAACCCAAGAAACTAAACTGGCTGACTGATCAACTGATGATGGACTTTGTAACCCGATAGAGTTCCGGGTCAAATGAAGGGGATGGATCGATTCGATCCAGAGAATTTTCCTTTTTAAGCTTCTCGTACATTTTTGCTCTCAGATCTTTCCCCGATTCTACCCGCTCCATCACTGGCTCCTCTTCGAAATGTTCTTCCCAGGAGTCGAGGCGCCTGATTCCAGAAAACGTTCGAATCCGGGTCGGGGTAGTAGGCAGACTGAAGTACCCGTTTCGCGTCGGAGATCCGAAAACAGGAGGCCCCACTTGAACTTTTCTTGAAGAAGGTAAAGACTTGACCTTGCAAAGCTGCAGACTCCGAAGAGATGACGTCATTTCTTTCATCGGCGTTGAACCTAGAGAACGGCTCATCGGCGACAGTGGTGGAGACTCAATCGGAGTCGCTAGAGGAGAAACAGAGATCGGCGAGGGCAAAAAAGGAAACGAACTCACAAACAAAGCTTCAATTGCCGGTGACCCATCAGTGGAACTTCTGGAGTTCTGCTCCGGGAGTACTCTGAGCTGCTGAGGAGTGTGAGCGAAGAAGCAGACCAATCGTCTACAGCTCGTCCCATCCTTGCATGGCTGCGTTCGATAACGAGCAGGGTGGAGCCAGCTCTCGAAAACGCCATGCGCGAACTCGCACAAATCACCCCTCTTACAAATTCCATTCCGGAACTCCGGGCAAGTAGTACCGGAGTAGTGATACTTCCTCAAGTCTCTCCGGCGGGCTTTCTCCCCGGGATGAGCGTACGGACACTGTGTCCAATCATGTGAACTGCCGCGAGCGCATTTCTTCACCTTGAAATCGAACATCCGAAAGTGATCGGAGGAGAAAGAATCCACAGGACCGTCAGACAACTCCACATCAAAATCTGCTCCGGGTTCCTTCTCCATCACAACACAGTCGAGATCAATGCATGATATTGAAGAGAGTAGGAAGAAAACTCACCGACCGGGAAAGCAGAGAGAGAACAGTGCGGAGACTCCATTTCTGCCAGTTTCAAAGATTTGGATCGTCTTGTAGCAGGGGAAGATGAATACAAACCGTCGGATTAACTGGGTGGGGCTCACAAACCATCATTTCGGGCCCCACTTTGAGAGTGTCCGCTGAAATACCGGCAGTGGTTGCTCTCCGAACAGTTAACCATGGTTGGGTTAGCAGACTACTCCTCAGCTCTGACTATTTTTAAATATTATTTATTAAAAATATAATTAAAACTCACTTAATTTCAATATTTCATGCTTGAAGCCGGAAGGGTTAATTGGATTATAGATATTAATTAATATATTTTTTTTATTATTTATTGAAATTATAAATAGGAGGAGTACGTGGGGAGTGGGTCGTTGGGGGAGAATAAAAGAGTGGACAGATGGCAAAACATAGGAGCGCGGGGCAGTAATCGCGTACAACCAAAGACAGAATCTAGACGATGTACGAGAAATAGAATGATACTATGCCTCCCTTTTTCAAATTCCTTCTGTAAGGGCACGACCACCGTCTTTTGCTGTTCCCTATTCTACTCGCTTTTTTTTGCTTTTCTTCTTTTTATTCTCATTTACATAATTTATTTTTACTATTAATGTCACATTTACTCTATTATCATACTCTCTGAATATATTTATCGACGTGTCCAACGATTATTGAATGTAACATTATTCCATTTTTATATACGTTATACCCTAGAGCAAGATTGGTTACATTTTTTTTAGCTGTGACTATCTATTCTTTTATTATATAATATATTTTTCTACGATTTTGATACGCTAGTGACGTAATAATGATCGCAAAGTAAAAAAAAATAATAACTATAGTGGAGGACTTTGACAAAATTGGTGGAAGACTTGGTCAATAACCGATGGGGAGAAAGTAATAAGGTTGACTGAGCTCCATTACTATCAATACAAGTCCTAAATAAAAATAAAACTAAACTATCTAATTAGCATATTTAATTGGAGATTTGTTGGGTCTAATACTAAACTAATCAAGATTCTTAAATTTATTTAATTAAATTATTTTTAATACCTCTAATCGGGTAGACACGTAGACTGAGTACTAGATATCTATACAACTATGGTCAATGGGTATGAAATCAGGCCAAGATCCAGTCTAAGCCCGGTTCAGTCTTAGTTTAACGAGCCTTGGTCTGATAATTTGGGAGTGACCCATAAGTATGAGCCATGAGGTGGTATATTAAGATAGTGTGCAATTTAATATTTTTCTTGCATGAAACGAATCAATCTGATTATTTCAATATTAAAATTAAAATTTTAAAATACTTTTACAAATTAACCAAAATATAAATAAATGTTACAAACGAACAAAAATAATTACAAGTTCACTTTTATGTCTAATAGGTAAATATACAAGGTCAATTTCTCGAAAGATACGATCACATGATTCGATTTAAAAACTAGGACGTTCTTGGGCCAAAAGGAAACAATCTTTACTCACAGTAAAAATGTGAGGTTAAAATTGTTTATAAATGTTTGAAGTGTGCAGACTTTGGACCCCTCTTGGAACCGCCCAAGAACCGGCCCGAAACTGCGATCCGGTTCGGTCCGCCAACTAGCTCTGTCCACCCTTAATTAAAACGACTATAAATTATAATGACCAAAATCATAGTTGCTCCATTAGTCTACCCTTTAAGTGAAAATCTTCGTTGAGTAAATGAATTAGAAGGGTAAGTGCATTGCATTTCTCTTAAATTACATCAATATAGGGAGCATGATAGTCTATTGTTATATTCTCTTAAACTACTCGCTGCCACGTCAAACAACAATTTATGCAATAAATATAAAAAATTAACTTTTTATAATTTGTTACATTAATTATACTCATTGTTGTTTGGCACGTTAACAAGTATTTTAAAAAAATAAAATAAAAAATTAAATCAACATTAATTTGTATTATATTCTATATTTTTTTAGAGAATAATGCTAGGTGTACTATCTTATTTCACTATTTTAAAAAAGGATAATTATCAATTTGAACCCTGTTGTAACACCCCTAATTTCGTACCCGTATTTCCCATATTATTATTATTATTATTATTTTTTTTTTATATATACATTAAACTTATACTTAAGCGGAAACTCAATCAGAATTTAAAACGGAATTGAAATCGGACCTCTAAAACATTTAAAACAAAACGTTTAATAATTAAATAAAGCTTAAAACATTTAATTATTAAACAATTAAAACAATCAAAAGAAGGGAGGGCAGAATCGGAATTCTGCCCTCAAAAGTAGCAGCGACCAGGCGCTGCTATATGCAGCGCTCGGTCGCCGAGTGCTGTCGCTGAGCAGCGATCGATCTCTGCTCGGCAGCAGAGATCGATCGCTGCACTGGAAGGCAACCACAGCGATCGATCTCTGCGCCGTGCAGAGATCGATCGCTGCACTAGGCAGCGATCTCGATCACTGCTAGCTATGGCAGCGATCGATCTCTGCTCTGCAGCAGAGATCTATCGCTGCAAGCATGCAGCGATTTCCTCCTTCAGACTTCCAACCTTCAACACTTATCATTTTTATAGCATTTAACATATCTGTTTGCTCTCTGGAATCCGATTTCCAGAGAGCAAACCTCCTTTTCTTTACACCAAATTTCCATATAACTCACAACTTAAATCTACTTAAATCCAATTTAAACGTATTCTAAACTCAATCGACTCGAGTCGGACTTTGCGAAGTCCAACTGCGTGGATAGCTCTAAACATCGAGCATAACCGTATCAACCTAAAACCAATCAAAACATTTCCAAAACATTCATTAAACAGTTTAAACCAAAACGTTTTACATACAATTACCAAAACGTTATCTAATCCCTATCCAGATCCAAACAACCTAAGTATACTATACAATTATCAACTCAAAACATCCCAAAATAAACCCAGAGTTCAGACATACATCCCCACGGGTCATATTGCGCCTCGACTGCCCAGCGCACACCCACGAGCATCATCCATCAACTGCCTCCGACATCAGGAGGAGGAACGTCGTCCTCACCTGGATCTACGTCACCTAGCAGATCACCTACACCATACAGACACATATGAGATATTGAAATCTCAGTAAGCTACGTAAATGCAGATGCATGCGTGCGTATGCCATTCAGAAATCATGCTCAGATTCAGATTACAGATACAGAATTACAGATTACAGATTCCTTACGTCACAGACAGACAGAATTGTCACTGAAACCTCTACCCACTAAGCGGAGAGGGCCCATCCAGCGGTCGGACTACCCTTTCCACCTAGAGAGGGGGGGTACACGCTTGCAACACGCACAGCCGTGCCTGAGCCCCATCCCGCGTGACCAGAAACAGACAGATTACGTTTATTCATTCAGATTTCGTTACAGATTTCATTTCAGATATACGTTCCTTTTCTTAAAAACACGTGCAGAAATTCCTTTTCATGACTTTCGAAAACCGTGATGCATGAACAGTTCATATCAGCGGAAAGTAAACAAACAGTTCATATCAGCAGACAATATAACATAACCTATAAACAATTAACCTAACTACCCAACCTAAACAACGTAAAACAAGGAACCCTCAAGGATCCTTGATACGACGACGAAGTATGGTGTAGACCTTTCGGTCAAGCAAGTCACGAGAACTTACCTTGAGCGCGCTGGATCTCAAGCTTCGTCCACTGGAGTCGCGTGTCTGAGGTAAAACACGATATTTGCCGTTAAAACCGAATTAAGCAATTAAACGTCCAAATTAGCAAAACCTTAACTAAAGATACTTCCTAATGCTTTAATTCGATTTATTAAGCTAATTCATCGAGCAATCGAACTTTTTTCCGAAAACCCTAAAATTCTCGGATTTTAAACTTTTTCACGAATCGATTTATCTTCGTCCGATAACGTCCAATACGTTTAATATATACGTAATTATAGCTAACCTATTAATTACGAAGCCTAAATCGCGTTTTTAACAGAAAACCTAATTTAAACCCTAACCCTAAATCAAACCAAAACTCGAAATAAACGACCGAAGACTAAAGCTACATACCGAGGGTAGCGAGAGAGGAAGAAAACGTGAAGGACGGAGGAGGAACGGAAGAGAAACGGAGGTCGGAATCGTTGGAATCGCCGGCGGCCGAGAGAGGGTTTGCTCTCTGTTTTCGTGCGATCCAGAGAGAAAAAGAAGGAAAGAGAGAAAGTGAGGGAGAAGTGAGGGTTTGTGATGTTTTTAATAAAAATTATCTTGCAAATTACCATTTTGCCCTTCTTATTTAAATCTATTTGTTTCGTCCTTCGTTTCGTTAATCGTCCTTCGATTCGGATTTTCGAAAATTCCATATTTTGCCAACAACTCATATTCATCACCAGGGCTTTATTAAAACTGTCCGTTCTCCATTTGGACCTCATTTGTTATTTTTACGAGAACGTCTCTTACATTACGAAAAGCGTATTTACTCGGAATATAGTGTTTGATCTCCGAAAATTTCCGTAAATTCCTTAAAATTCTTATTATTCGTTAGAATCGTAATGACGCTTTCTTTTTGTGAAACGGACCTGATTTGATATATTTACCAAAAATGCCACTAATAATATAATAATAATATAATCAAAGGTCCGTACAAACCGGATATTACACCTGTACTATACACTTTTTTTTCAATTCGCCTCATGTACTAAAAAAATCGGCAAACCGAATCTTGTACTTTGATTTTGTTATCATTTTTGACCTTCTATCAATAATTTCATTAAATCCCTATTTAAAAAATTACCAACCGATATTTGAAAAGTTTTTCGCATGGGTAGATCATAGAAAATTTTTCGTGATTTTCTAAAATTTGTATGATTTATTATAATAGTTTTATAAAATACTAAAATACAATTACAATAAATCGTACATGTGTTAAAAAATCACGAAAATTTTCAGATTATCTTTTCATTAAGTAGTGAACATGTGGTAAAATTTTTAACTAAATCTAAGATCGTTTGGTAATTTTTTAAATGAGGGTTTAATGAAATTGTTGATAAAATGTCAAAAATGATAACAAAATCAAATTACAGGGTTCGATTTGTTGGTTTTTTTAGTATAGGGGGCGAATTGAAAAAAAATGTATAGTACAGAGTTCAAATCGATAATTACCTTTTAAAAAATTAATTAACTTATCATACAATTATTTTATAATAAATTAATTTATTATATTAATTACACCTATAAATATTTGACAAATTAATAAATTTTTATAAGAAAATGAAATAATAGATTGTCGAGAAGGTGGTTGGTACAGACTGAGCTGCCGACAGTGAAGGGTTAGGTGGAGAGGTGTAGGAAAAGGGTATCTTCATTCAGGCATCAGATTGAGATTCTCCTTTTGCATTGTCTCTGATTTTATGAATAATTTTACAAATAATAAGTAAAAAACAAATTTTGTCGCTCGAGCGACACAGAAATGTTTGTCGTTTTAGAAGTAATTAAATGTGTGGCTTTTAAGATCCAATTGAAATGGGGCCATCTTGATGATTTTCTTCCGTGCATGGAGATTTTGGATTACTTAGATGCACAAACCTCACCTACCCACTACTTGTGGCAAAAGACTCAAGCCTAACTATAATAAATTTGATTTATCGAACCTTGAGAATTAAATAAGTCAGTGTAAGTAAGTTTAACAAGTCGAGTTTAACGAATCAACGACTAAGTATACAATGTAGTCCAAGTACGTGCTTTGATTTTTTTTTTATCAAATTTAATTACTCGTTTTCTGTTTTGATCTTATTGTTAATTTTTATCCCATTTTGATTCTCTTGTCAGAATTGATAATGAATCTCGTCGTTGTCTATGATTGATTTTGAAAATTATTATTGAATTTCAAAGTTTTTTTTTTTTTTTGCTAATCACTTAATTTACAATTAGATAAACATATCCTCATCAGACAACCTGATCCGCACAGATCAGGTGTCACGGTCTTACATTTTTAGAGAATGGAATATGCAACATTCGTTGCCTCATGAATGTAACGAGTCAACCTACGATGTCAACGACACCAATTGCCAACAACATTAGAGCGGACTTTCAATCTAATTCCCTCCGTGTTTTAAAATTCGATAGCAAATGACCCGATGAGATCTACACCATTCATCCACTATGGTAGGTAGCTCGAGGACGGTCCACAATAGACCAAGGCTTCGCCTCAAACCTTCTATATTCATCAGATCTCAAGATTGACAGCTCCTCCCCTGGCCAAAAATTGACTCGACGCAAATACACTGCAAAAAATGAGTAGGTGCCACGTCATCATATGATTTATTTCTTAATTTAAAAAAAGAAAACAAAGTGGAGCCACGAAGATCTGACTCATCACTTCCTTTTCGTAAGGGAAAAATCCTCCTCCTTAACAACTGTTTTCCATAAACCTAATCCTGATCACTGCTAATCATTTGATATTACAGTAACAGCTTGTCTATTAGTCCAATCTAATAACAAAGATACGATTTTTACCAAATATTTTTGTTTTTTAAAAGATTTGAATCAAACCCTTGTAATTTTTTAAACTGATGACAATGATTTTGCTTCAAAATCTCTTTTTTTTTGTTTGATTTACTTAATTAGGATGGTTTAATCTCGAGGAGTACTTCAATCATACGTGGGTGTATTTGGTTTGAACGTTTCTGTTAAAGGGGTGTTGGATAATATCTAAGAGATTGCTGGCCTGTGTTTTATTTCTAAAAATTCAGGTGAAGGAGCTCAAGAGTTTTTAATTTTCATGGAAGGACGTTTTTGTGGGCCTATAAGTATCTTCCCCACCATCTGAATTCCTCATTCCTTCGTTCGTTCTCTTTCAGCTTTCGTTTTCTCTCTCAAGCTCTCCACTTTTTGCTTCTCTCTCCTGTCGTTGCTCTTTGTGTCTAGTTCGGAGGCGGCAGCATCATGACCATCCTCATCGAGCAGCCTGATTTTGGTATGACTTCCGATTCTTTTCCGATCTTCTTTTTGCGTTTCTTTTTTGTTTTTTTTTGTTTTCTTGGAAATTTCGCGTTTTGAATCTGATTATTTGCAGGGTCCCAAGCGGAGGAACAGAAGTTTCAATGTGAGGGCAACGAGTTGATTTTGGATGGCGGATTCGCAGTGCCCAAGTCTTTGCAGAATAATGGGTTTGTGGCGCCGGAGATCAACTCGTTCGGTCAATCTTTCAGGTGCAATTTCTGGGTTTCTGTCGATTTTCCTTTTCTGTAGATTGGTTGCTGTCTGAGTGTTTTCTTGGAGTCTTTAATGGAGGAATATGGAAACGGATTGCAGGGACTATAAAGCTGAAAGCGAAAGGCAAAAGACAGTGGAAGAGTTCTATCGTTTAAACCACATAAACCAAACCTACGATTTCGTAAGTGGCAGAAAATAAAAACCCTTCTCGACCCTATTCGGACGGGGAGAAAAACCAGACGGTTTGGCCTAATTTCGGAAACAATGCAGGTGAAGAAGATGAGAGAGGAGTACGGAAAACTGGACAAATTAGAAATGAGCATCTGGGAATGCTGCGAGCTTCTCAACGACGTCGTCGACGACAGTGATCCTGATTTGGACGAACCACAAATCGAACATCTGTTGCAGACGGCAGAAGCAATCAGGAAAGATTATCCGAACGAAGACTGGTTGCACTTGACCGCGCTCATTCATGGTATGAAATTATCAAAAACCTCTGTTTTTTCCTTAATCAAAATGTTTGATTTACTGTTGATTTTATCAGATCTCGGAAAGGTTCTTCTTCTTCCTAGCTTTGGAGGGTTACCTCAATGGGCTGTTGTTGGTTAGTATACAAAACCTTCTGAGAACTTGCTCTGTTTTCTCGTCGGCTCTCTGCTAATCAAACCAGCAACTTCTCTATTGCAGGAGATACACACCCTCTTGGTTGTGCCTTTGATGAATCCATCGTACACCATAAGGTATAAAGAAAAGGTTAATTAGATACCATAATGTTAAAAAATAGGAATTAAGAGTAACTTTGTTCTTGATTTTCATAATCAAATTGCAGTACTTCAAGGATAATGCAGACATTAGAAATCCTAAGTTTAATACCGAGCTTGGAGTCTATAATGAAGGTTGTGGACTAGACAACGTAGTGATTTCATGGGGACACGACGATTACATGTATTTGGTACGAAATAAAACAAACCCTTCTGTTCTAATCCTCTGTTATTTATTTCTCAGTAGCTAAATCGCCATTGACGACCCTTTTTAGGTGGCGAAAGAAAATAAAACAACTTTACCGTCGGCTGCATTGTTCGTCATTAGATACCACTCTTTCTATCGTAAGAGCTAAATCTGAAACACCATTAGATCTCTGTTGTAGATGAGCTTGTTTAGAAATGAGCAATGGTGATTTTGTATTTTTACAGCGTTACACAAGGCAGGAGCATACACATTTCTTATGAACGAGGAGGACAGAGACAATCTGAAATGGCTCAAAGTGTTCAAGTAAAGCTTCTGTTTACTTTTTTGCGACTTCATTTGTTCAAGGGAGAAAAAGCTGAAGTGAAATGTTGTGAAATATTTGCAGTAAGTATGATCTTTACAGCAAGAGCAAGGTAAGAGTGGATGTGGAGAAGGTGAAGCCATACTATATGACTCTTGCTGAAAAGGTGGCCCTGCCATTTTCTGTCTTCTTTTGGACTAATTTAATCTGTAATTTTATGAATTTCTGAACTGGGTGCTTCTCTATTTGCAGTATTTCCCGACGAAGAAGCTCAGATGGTGATATATAATATGGAATGAAGAATGAAGATGAATTTGAATACTTTGATTCCGGGTGTGCAGTGTAATTTTTTTAGATCCTAGTGTGTTTCCAGTCGTCTGAATCATTTATTCAGAGAGAGAGAGAGAAACTTTCTTTAGATAATGTAATCCAGCCCTCAGTTTTTTTGGATCTTCAGTGGAATTTCGAGTTGTCGTAGTTGTTCTTCAGATCTCGTCACATAATTCAGCTCTAAAACTCAAAACAATAGTGACGATGAAATTGAAAGCTGAAATGATAAACACTACCGACAATATCCTAAAAACTAGGGTAAAATTGATCCGGCTCAATTATGTTTCTGACAGAATTGGCACCGAACTGAGAATAACTGAAAATTGAGTTTCGGTTTTTGTATCGGTTTTGTTGGGTTTAAAATTTGGTTTGGCCCATTTTTGAATGGTTCAAGTTTTTAATTTGTAATTTTCAATATAAAATTTAAAAAATTACGTAAATATTATAAATAAAATTCGAATTTGAATTTGATTGATTTTTAAAAAAATGAACCGTGAACCGAACCGATTCAATTTTCAGTTTTAACCGATCTGATTCAGGGCACTACTTAACACTGTTTCTTCTCAGCCCATCTTCTGCTAACAACAATTTCAGTCCATTTGTTTCAACCCACACTTGATGAATTATCATTAATGATATGGTCCGTTTGATTCCAATTTGGCAATTTCCATGGCTAATAGTTTATGTCGCATATTTCGATGCAATGCTCGTGGTGGCATACGTAGAGAGAGAGAGAGAGACTGCCAGGGGAGAAATTAAATGGCGCTTTCTATTGGCTGACAGGCTGAGACACCTAAAAAGTTGACCAATGAAGCAGCAAGCACCAGTGATTTCATCTCTGACACTTTTTTTTTGGATTTTTCCGTGGCGGATGCTTTCTATAAAAAGTCCCACACTTTCTCTCTCCCTTTATTCTCTCTCTCTCTAAAACAGGATGATGGGTGAGTCAACCGATGAATCTCCATTGTTGGGTGGTCATAGTTTTTCCAACAACAACAGGAAGAGGAAGAGTTGGAGCCGATCTCTGGTTTTCTTCCTCGGATTCATCGTCATCACAAGTTAGTCATCTTTTATTTTTTTCGTAGAAGCTGATTAATCGCCGTTCATTTTGTCCGTCTTTACTGGATTTTTTTTTTTTTTTTTTTACTTTAGGGACATAATTAATTATATCCAACTGTACGGTTTTGAATAGTAAGAATTTGCAAAATCTGTGGTTGACTAAAGAAGAAGTTGTTACCCTTAGTTTTGGCTGAATAACTCTGCAATTCTCTAGTTATCGGGTTTCAGCAGGAAGGGAATTTGACCAGTTGGGTGCTGGGACGACGAGAAAGGTCTGACAATGGCGGAAATCAGATTGGTGATTCGGGAATCGTTGAGTCAGATCAAGCAGTCGTCGCCGCAGATGATGGCCGGTGCTCTGAAATTGGAGTCTCTGTGCTCCGGAGGGGAGGGCACGCCGTCGATGCTGCAGTGGCGACTGCTCTGTGTCTCGGCGTTGTAAATCCGATGGCTAGTGGAATCGGAGGCGGAGGGTTCATGGTGGTTCGATCTTCTTCAACCCTTGTAGCTCAAGCATTCGATTTCAGGGAAACTGCTCCATTAGCTGCTTCACAGGTCCCATCTCCGAGAAAAATTAGATTTTGAAAAGGGTTAAATCATGCTTCTCGTTTAAAAAAACTTTCGCAATGCTAAAAAAAAACCTTAAACAAAATCCCTGGTGAGAGTGTTTACCCTCCGTTCTTAATTTTACACTAGAACGGAGTGTTCACCCTCCGCGCAAGGTTGTTCACCCTTCATTCACCATCCGTGATTTATAAATTAAATTTTAAAAAAATATTAAACGATATTTAATTTAATTGAAATTTTTACACATATTCATCACATAATGGAAAAACAATCTGAAAAGTTTCGTGATTTTCTAACAATTGTACGATTTATTGTAATTTTAATTAGTTATTTTATAAAAAAATTATAATAAATCATACAAGTGTTAAAAAATCACGAAACTTTTCAGATTATCTTCCCATTATGTTATGAACATGTTGTAAAAATTTCAAATAAATTGAATGTCGTTTGGTATTTTTTTAAAATTAATATTCGTTCCTTCTTCACTTAGTGAAGAATATGTGGTAAATTGAACGAATATTAATTTTAAAAAATATCAAACGATATTCAATTTACTTGAAAATTTTACCACATGTCCATCACATCATGGGAAGATAATCTGTAAAGTTTCTTGATTTTCTAACCTTTGTATGATTTATTATAATTATTTTATAAAATAATTAATTAAAATCACAATAAATCGTACAAGTGTTAGAAAATCACGAAACTTTTCAAATTATTTTTTCGTTATGTGATGAATATGTAGTAAAAATTTCAAGTAAATTGAATATCGTTTGATATTTTTTTTAAAATTAATTTATAAATCACGGATGATGAATGAAGGGTGAACACCCCCTTGCGCAGAGGGTGAACATCCCTGCGTAGAGGGTGAATACTCCGTTCTAGTGTAAAATTGAAAACAGATGGTGAATGGAGAGCGAACACCCCGCTAGAGGTGTTTTTGCTCGTTTTTGATAGTTTAAGGATTTTTTAGCATAAACATAATTTGAGACTTTTTTTAAACAAGATGCATACTCCTATGAGGTTAAAATGATTTTAACCCTTTTGAAAATGATAATTTTCTGCAGAAATTTTGATTGAAATTTCATTTTCCATTAATAAACAGGATATGTATCAGAAGAATATAAAAGACAAATACGTTGGTCCACTGGCAGCGGGAGTTCCGGGAGAGATAGCTGGTCTACACGAAGCTTGGCTAAGACATGGCCGCCTGCCATGGAGCTCGTTATTCCAGCCGGCAATAAAGCTTGCCACTGATGGTTACAATATTGCCCCTTATCTCGCATCAAGCATAGCTAAGAGTGCGAAAGCTATCTTGACAGACCCGGGTTTGAAAAAAGTGTTTGCACCAAACGGCAAGCTCTTAAAAGCTGGTGATTTGTGCTACAATGTTGAGCTCGGCCGAAGCTTACAAACGATCGCAGAAGGACCTCAAAGCTTTTTCAATGGAAGTTTGGGACGAAGGCTAGTGAAGGATGTGAGAGAAGCTGGAGGAGTTTTAACAATGGAGGATCTGAGGACCTACAAAGTCAATGTGATGGATGCAATGGCTGTTAATGCAATGGGATATACAATCTTTGGAATGCCACCTCCTTCGAGCGGAACTCTCGGGATTTCGATGGTTAGTGTGATATATATGGTCCGGGACGTTAATGAACTAAACCCGATTGCCACTGGTCTTTTCTCTTCTGTTGTGCTTTCAATATTTCAAAATACTTCGTTTCTCATAAAAAGAAAAAAATTGCGTGAGATAAACCTGATGTTTCGATGTCCATAAGCAGGTGATGAAAATTTTTGAAAGCTACGGAAAGACGGATGTGAATAAGGGAGACCTCGGTCTGCATCGCCTGATTGAAGCGTTGAAACACATGTTTGCTAAAAGAATGAGCTTGGGCGACCCCAATTTCGTAAACATAGATCAATCTATAGAAGACATGCTTTCCCCGTCTTTTGCAGCAGAAATCCGGGAGAAAATATTCGACAACACAACTTTCCCTGCAGACCATTATATGTACAGGTGGTAAATGGTACTCATCCAATTTGTTTGGCTAGATCTTGCATTAATCTGCTCTAATTTTTTGGTTTTCAGGTGGAATCAGTTGAGAGATCATGGAACGAGCCATTTTTGCATTGTCGATGCAGATAGGAATGCTGTGTCGATGACAAGTACCGTAAATTATCCATTTGGTGGCGGATTTATGTCTCCTTCTACTGGCATTGTACTCAACAATGAGATGGGTGATTTCTCAACACCCACTGAAGTTTACCCAGATATGCTCCCACCTGCACCTGCAAATTTCATCGAGCCGAAAAAACGACCTTTATCGTCCATGACCCCAATTATTATCACCAAGGTAACAAATAATCATAAAAACTATCATTTCAACCTACATGAATTCCTAATCCTATGTTAATCCTTTGCAGGATGATCAGTTAGTAGGGGTGATTGGTGGAAGTGGAGGAATGAACATAATTCCAGCAGTAACTCAGGTTTTTCTCAACCATTTCGTTCTCGGATTCGAACCACTAGTTGCAGTCCAGAGTCCGAGAATCTACCATAAGGTTCGAGGCATCTTTCATTTGGCTAGATAAACAATTTGGAAGAGCTCCTGTTTTAATAGTTTCTATTTTGGTGCAGCTAATACCAAATGTGGTGGTGTACGAAAACTGGACGGTTATAGACGGAGATCACATCGAACTTTCCGAAAAAAGTAAGGTTTTCTTAGAGGAGAGGGGTCACCAACTTATGGGCAAAGCAGGGGGAGCTATAGTCCAGCTTGTTGTTCAAACTATCAAAAACCCAATTATGATGAACAAGGAAAATGGAAATACAGTAATCCATGGTACCCTCACAGCTGTTAGTGACCCTCGAAAGGATGGAAAGCCTGCAGCCATCTAGATCCTGGTGTTTAGACTGAAAACTTAGCAGTCTGACTAATTTTATAGGTCAATAAAATCCACAGTAGAAATCTATCTTGTATATCTCCATAAACATAAACATTGTAACCTATTATGATTATGATTGTAAGATTATTTGTTCTGTTCGAGAATGACTAGTAACTTCAATATGATTCCCTCCAGTTTGCTCGATCCAGATAAAGAACAATGCTAAAAATCAACTTTAGCCCACAACCAAAAACCAATGGCATGAACATAAAAAATGAAAGTCCATCGAGAGCCTGACCTGTGAATTTTTCAGTATGTTTTGTCCGTCAGCTGTATTGAAGATAAAATGCTAGACTTGTTCGTCTCAGCAGTATAACCATTCATAACTATTTCTTCCAGGATCTCCACAACTGTATTTTGAATTACGGCAACTCTAAGCTCAAACTTCGCCGGTTCCTGATCAACGTGATGAGCGTCGATTTTTTAACCATGCCTTCATTCATTTTTCTGAACCAATTCCTCAATCCATAAACAGCATGACAAATTCGAGCTCAGAGAGAGAGAGAGAGAGAGTGTGAGAGAGAGAGACTGGTCGCAGCAGAACGGTTTTAGCGGGAGAGACGTTCAAAATTAGTAGCTTTATTAGAACCGAACCGGTCACCACGATTAGGTTCGGTCGGTTGTTTTTAGACTAAAACTGATAGTCGGTTTGCCAGGCAAGAAACGAAAAATATCGGTTCGGGATTGGTTTTCGGGATAAACCGGGAAAACCGAAGCGAACCGATGTCTTTACAAAAGCCCTAACTTCTTTCGCCCTTGGGAGCTGCAGTGGTCCATCCTCGAGGGATTCAATCGTCGAGCGATTCCGATTTCCGAACTGCTGTCTCTCCAAATTTTGACCTCCACGTTTCCGGTTCTCTCCTTGGTCCACTTCTCCGTTCTCCTGCTTCGAGTGAATATATTGCTACCTGTTGCTCCAATCCCATTGTTTCTGTCTCTGTTTTGTCGCTCAGTGGGCTGTTCTTCTTTGCCTAGACATTTAAACAAGGTTCTCACTTCTCTACGGCCGTCACAATCAGTGAACATTGAAGGTATTTAAGGAGCAGCAGATCCTTGTGCAGTAATTTCTTTTGGTCCTTTGGGGAAAGAAGAGAGAAATATATAGTGACAGTTTAAATGGATGAAATAACGGAACTTTTAGAGAAGAACCGAATTGAAGATGTCAGTTGGCTTTGTTCTCTGTCGGAATCGGAGCTTGTGAGTGTTTTAGAGCCATATACTAGTTTCTTTTTTCTCTATTATATTTCTTATGATGATTTCACGTTTGATCATATTATTGTACATGCTTATTCTTTATCCAGCTGATTCTCTAGATCAGCTTTTATAAAAATACTCGTGTGCATTCATATTGAGTTCGTAAACGTTATTTCATACTTGTTACTTTAGAGTTGTGTTTGCAGGAATTTCAATAACTGGGCTTCGTCACTAAGAACTAGGGTACATAATTTGAATAGATTGCAACATTTTTCCTTTAAAACTAATATCATTAATGGGGATTTTCTACTCAAGTCCACCATTTGATGACTGGTGTACATAAATAAACCTTCCAGTTATAAGTTGTTTAACCTTGACGTTAAAAGTTCACATTTTTTCAGGATCTATTGATTACTCTAAAGATGCTTGTTCTCCAACGTGCAAAAATAATTGGCCATGAGGAATTAGTGAAGAAGTTTGATTTGAAAACTCTTCGGGGCATTGGTATAAATTTTTTTCGTTTCTTGTTTTTGAAATATAATTTATGTTCCATTTTGTTCAAGTTAAAAATATAAGATTTTGCATAAATTTTTTATTCGAGGACAAATGGTTACCTCTATTAAACAGTGTCTCAATGGGAACCAATCTATGCAGCCAAATATCAGAAATGGTTATGGTTATAATTTTCTAATTAACTTATTATCTCTTTCTCCAGTTCTTCATATGCACAGAGAAACATTTTTCACGAACTTATTTAGTGCAGTTCGTAGTCTAATATATCTGAAAGTAGAGCAGGAATTTGCAGAAATTAGGTTGAAGAAATATAAAACAGAGTACACATGGGAAATTTGAGTAGACAGGTGATGATAAAAGAATATTCTACAGTAATTTGAATCTATGAGATTAAGGACACTTATCAAACAGTTGAACTGAAGGTAAAAGTTTGCTTGCATAAAGGAAGGAAAGAAAAATATAAATGCCTATTGCCTGTGTTTCTGCCAGCTCTTGGAAGGCTAATAACTCACAAGAGTATTAACACACATTATAGTTGGTACACAGAATGGCCGGAATCTATTGTTCTTTTAGGATTATATATTTCGACTTATTCCTAAGATGTAATATTAGATGCTGGAAAACAACAAAAAAAAAATTGTTGGAAACTTTGGAATGGCATGTTTTAAAACTTCGATAATGCTGCTAGTAGTAGTCTCTTCTTTAGAATGAATCTTTCTTTTTTGTTTCAAAACGCCCGTGGCCATTGTTCCACTCTTAAAATCCATTGTTGGTCTGTTTATGTGGCATCTCTTGAATCCCAGTGCTCCCTGTTTAATGCCCTTATTTATTTCTAGGGAAATATTTTACGGTCATTCTGCAGTACATGCGGTATCATTATTACAGGGCTATGATTTTAGAGAGAAATTTATGCATTCAATGTATTAATTTTCTTGAATTAGGTTTTGTTTTGATGGAACAAGTCAAAGGAAAGCTTACATCAAATATTCCTGATTTGGCGCACTCTACATCCTGTCTAGATGGTTGCAATTTATTAAATTGTAGTCTTGAGAAAGTTATGTCATATGAAGAGTTGAAGACAAGTATTGGTTCTGATAATAGAAAGAAACCTGGAAAAAGGTTAGTATAAATTATACTATGTAAGATAGGTGTTCTCTGAATAATCATAAGATAGGTTTTCTCTGAATTACGTATTTTTCATAACTATGATTTTCATTACCTTTCCTTCTAGTAGAGTTTTTAGTTTAAAGTATTTTTATTGATTCACGTTATAGAGTTTTTAATTTAAAGTATTTTTATTGATTCGCATGCCTTTGATAGCTCGAATGTGGGAGGAGCGATTTAGTTTACCTTTGGTCTTTTACATGAATGCTTTTCTTTGATGATTTTTCCAGAATACCTCTTCCTCCTGTTAAAACATTAGTTTTTACCTGATGGGGGATTACTTTTATACTTGTTAATTCAGGCCACGAGGTTCTTAACCATCAATCTTTGTTGTGATATTTTTATTGAATTCTTGCCGACATAAATTGCGTTGTAAGATTAGCAAGATCTTGTTTTGCATTTGGTTTTAATTTTCTGATATACAGCTGTTGATTAACATAAGCTATTTCTTCATAGATCACGAGCGAAAAAGATGATCGATGAAGAAGATATGAAGTAGAAGATTTTGGATAAAGACCCTCTGACACATGGCACGTTATCAAGTAAATCGCCATATATTAGAGGGAGCGGACATTACCATGTCTGAAAAAGAGTGCAGGAACCTGAATTACAAGCCTTTTGAGTTTGATACGGTACTTTTGTTAATTGATTTTAGTCGATAACACTTTACCAATTTTGATGATCATTTTGACGGACTTAGCCATTTTCAGATTATTTGTTCCTCTGTCTCGTACGTATAGTCATGCCTCAAACTTGAACTGTGAGGTGCATTAGTGATGTACTCTTATCTGATTCAAGAAACTATCCATTTCTGCTGACATTTATCTTTAGTTCACTTATTGTGATGCTGTTACTGGCGTATTGTACTTGATTGATGATTGTACAATGCACATTTACCATCACTATATATGTTCGTAATATTGGCAATGTTCTCAATACATGCTTCCTCAGTTAGAATATGTTTATATTCTAACATTATAATAAAATTAATAACTATTTTAAATTCATTGTTATGATATAGTTTTAAAATTTTGTAAAAAAAATAGTCGCAAATTTTGATCGAAAAACACTTTAATTCAGCTCGTTCAGCTTTTTTGTGATCATGAAAGATGATTGGGTAGAATTCGCATTTAGATTTAGAAATCTTGCTCTCGCTAGACTCGATTTTACGTGAAAATTGAAACGTAATGAATATTTCTACATGTTGTCCGATTGGTTTATTGGTAAGAAAGTATATAAATAGCATAGCATAACATAACATGCTCATTAAGAATGTACAAAGTATTTGCGACTCAACAATCTTCACTGCGGGCCAATATCTCCATTGGTTTGAACGCACGGATCAGTACATTTCGCTGCGGCCAAAGCCTCGTCTTTCTTTTCCTCAATATCTTTAGCAGTCAAGAAGCTCGGCTGATTAGTCGATGAAAGCAGCCTCGCCCACATTCTGTCTGTTATCACCACCTTGTTTGGCCTCTCGTTGATTCTCTGCCAACCAGTCAAAGTTAGTCGTAGACCGAAATGATGCAATGAACATATATTATAAAGAAGATTTACATAGTGTCTAAGCTATACTCACGTGGAAAGGTATGTAAGAATGTCTTCCATTGACAGGGGCACATGTGAAGACCAGATAGACACCATAGCTCCATCGGATGGCA
>CM039512.1:7487603-7593994 GCA_022432975.1 Begonia masoniana | reverse complement strand
CAAACCTCGCGGACCCTATGACCGGCGGTCTTTGAATTTTGCCGTAAACGGACGGTCTCTTGCAAAACAGAGACTGTCCGTTAAAGAGGAAAGAATCCAAGATCAAGAGAATCTAAAAAATGAGTTATTTAGAAAGAAAGTTTTTCACGTGCATTTCACATGATGAAGGCAAAAGTCGAGTTTGATTTTGTTAAAGAAAGAAAAAGATTGAGAGGAGTATTGTAAATAATTTATAACATTAATGTGCAATTTATCCTAAATTAAAATAAAATAAAAAATACTGTGACCTGTGTGTGCACAATTAGAACTGTTACGCGTGGCCAAAGACTCAAAGGTGGAAAGTGTGAATATGAGGTATCTTCTGGAAGAGTGGACTGGACGTAATAAATAGGCATTCATGAAGAAATTTCCAACTTTGAAATTATGGAAAAGAAGACAAGTAAAACGCAGTCGCAACCTACCAATCTTGCATGAGTCTTTCTTTTCTTTTTTTTGTCAAAGATGCTTCTGTAGAAGAATAAACCTAGCAAAATGGTATCGTTCTCGCTGATGGATGATGTGTTTATATATTAATAAATTCAAAAAAATGAGCAAATGGGTTCTGGAAAGATTAATAATTTTCGATGGAAGTAATGAAACAGCAGAGAAAAGCTGCAGATGTTGTTTCAGACATGTTTGCTGACTTCTTAGCCTCTTGTTTTATTCGTCAACAGTCAACTTCGTTACTCTGACGTATCGGCCATAGCTTTTTCCTCCACCAAGAACCCTCTAGTCGATGGTATTAATTTAATATTTTCTTTAGTTTTCGTTGCTTTCCATATTGAATCCGTGTGTTGTTTCCATAAATCTAAAAACCCTCCGATTCCACGCATCTCTCTCTCTCAGTTCGTGAACTATCACTTTAAGCCACCTGTTGTTTCGAAAAGGGGAAAACCCCGGAAGTCTGTAGGTAAGCCTAGTCGCATCGCTTGTTTTCTACCAGCAGAGATTGCCTTTTTCTCCCTTCTTCTTTCTGGGTTCGCCGACTAATACGTCTCTGTCTGTTCTTTTCGCTGAAACGATACAGTTTGTGCCCCTTCCTTAAATTATCTGAAAGAAATCGTTATTTAATCTCCGACTTCTGGTTTCTCAGGTTGAAGTTTGAGTCAGAACTCAGTTTTTAGCTTTTCCGAGCGGATTTGAGAATTATTTTCTCCCGACTTGATGGGGACCCCGGATTATTGTAATAAGATCAAGCTCGTCGCCGGCCAAGCTGGTTATGTTCTGGAAGATGTCCCTCATTTGTCTGATTATCTTCCCGATCTCCCTGTACGTCGTTGTTTCACTTTTCTGATTGAATTTTTTATACCTGCAGCTTTCAGAAAATTAAGGAAAGCTAATTTCATCAGAAAGTTTCACTTTCTAAAGATTATTTTTCTTTCTTTTTTTTTTTTTTTTGCTGTTTTGAATCTGTCAATTTGTGGTTTAGAAGCTTAAATTACACATAATCTAGTCATTTGACTTGATGATCGGTGATTAAATTGAGTTGACTGAGTATATTTGGCTGGTTTTTGTTGCAGACTTATCCTAATCCACTGCAAAACAATCCTGCTTACTCAGTTGTGAAGTGAGTTATTTCCTATTTCTTTATGATTGTATCATCTGAGTTTAGAAATTAGGCTCGAAATAAACAAATGGCGAGAAACGAAAGAGTCAACAATGATATAACTAACTGACAAATCATGTTTTGCAGGCAGTATTTTGTGGATGTTGATGACACTGTCGCTGAGAAGGTCAATCTTTTCCTCAAATCTATGTTCCAAGCCTGTTTGTGTTTATCTGCTATTTCTTTTTCTTTTGCATTTTGCTTACCTTTTTGAAACTCGGATTAAATGTTATACATTGTGGATTGCTATCACAGATTGTAGTCCACAAGAACAGCCCTCGAGGAACCCATTTTCGACGGGCCGGACCTCGTCAAAAGGTATTTAAATTTGTATTTTATTCTGACATAGTTCATATGGTAAACTATTTTGATTATTGAAATGCGTTTTTCAGGTATATTTCGAGTCGGACGAAGTTCATGCTTGTATCGTCACGTGTGGGGGTCTATGCCCTGGGCTCAACACGGTCATAAGAGAAATAGTATGTGGTTTGTACCATATGTATGGTGTCACAAGAGTTCTTGGAATCGACGTAAGTAACTAAACAAATCCAACATTCAAATTCTTTGTCGTCGGAGCGTTTGAATAATTCATCGCTTTTGTTGTTAGTTCGGGAAATTTTTTTACTTATACCTTGATTGATTTTGTAGGGAGGATATAAAGGGTTTTATTCTCGAAACACAATTACTTTGACTCCGAAGGTCGTGAATGACATTCATAAGCGTGGTGGGACCATTCTTGGTACTTCACGAGGCGGCTATGAGAAGTCAAAGATTGTTGACAGCATCGAGGATAGGAAAATTAATCAGGTATTAGTTTTTCTCTAGAAGACAACTTATGGGAAAAGAAAGGTATCGATCTTGGGCTTATTGATCGTTGATCGTCAGGTTTACATAATCGGAGGAGATGGAACTCAAAAGGGAGCCTCTGTCATATTTGAGGTAATTTTAGTTAGTAAACACGATTAGGCTTTGTAATTTTGGCAAGTTCAGATCTCTTATCGTGTTACTTGATTATACTTCCACAGGAAGTTAAAAGGAGAGGCCTGAAAGTGGCTATTGCCGGAATTCCAAAAACGATAGATAACGACATTCCGGTACGTATATTTCTCTGACATGTTTCGGACAACATATCAAGAGTCCTTGAAAAAGATGTTTGGTTTAATGTTGTCTTCTTGCCCCTTGGCGATACAGGTCATCGACAAGTCTTTTGGCTTTGACACTGCTGTCGAAGAGGCTCAACGTGCGATTAATGCTGCACATGTTGAAGCTGAAAGTATTGAAAATGGAATCGGTTTGGTGAAGCTCATGGGCCGTTACAGCGGTAAATATTCGGTTTCTTATGATTTTTCTCCCCGTTTTCAAGAAATTGTCATTGTAAAAGCTTACTAAAACTGTACTTTCTTGGTATAACTAGTCTTAATATCGTGTACTCAATTATTTCGTTCATATAATAACAAATGGAGCTTTCCTATTTAAAGAAATCTGTTGACAAAACTTATTTACTGCAATTTATCTGATATTTAATTCGCTCGTTTTCTGTGATTTTTTTCTTTAAGAGTTGTGTCCGTAAATCTTGGTGTTCATTTTTTGTTATTTCTTTTTCGTGTAGTCGCTTGATATTTTAACACTATCAATTGCATTTTAATACATATTGCATGAAGAATGCAAGTTGGATCTATATATATTTATGTGACAAGTCTCTCGTTGTACAGGTTTTATCGCTATGTACGCAACTCTCGCTAGCAGAGATGTCGATTGTTGCTTGATTCCGGAGTTGCCTTTCTACCTTGAAGGTCAAGGTGGACTTTTCGAATATATAGAGAAACGACTCAAAGAAAACGGCCACATGGTCTTGGTCATTGCTGAAGGTGCAGGGCAGGAACTTCTTACTGAAAGCATCAAAGCAGATAAAGAAGATGCGTCGGGAAATAAGCTCCTTCAGGATGTCGGCCTATGGATATCCGAGAAAATCAAGGTATTAGACCTCGATTCATCTTGTGTGGGGATGACTTGATTAATGGGTTTTAAGTTTTCCTCTTCGTACCAGTAAATTAGCATTGGGTTGGACGATCCGAGTCTTTTTCAAAAGTCGATCGATCAACCCGGTTTTAGCCCATTGTCGGGTCTACGTTTTAAGTAAACGATCGGTTTCTATTTTGCAGGACCATTTTGCTAAACAAAGGAAGATGACCATAAACCTCAAATATATTGGTAACTTTTCCAAAACGTTTTTGATTTACTCATAAATGACGAATGATTTAACGATACCGGCCTTCTACTTCACGACAGATCCTACGTATATGATCCGAGCTATTCCGAGCAATGCGTCTGACAACGTCTACTGCACCCTTCTTGCACAAAGTGCCATCCATGGAGCTATGGCTGGCTATACTGGCTTCACATGTGCCCCTGTCAATGGAAGACATTCTTACATACCTTTCCACGTGAGTATAGCTTAGACACTGTAAATCTTCTTTATAATGTATGTTCATTGCATCATTTCGGTCTACGACTAACTTAACTGGTTGGCAGAGAATCAACGAGAGGCCAAACAAGGTGGTGATAACAGACAGAATGTGGGCGAGGCTGCTTTCGTCGACTAATCAGCCGAGCTTCTTGACTGCTAAAGATATTGAGGAAAAGAAAGACGAAGCTTTGGCCGCAGCAAAATGTACTGATCCGTGTGTTCAAACCAATGGAGATATTGGCCCGCAGTGAAGATTGTTGAGTCACTAATACTTTGTACATTCTTAATGAGCATGTTATGCTATGCTATTTATATACTTTCTTACCAATAAACCAATCGGACACGTAGAAATATTCGTTACGTTTTGATTTTCACATAAAATTGATCGGTCTGGCCAGAGCAAGGGAGTTGAGCAAGATTTCTAAATGTAATTGCGAATTCTACCCAATTATCTTTCATGATCACAAAATTTGCCTTGAAATATCTTGAATTAATGGGTTGTACCGACAAATATACTTGTTGGTGCGATTAAAAAGCTGTGCGAGCTGAATGAAAGTGTTTGTCGGTCATCACAATAAGTGAACTAAAGATAAATGTCAGCAGATATGGATAGTTTCTTGTTTGAGGCATAACTATACGAACGAAACAGATGAACAAATAATCTGAAAATGGCTAAGTCCGTCAAAATGATCATCAAAATTGGTGAAGTGTTATCGACTAATTTGAGAAATATGTATTAAAATAATTATAGGGAGTGGTATAGAGGTTCCCGGTTACAAAACTAGGCATTCATTTTATGCAAAAAGCTAATCAATATGTGCGTTCAATCAAAAAGTGGCAGTTATATGCAAAGTGGGCTCAGCATACACTAAAAATTAACTAACAAAAGTACCGTATCAAACTCAAAAGGCTTGTAATTCAGGTTCCTGCACTCTTCTTCAGACATGGTAATGTCCGCTTCCTCTAATATATGGCGATTTACTGGATAACGTGCCATGTGTCAGAGGGTCTTTATCCAAAATCTTCTACTTTATATCTTCTTCATCGATCATCTTTTTCGCTCGTGATCTATGAAGAAATAGCTTATGTTAATCAACAGCTGTATATCAGAAAATTAAAACCAAATGCAAAACACGATCTTGCTAATCTTACAACGCAATTTATATCGGCAAGAATTCAATAAAAATATCGCAACAAAGATTGATGGTTAAGAACCTCGTGGCCTGAATTAACAAGTATAACAGCAATCCCCCATCAGGTAAAAACTAATGTTTTAGCAGGAGGAATAGGTATTCTGGAAAAATCATCAAAGAAAAACTTTCATGTAAAAGAACAAAAGGTAAACTAAATCGCTCCTCCCACATTCGAGCTATCAAAGACACGTGAATCAATAAAAATACTTTAAACTAAAAACTCTACTAGAAGGAAAGGTATGAAAATCATAGTTATGAAAAATACGTAATTCAGAGAAAACCTATCTTATGATTATTCAGAGAACACCTATCTTACATAGTATAATTTATACTAACCTTTTTCCAGGTTTCTTTCTATTATCAGAACCAATACTTGTCTTCAACTCTTCATATGACATAACCTTCTCAAGACTACAATTTAATAAATTGCAACCATCTAGAACCGATGTAGAGTGCGCCAAATCAGGAATATTTGATGTAAGCTTTCCTTTGACTTGTTCCATCAAAACAAAACCTAATTCAAGTAAATTAATATATTGAATGCATAAATTTCTCTCTATAATCATAGCCCTGTAATAATGATACCGCAGGTACTGCAGAATGACCTTAAAATCTTTCCCTAGAAATAAATAAGGGCATTAAACAGGGAGCACTGGGATTCAAGAGATGCCACATAAACAGACCAACAATGCATTTTAAGAGTGGAACAATGGCCACGGGCTTTTTGAATCAAAAAAGAAAGATTCATTCTAAAGGAGAGACTACTAGAAGCAGCATTATCGAAGTTTTAAAACATGCCATTCCAAAGTTTCTAGCAATTTTTTTTTGTTGTTTTCCAGCATCTAATATTACATCTTAGGAATAAGTCGAAATATATAATCCTAAAAGAACAATAGATTCTGGCCATTCTGTGTACCAACTATAATGTGTGTTAATACTCTTGTGAGTTATTAGCCTTCCAAGAGCTGGCAGAAACACAGTCAATAGGCATTTATATTTTTCTTTCCTTCCTTTAGGCAAGCAAACTTTTACCTTCAGTTCAACTGTTTGATAAGTGTCCTTAATCTCATAGATTCAAATTACTGTAGAATATTCTTTTATCATCACCTGTCTACTCAAATTTTCCATGTGTACTCTGTTTTATCTTTCTTCAACCTAATTTCTGCAAATTCCTGCTCTACTTTCAGATATATTGGACTACGAACTGCACTAAATAAGTTCGTGAAAAATGTTTCTCTGTGCATATGAAGAACTGGAGAAAGAAATAATAAGTTAATTAGAAAATTATAACCATAACCATTTCTGATATTTGGCTGCATAGATTGGTTCCCATTGAGACACTGTTTAATAAAGGTAACCATTTGTCCTCGAATAAAAAATTTATGCAAAATCTTATATTTTTAACTTGAACAAAATGGAACATAAATTATATTTCAAAAACAAGAAACGAAAAAAATTTATACCAATGCCCCGAAGCGTTTTCAAATCAAACTTCTTCACTAATTCCTCATGGCCAATTATTTTTGCACGTTGGAGAACAAGCATCTTTAGAGTAATCAATAGATCCTGCAAAAATGTGAACTTTTAACGTCAAGGTTAAACAACTTATAACTGGAAGGTTTATTTATGTACACCAGTCATCAAATGGTGGACTTGAGTAGAAAATCCCCATTAATGATAGTTTTAAAGGAAAAATGTTGCAATCTATTCAAATTATGTACCCTAGTTCTTAGTGATGAAGCCCAGTTATTGAAATTCCTGCAAACACAAGTCTAAAGTAACAAGTATGAAATAACGTTTACAAACTCAATATGAATGCACACGAGTATTTTTATAAAAGCTGATCTAGAGAACCAGCTGGATAAAGAATAAGCATGTACAATAATATGATCAAACGTGAAATCATCATAAGAAATACAATAGAGAAAAAAGAAACTGGTATATGGCTCTAAAACACTCACAAGCTCCGATTCCGACAGAGAACAAAGCCAACTGACATCTTCAATTCGGTTCTTCTCTAAAAGTTCCGTTATTTCATCCATTTAAACTGTCACTATATATTTCTCTCTTCTTTCCCCAAAGGACCAAAAGAAATTACTGTATAAGGATCTGCTGCTCCTTAAATACCTTCAATGTTCACTGATTGTGACGGCCGTAGAGAAGTGAGAACCTTGTTTAAATGTCTAGGCAAAGAAGAACAGCCCACTGAGCGACAAAACAGAGACAGAAACAATGGGATTGGAGCAACAGGTAGCAATATATTCACTCGAAGCAGGAGAACGGAGAAGTGGACCAAGGAGAGAATCAGAAACGTGGAGGTCAAAATCTGGAGAGACAGCAGTTCGGAAATCGGAATCGCTGAGGTTGAAGTCGACTCTCAGCTCTGAAAGAAGAAGAGGCTCGCTCGACGATTGAATCCCTCGAGGATGGACCACTGCAGTGCCCAAGGGCGACAGAAGTTAGGGCTTTTGTAAAGACATCGGTTCGCTTCGGTTTTCCCGGTTTATGCCGAAAACCATTCCCGAACCGATATTTTTCGTTTCTTGCCTGGCAACCGACTATCAGTTTTAGTCTAAAAATAACCGACCGAACCTAATCGTGGTGACCGGTTCGGTTCTAATAAAGCTACTAATTTTGAACGTCTCTCCCGCTAAAACCGTTCTGGTGCGGCCAGTCTCTCTCTCTCACACTCTCTCTCTCTCTCTCTCTCTCTCTGAGCTCGAATTTGTCATGCTGTTTATGGATTGAGGAATTGATTCAGAAAAATGAATGAAGGCATGGTTAAAAAATCGACGCTTATCACGTTGATCAGGAACCGGCGAAGTTTGAGCTTAGAGTTGCCGTAATTCAAAATACAGATGTGGAGATGCTGGAAGAAATAGTTATGAATGGTTATACTGCTGAGACGACCAAGTCTAGCATTCTATCTTCAATACAGCTGACGGACAAAACATACTGAAAATTTCGCAGGTCAGGCTCTCGATGGACTTTCATTTTTTATGATCATGCCATTGGTTTGGTTGTGGGCTAAAGTTGATTTTTAGCATTGTTCTTTATCTGGATCGAGCAAACTAGAGGGAATTATATTGAAGTTACTAGTCATTCTCGAACAAATAATCTTACAATCATAATCATAATAGGTTACAATGTTTACGTTTATGGAGATATACAAGATAGATTTCAACTGTGGATTTTATTGACCTATAAAACTAGTCAGCCTGCTAGGTTTTCAGTCTAAACACCAGGATCTAGATGGCTGCTGGCTTTCCATCCTTTCGTGGGTCACTAACAGCTGTGAGGGTTCCATGGATTACTGTATTTCCATTTTCCTTGTTCATCATAATTGGGTTTTTGATAGTTTGAACAACAAGCTGGACTATAGCTCCCCCTGCTTTGCCCATAAGTTGGTGACCCCTCTCCTCTAAGAAAACCTTACTTTTTTCGGAAAGTTCGATGTGATCTCCGTCTATAACCGTCCAGTTTTCGTACACCACCACATTTGGTATTAGCTGCACCAAAATAGAAACTATTAAAACAGGAGTTCTTCCAAATTGTTTATCTAGCCAAATGAAAGATGCCTCGAACCTTATGGTAGATTCTCGGACTCTGGACTGCAACTAGTGGTTCGAATCCGAGAACGAAATGGTTGAGAAAAACCTGAGTTACTGCTGGAATTATGTTCATTCCTCCACTTCCACCAATCACCCCTACTAACTGATCATCCTGCAAAGGATTACCATAGGATTAGGAATTCATGTAGGTTGAAATGATAGTTTTTATGATTATTTGTTACCTTGGTGATAATAATTGGGGTCATGGAAGATAAAGGTCGTTTTTTCGGCTCGATGAAATTTGCAGGTGCAGGTGGGAGCATATCTGGGTAAACTTCAGTGGGTGTTGAGAAATCACCCATCTCATTGTTGAGTACAATGCCAGTAGAAGGAGACATAAATCCGCCACCAAATTGGTAATTTACGGTACTTGTCATCGACACAGCATTCCTATCCGCATCGACAATGCAAAAATGGCTCGTTCCATGATCTCTCAGCTGATTCCACCTGAAAACCAAAAAATTAGAGCAGATTAATGCAAGATCTAGCCAAACAAATTGGATGAGTACCATTTACCACCTGTACATATAATGGTCTGCAGGGAAAGTTGTGTTGTCGAATATTTTCTCCCGGATTTCTGCTGCAAAAGACGGGGAAAGCATGTCTTCTATAGATTGATCTATGTTTACGAAATTGGGGTCGCCCAAGCTCATTCTTTTAGCAAACATGTGTTTCAACGCTTCAATCAGGCGATGCAGACCGAGGTCTCCCTTATTCACATCCGTCTTTCCGTAGCTTTCAAAAATTTTCATCACCTGCTTATGGACATCGAAACATCAGGTTTATCTCACACAATTTTTTTCTTTTTATGAGAAACGAAGTATTTTGAAATATTGAAAGCACAACAGAAGAGAAAAGACCAGTGGCAATCGGGTTTAGTTCATTAACGTCCCGGACCATATATCACACTAACCATTGAAATCCCGAGAGTTCCGCTCGAAGGAGGTGGCATTCCAAAGATTGTATATCCCATTGCATTAACAGCCATTGCATGCATCACATTGACTTTGTAGGTCCTCAGATCCTCCATTGTTAAAACTCCTCCAGCTTCTCTCACATCCTTCACTAGCCTTCGTCCCAAACTTCCATTGAAAAAGCTTTGAGGTCCTTCTGCGATCGTTTGTAAGCTTCGGCCGAGCTCAACATTGTAGCACAAATCACCAGCTTTTAAGAGCTTGCCGTTTGGTGCAAACACTTTTTTCAAACCCGGGTCTGTCAAGATAGCTTTCGCACTCTTAGCTATGCTTGATGCGAGATAAGGGGCAATATTGTAACCATCAGTGGCAAGCTTTATTGCCGGCTGGAATAACGAGCTCCATGGCAGGCGGCCATGTCTTAGCCAAGCTTCATGTAGACCAGCTATCTCTCCCGGAACTCCCACTGCCAGTGGACCAACATATTTGTCTTTTATATTCTTCTGATACATATCCTGTTTATTAATGGAAAATGAAATTTCAATCAAAATTTCTGCAGAAAATTATCATTTTCAAAAGGGTTAAACCCTCGAAGTATGAGTTTGGTTTAAAAAAACCCTCGAAGTATATTTATGCTAAAATAAAACTTTAAACTATAAAAAATGAGTAAAAAAACCCCTAGTTGGGTGTTCACCCTCTGTTCTTAATTTTATACTAGAACAAGGGGTGTTCACCCTACATTCACTCTCCGCACAGGGGTTGTCCACCCTTCATTCACTCTCTGTGCTTCATTCACCATCCGTGATTTATAAATTAATTTAAAAAAAATCAAGCGATATTTAATTTACTTGAAATTTTTATCACATATTCACCACAAAATGGATAAATAATATGAAAAGTTTCGTGATTTTTTAACACTTGTACAATTTATTATAATTTTAATTAGTTATTTTATAAACTAATTATAATAAATCATACAAGTGTTAGAAAATCACGAAACTTTTCAGATTATCTTCTCATAATGTGATGAATATGTGGTAAAACTTTCAAGTAAATTGAATGTCGTTTGTATTTTTTTAAAATTAATACTCGTTCAATTTACCACATATTCTTCACTTAGTGAAGAAAGAACGAATATTAATTTTAAAAAAATACCAAACAACATCCAATTTACTTGAAAGTTTTATAAAATATTCATAACATCATGGAAAGATAATTTGAAAAGTTTCATGATTGTCTAACACTTGTATGATTTATTATAATTATTTTATAAAATAATTAATTAAAATTACAATAAATCATACAAGTATTAGAAAATCACAAAACTTTTCAGATTATTTTCTCGTTATGTGATGAATATGTAGTAAAAATTTCAAATAAATAGAATATCATTTGATATTTTTTTTAAATTAATTTATAAATCACGGACAGTGAACGAATGATGAACACCCCGTTCTAGTGTAAAATTGAGATCGGACAGCGACCACCTCATCCTGGAATTTTTTTGTTCGTTTTTTTTTCAGCATTTTGAGAGTTTTTTTTGAAGGAGAACCATAATTTAACCCTTTTCAAAATCTAATTTATCTCGGAGATGGGACCTGTGAAGCAGCTAATGGAGCAGTTTCCCTGAAATCGAAAGCTTGAGCTACAAGGGTTGAAGAAGATCGAACCACCATGAACCCTCCGCCTCCGATTCCACTAGCCATCGGATTTACAACGCCGAGACACAGAGCAGTCGCCACTGCAGCATCGACGGCGTGCCCTCCCCTCCGGAGCACAGAGACTCCAATTTCAGAGCACCGGCCATCATCTGCGGCGACGACTGCTTGATCTGACTCAACGATTCCCGAATCACCAATCTGATTTCCGCCATTGTCAGACCTTTCTCGTCGTCCCAGCACCCAACTGGTCAAATTCCCTCCCTGCTGAAACCCGATAACTAGAGAATTGCAGAGTTATTCAGCCAAAACTAAGGGTAACAACTTCTTCTTTAGTCAACCACAGATTTTGCAAATTCTTACTATTCAAAACCATACAGTTGGATATAATTAATTATGTCCATAAAGTAAAAAAAAATCCAGTAAAGACAGACAAAATGAACGGCGATTAATCAGCTTCTACGAAAAAAAATAAAAGATGACTAACTTGTGATGACGATGAATCCGAGGAAGAAAACCAGAGATCGGCTCCAACTCTTCCTCTTCCTGTTGTTGTTGGAAAAACTATGACCACCCAACAATGGAGATTCATCGGTTGACTCACCCATCATCCTGTTTTAGAGAGAGAGAGAAGAAAGGGAGAGAGAAAGTGTGGGACTTTTTATAGAAAGCATCCGCCACGGAAAAATCCAAAAAAAAAGTGTCAGAGATGAAATCACTGGTGCTTGCTGCTTCATTGGTCAACTTTTTAGGTGTCTCAGCCAATAAAAAGCGCCATTTAATTTCTCCCCTGGCACTCTTTCTCTCTCTACGTATGCAACTACGAACATTGCATCGAAATATGCCACATAAACTATTAGCCAAATTGGAAATTGCCAAATTAGAATCAAACGGACCATATCATTAATGATAATTCATCAAGTGTGGGTTGAAACAAATGGACTGAAATTGTTGTTAGCAGAAGATGGGCTGAGAAGAAACAGTGTTAAGAAGTGCCCGGAATCAGATCGGTTAAAACTGAAAATTGAATCGGTTCGGTTCACGGTTCATTTTTTTAAAAATCGATCCAATTCAAATCAATTTTATTTATATTATTTACATAATTTTTTAAATTTTATATTGAAAATTATAAATTAAAAACTTGAACCATTCAAAAATGGCCCAAACCAAATTTTAAACCAAACAAAACCGATACAAAAACCGAAACTCAATTTTCAGTTATTCTCAGTTCGGTGCCAATTCTGTCAGAAACATAATTGAGCCGGATCAATTTTACCCTAGTTTTTAGGATATTGTCGGTAGTGTTTATCATTTCAGCTTTCAATTTCATCGTCACTATTGTTTTGAGTTTTGGAGCTGAATTATGTGACGAGATCTGAAGATCCAAAAAAACAGGGCTGGATTACATTATCTAAAGAAAGTCTCTCTCTCTCTCTCTCTCTCTCTCTCTCTCTGAATAAATGATTCAGACGACTGGAAACACACTTAGATCTAAAAAAATTACACTGCACACCCGGAATCAAACTATTCAAATTCATCTTCATTCTTTATTCCATATTATATATCACCATCTGAGCTTCTTGGTCGGGAAATACTGCAAATAGAAAAGGACCCAGTTCAGAAATTCATAAAATTACAGATTAAATTAGTCCAAAAGAAGACAGAAAATGGCATGGCTACCTTTTCAGCAAGAGTCATATAGTATGGCTTCACCTTATCCACATCCACTCTTACCTTGCTCTTGCTGTAAAGATCATACTTACTGCAAATATTTCACAACATTTCAATTTAGCTTTTTCTCCCTTGAACAAATGAAGTCGAAAAAAGCTAACAGGAGCTTACTTGAACACTTTGAGCCATTTCAGATTGTCTCTGTCCTCATCGTTCATAAGAAATGTGTATGCTCCTGCCTTGTGTAACGCTGTAAAAATACAAAATCACCATTGCTCATTTCTAAACAAGCTCATCTACAACAGAGATCTAATGGTGTTTCAGATTTAGCTCTTACGATAGAAAGAGTGGTATCTAATGACGAACAATGCAGCAGAGGGTAAAGAAGTTTTATTTTCTTTCGCCACCTAAAAAAGGTCGTCAATGGCGATTTAGCTACTGAGAAATATATAACAGAGGATTAGAACAGAAGGGTTTGTTTTATTTCGTACCAAATACATGTAATCGTCGTGTCCCCATGAAATCACTACGTTGTCTAGTCCACAACCTTCATTATAGACTCCAAGCTCGGTATTAAACTTAGGATTTCTAATGTCTGCATTATCCTTGAAGTACTGCAATTTGATTATGAAAATCAAGAACAAAGTTACTCTTAATTCCTATTTTTTAACATTATGGTATCTAATTAACCTTTACTTTATACCTTATGGTGTACGATGGATTCATCAAAGGCACAACCAAGAGGGTGTGTATCTCCTGCAATGGAGAAGTTGCCAGTTTGATTAGCAGAGAGCCGACGAGAAAACAGAGCAAGTTCTCAGAAAGTTTTGTATACTAACCAACAACAGCCCATTGAGGTAACCCTCCAAAGCTAGGAAGAAGAAGAACCTTTCCGAGATCTGATAAAATCAACAGTAAATCAAACATTTTGATTAAGGAAAAAACAGAGGTTTTTGATAATTTCATACCATGAATGAGCGCAGTCAAGTGCAACCAGTCTTCGTTCGGATAATCTTTCCTGATTGCTTCTGCCGTCTGCAACAGATGTTCGATTTGTGGTTCGTCCAAATCAGGATCACTGTCGTCGATGACGTCGTTGAGAAGCTCGCAGCATTCCCAGATGCTCATTTCTAATTTGTCCAGTTTTCCGTACTCCTCTCTCATCTTCTTCACCTGCATTGTTTCCGAAATTAGGCCAAACCGTCTGGTTTTTCTCCCCGTCCGAATAGGGTCGAGAAGGGTTTTTATTTTCTGCCACTTACGAAATCGTAGGTTTGGTTTATGTGGTTTAAACGATAGAACTCTTCCACTGTCTTTTGCCTTTCGCTTTCAGCTTTATAGTCCCTGCAATCCGTTTCCATATTCCTCCATTAAAGACTCCAAGAAAACACTCAGACAGCAACAAATCTACAGAAAAGGAAAATCGACAGAAACCCAGAAATTGCACCTGAAAGATTGGCCGAACGAGTTGATCTCCGGCGCCACAAACCCATTATTCTGCAAAGACTTGGGCACTGCGAATCCGCCATCCAAAATCAACTCGTTGCCCTCACATTGAAACTTCTGTTCCTCCGCTTGGGACCCTGCAAATAATCAGATTCAAAACGCGAAATTTCCAAGAAAACAAAAAAAACAAAAAAGAAACGCAAAAAGAAGATCGGAAAAGAATCGGAAGTCATACCAAAATCAGGCTGCTCGATGAGGATGGTCATGATGCTGCCGCCTCCGAACTAGACACAAAGAGCAACGACAGGAGAGAGAAGCAAAAAGTGGAGAGCTTGAGAGAGAAAACGAAAGCTGAAAGAGAACGAACGAAGGAATGAGGAATTCAGATGGTGGGGAAGATACTTATAGGCCCACAAAAACGTCCTTCCATGAAAATTAAAAACTCTTGAGCTCCTTCACCTGAATTTTTAGAAATAAAACACAGGCCAGCAATCTCTTAGATATTATCCAACACCCCTTTAACAGAAACGTTCAAACCAAATCCACCCACGTATGATTGAAGTACTCCTCGAGATTAAACCATCCTAATTAAGTAAATCAAACAAAAAAAAAAGAGATTTTTGAAGCAAAATCATTGTCATCAGTTTAAAAAATTACAAGGGTTTGATTCAAATCTTTTAAAAAACAAAAATATTTGGTAAAAATCGTATCTTTGTATTATATTGGACTAACTTATAGACAAGCTGTTACTGTAATATCAAATGACTAGCAGTAATCAGGATTAGGTTTATGGAAAACAGTTGTTAAGGAGGAGGATTTTTCCCTTACGAAAAGGAAGTGATGAGTCAGATCTTCGTGGCTCCACTTTGTTTTCTTTTTTTAAATTAAGAAATAAATCATATGATGACGTGGCACCTACTCATTTTTTGCAGTGTATTTGCGTCGAGTCAATTTTTGGCCAGGGGAGGAGCTGTCAATCTTGAGATCTGATGAATATAGAAGGTTTGAGGCGAAGCCTTGGTCTATTGTGGACCGTCCTCGAGCTACCTACCATAGTGGATGAATGGTGTAGATCTCATCGGGTCATTTGCTATCGAATTTTAAAACACGGAGGGAATTAGATTGAAAGTCCGCTCTAATGTTGTTGGCAATTGGTGTCGTTGACATCGTAGGTTGACTCGTTACATTCATGAGGCAACGAATGTCGCATATTCCATTCTCTAAAAATGTAAGACCGTGACACCTGATTTGGGCGGATCAAGTTGTCTGATGAGGATATGTTTATCTAATTGTAAATTAAGTGATTAGCAAAAAAAAAAAAACTTTAAATCAATGTTGAAATTCAATAATAATTTTCAAAATCAATCATAGACAACGACGAGATTCATTATCAATCCTGACAAGAGAATCAAAATGAGATAAAAATTAACAGTAAGATCAAAATAGAAAACGAGTAATTAAATTTGATAAAAAAAATCAAAGCACGTACTTGGACTACATTGTACACTTAGTCGTTGATTCGTTAAACTCGACTTGTTAAACTTACTTACGCTGACTTATTTAATTCTCAAGGTTCGATAAATCAAATTTATTATAGTTAGGCTTGAGTCTTTTGCCACAAGTAGTGGGTTGGTAAGGTTTGTGCATCTAAGTAATCCAAAATCTCCATGCATGGAAGAAAATCATCAAGATGGCCCCATTTCAATTGGATCTTAAAAACCACACATTTAATTACTTCTAAAACGACAAACATTTCTGTGTCGCTCGAGCGACAAAATTTGTTTTTTACTTATTATTTGTAAAATTATTCATAAAATCAGAGACAATGCAAAAGGAGAATCTCAATCTGATGCCTGAATGAAGATACCCTTTTACTACACCTCTCCACCTAACCCTTCACTGTCGGCAGCTCAGTCTGTACCAACCACCTTCTCGACAATCTATTATTTCATTTTCTTATAAAAATTTATTAATTTGTCAAATATTTATAAGTGTAATTAATATAATAAAATTAATTATATAAATAATTGTATGATAAGTTAATTAATTTTTTAAAAGGTAATTATCGATTTGAACTCTGTACTAATACATTTTTTTTCAATTCGCCCCATATACTAAAAAAATCGACAAATCGAACCCTGTAATTTGATTTTGTTATCATTTTTTAGGAAAATCACGAAAAAATTTCTATGATCTACCCATGCGAAAATTTTTCAAATATCGGTTGGTAATTTTTTAAATGGGGATTTAATGAAATTATGATAGAATGGTCAAAAATGATAACAAAATCAAAGTACACGATTCGGTTTGCCGATTTTTTAGTACAGGAGGTGAATTGAAAAAAAGTGTATAGTACAGGTGCAACTGAAATATCGTTTTAAAAATAGTGATGTATAAGTAATTAATTTTAAAAGGTAATTATCGATTGAACTCTGTACTAATACATTTTTTTCAATTCGCCCCATATACTAAAAAAAATCGACAAATCGAACCCTGTAATTTGATTTGTTATCATTTTTGACCTTCTATCAACAATTTCATTAAACCCTCAATTTAAAAAAATTACCAAACAATCTTAGATTTAGTTAAAAATTTTACTACATGTTCACTACTTAATGAGAAGATAATCTGAAAATTTTCATGATTTTTAACACATGTACGATTTATTGTAATGTAATTTTAGGTATTTTAAAAATATTTATAATAATCATACAAATTTTAGGAAAATCACGAAAAAATTTCTATGATCTACCCATGCGAAAATTTTTCAAATATCGGTTGGTAATTTTTTAAATGGGGATTTAATGAAATTATGATAGAATGGTCAAAAATGATAACAAAATCAAAGTACACGATTCGGTTTGCCGATTTTTTAGTACAGGAGGTGAATTGAAAAAAAGTGTATAGTACAGGGTTCAAATTGATAATTATCCTTTTTAAAATAGTGATGTATAAGTAATTAATTTTAAAAGGTAATTATCGATTGAACTCTGTACTAATACATTTTTTTCAATTCGCCCCATATACTAAAAAAAATCGACAAATCGAACCCTGTAATTTGATTTGTTATCATTTTTGACCTTCTATCAACAATTTCATTAAACCCTCATTTAAAAAATTACCAAACAATCTTAGATTTAGTTAAAAATTTTACTACATGTTCACTACTTAATGAGAAGATAATCTGAAAATTTTCATGATTTTTAACACATGTACGATTTATTGTAATGTAATTTTAGGTATTTTAAAAATATTTATAATAATCATACAAATTTTAGGAAAATCACGAAAAAATTTCTATGATCTACCCATGCGAAAATTTTTTCAAATATCGGTTGGTAATTTTTTAAATGGGGATTTAATGAAATTATTGATAGAAGGTCAAAAATGATAACAAAATCAAAGTACACGATTCGGTTTGCCGATTTTTTAGTACAGGAGGTGAATTGAAAAAAAGTGTATAGTACAGGGTTCAAATTGATAATTATCCTTTTTTAAAATAGTGAAATAAGATAGTACACCTAGCATTATTCTCTAAAAAAATATAGAATATAATACAAATTAATGTTGATTTAATTTTTTATTTTATTTTCTTAAAATACTTGTTAACGTGTCAAACAACAGTGAGTATAATTAATGTAATAAATTATAAAAAGTTAATTTTTTTATATTTATTGCATAAATTGTTGTTTGACGTGGCAGCGAGTAGTTTAAAAGAATATAATAATAGACTATCATGCTCCCTATATTGATGTAATTTAAGAGAAATGCAATGCACTTACCCTTCTAATTCATTTACTCAACGAAGATTTTCACTTAAAGGGTAGACTAATGGAGCAACTATGATTTTGGTCATTATAATTTATAGTCGTTTTAATTAAGGGTGGACAGAGCTAGTTGGCGGACCGAACCGGATTGCAGTTTCGGGCCGGTTCTTGGGCGGTTCCAAGAGGGGTCCAAAGTCTGCACACTTCAAACATTTATAAACAATTTTAACCTCACATTTTTACTGTGAGTAAATATTGTTTCCTTTTGGCCCAAGAACGTCCTAGTTTTTAAATCGAATCATGTGATCGTATCTTTCGAGAAATTGACCTTGTATATTTACCTATTAGACATAAAAGTGAACTTGTAATTATTTTTGTTCGTTTGTAACATTTATTTATATTTTGGTTAATTTGTAAAAGTATTTTCAAATTTTAATTTTAATATTGAAATAATCAGATTGATTCGTTTCATGCAAGAAAAATATTAAATTGCACACTATCTTAATATACCACCCCTCATGGCTCATACTTATGGGTCACTCCCAAATAATCAGACCAAGGCTCGTTAAACTAAGACTGAACCGGGCTTAGACTGGATCTTGGCCTGATTTCATACCCATTGACCATAGTTGTATAGATATCTAGTACTCAGTCTACGTGTCTACCCGATTAGAGGTATTAAAAATAATTTAATTAAATAAATTTAAGAATCTTGATTAGTTTAGTATTAGACCCAACAAATCTCCAATTAAATATGCTAATTAGATAGTTTAGTTTTATTTTTATTTAGGACTTGTATTGATAGTAATGGAGCTCAGTCAACCTTATTACTTTCTCCCCATGGGTTATTGACCAAGTCTTCCACCAATTTTGTCAAAGTCCTCCACTATAGTTATTATTTTTTTTTACTTTGCGATCATTATTACGTCACTAGCGTATCAAAATCGTAGAGAAATATATTATATAATAAAAGAATAGATAGTCACAGCTAAAAAAAATGTAACCAATCTTGCTCTAGGGTATAACGTATATAAAAATGGAATAATGTTACATTCAATAATCGTTGGACACGTCGATAAATATATTCAGAGAGTATGATAATAGAGTAAACGTCACGTTAATAGTAAAAATAAATTATGTAAATGAGAATAAAAAGAAGAAAAGCAAAAAAAAGCGAGTAGAATAGGGAACAGCAAAAGACGGTGGTCGTGCCCGTACAGAAGGAATTTGAAAAAGGGAGGCATAGTATCATTCTATTTCTCGTACATCGTCTAGATTCTGTCTTTGGTTGTACGCGATTACTGCCCCGCGCTCCTATGTTTTGCCATCTGTCCACTCTTTTATTCTCCCCCAACGACCCACTCCCCACGTACTCCTCCTATTTATAATTTCAATAAATAATAAAAAAAATATATTAATTAATATCTATAATCCAATTAACCCTTCCGGCTTCAAGCATGAAATATTGAAATTAAGTGAGTTTTAATTATATTTTTAATAAATAATATTTAAAAATAGTCAGAGCTGAGGAGTAGTCTGCTAACCCAACCATGGTTAACTGTTCGGAGAGCAACCACTGCCGGTATTTCAGCGGACACTCTCAAAGTGGGGCCCGAAATGATGGTTTGTGAGCCCCACCCAGTTAATCCGACGGTTTGTATTCATCTTCCCCTGCTACAAGACGATCCAAATCTTTGAAACCGGCAGAAATGGAGTCTCCGCACTGTTCTCTCTCTGCTTTCCCGGTCGGTGAGTTTTCTTCCTAGTCTCTTCAATATCATGCATTGATCTCGACTGTGTTGTGATGGAGAAGGAACCCGGAGCAGATTTTGATGTGGAGTTGTCTGACGGTCCTGTGGATTCTTTCTCCTCCGACCACTTTCGGATGTTCGATTTCAAGGTGAAGAAATGCGCTCGCGGCAGTTCACATGATTGGACACAGTGTCCGTACGCTCATCCCGGGGAGAAAGCCCGCCGGAGAGACTTGAGGAAGTATCACTACTCCGGTACTACTTGCCCGGAGTTCCGGAATGGAATTTGTAAGAGGGGTGATTTGTGCGAGTTCGCGCATGGCGTTTTCGAGAGCTGGCTCCACCCTGCTCGTTATCGAACGCAGCCATGCAAGGATGGGACGAGCTGTAGACGATTGGTCTGCTTCTTCGCTCACACTCCTCAGCAGCTCAGAGTACTCCCGGAGCAGAACTCCAGAAGTTCCACTGATGGGTCACCGGCAATTGAAGCTTTGTTTGTGAGTTCGTTTCCTTTTTTGCCCTCGCCGATCTCTGTTTCTCCTCTAGCGACTCCGATTGAGTCTCCACCACTGTCGCCGATGAGCCGTTCTCTAGGTTCAACGCCGATGAAAGAAATGACGTCATCTCTTCGGAGTCTGCAGCTTTGCAAGGTCAAGTCTTTACCTTCTTCAAGAAAAGTTCAAGTGGGGCCTCCTGTTTTCGGATCTCCGACGCGAAACGGGTACTTCAGTCTGCCTACTACCCCGACCCGGATTCGAACGTTTTCTGGAATCAGGCGCCTCGACTCCTGGGAAGAACATTTCGAAGAGGAGCCAGTGATGGAGCGGGTAGAATCGGGGAAAGATCTGAGAGCAAAAATGTACGAGAAGCTTAAAAAGGAAAATTCTCTGGATCGAATCGATCCATCCCCTTCATTTGACCCGGAACTCTATCGGGTTACAAAGTCCATCATCAGTTGATCAGTCAGCCAGTTTAGTTTCTTGGGTTTCTGCATGCGAACTGCAGAGGAGTAAATTATTGTTCGATCAGAGATGCATTAATCTGGTAATGGTTATGAAGAAGCTATTCTCTTAACTAGTAAATATTGCCATAGCAGACGCAAAACTAGTGATTTCCTAGTTAAAAAAATTCTGGGTATGTATCTTTATCTACTCATCTGGGTTGGCCTGATTCATATCATCACTTAAAAAGTGTATATAAATGAAATTATCCTATGCTTTTATTCTTCTGTCTCGAGCTTTTCTTGGTTGAGTGGAACTGTATCCAAGGACAGTCGAAAATGGCGTCGAACCATTGTCTTGAAATGGCCCTGTTGAAGTTATGGGGGAGACGGCTTGAAGTCAACTGTTAGGAATAGATGAGAGATAAAATAATGATAGAGAGAGAAGGGAGATGAATAATAATGGTTGCAGGTAGCAATGGAGAAAAAGGGTTGGAGGCTGGGAGTGATGAGTAAAGCCTCGTCAAGATATCTTAAAGGAGTCTTCTTCTTCGACTTTACCGTTGTTGGAAGCAACCTTCGTGTCATGATGAGGCCCTGTTTTCCGCCATGTGTGCACTGTGCAGAGCTTTCTTTCGTGTTTCCATCCATCTTTATTGCTCTTAACAATTTGAGTGGAGCTTCTAAATTTACATTGCCAACCCTAAAATACTCAAATCATTTGAAACTAAACCCTTGTTGAAGTTTTTGAACTCCATTGTTTTTGAACTAATTTCGAATCCTAAAAGAATTAAACACGTGATTTGCGGAAGTATGTAAATAAAATTTAATTGAAATCTTAACTTAATCTCAGAAGTCGTTTGTAAAAAATCTTCAAACTATTCAGATCTACTTAAAACTTAATAACATTGATTACAATCCTCATATAACCTAATTATCATGCATTTAGACATCCGAAGTCATAAAATCTTAACTTAAAGTTTTCAATCAACGTCAATGATAAAATCTTCTATAATCAATGTAAGCTTCAAATATCAAATGAATCATAATATTTATGTTGATTCAAAACACTCGTAAGAACATATCAATAAAATTCATTAAATGACCATGTTGATATAATCTCTAATTATATTCTATCTTAACTGCTTGGTTTTATTTGAATTACCAACTTTTTTTTATCTGTATGCTAGTGAGAGTTCGTCATGTGAAGGTTATAATGACCCAGTATGAGGACTGATGGACATGCATAATTTCACATCGTTTGAAATAATAGAAAATATATGGTTTATAAGTAGGATTCTTCTCTCTATTTAGTACAATGCATTTTGGACTAACCCAAAGAATAAATTTATGCGGGCTTCGGCCCAAAACGAACAATTTTGTATTGAAGCACTGAAGGACACTATAAATGATATCAGAGCTACTGTCCAACTAGAAGTGTGGCCGACGAAAACGTCGAGGGGAGGAGATTGTGACTGTTAGCATATATTATTATTATAATTAATGTCCTCAGGGTATTTTAGTCTTTGATTATTCTCTTTGTTTACCCTAGTTATATAAACCTCTTTATGTGTATCTTTTGCACTAAAGTGTTAATGAACAATTCATATTTTCTCTTTATTTCTTCATGGTATCAGAGCACGACGACCTAAGACTTTTGCGAATTAGGGTTTTTGTAAGTAGTGCGTGAACAGTACTTCGTGAACAGTGTGCGTGGAGTTTGTGAACATTGCGCAAGTTCGTGAACAATAATGACACAGTCGTGAACAGTGATAAACAGTTCGTGAAAAGTGATGAACAGTGTACTTATGTTTGATTGGATTCAGGTATTTGTTCTTGCATATGGAATTTTCGATTTCCCCAGTTTGATTCGTTATTACGGGTTTGTGTTTCTTTGATTAGATTCGGTTGTTTTTGTTGAATTATGTTGATTTTGTTAGTTGAGAATATTGTTGGATTTAGTTGTTTTGGTTGGACTATTTGTGGACTCTGTTGATTTGAGGGTTATTGTTGGATTCAGTTGTTTTGGTTGGACTATTTATTAATTCTGTTGATTTGAAAATTATTTGAGGATTATTGGATTAATCCATGTTTAAGCAGTTTATGTCACGACCCTAGCCGGTCGCAACATAATCTTAACCTCATGACCTGACTTATTCATTTACGAACAGAGGGCCTCTAGAATTCCATGTATATATTTATTTATATTATTATATTTTTTGAAAAAGAGAATAAATTTCCTAAAACAATGAAGACAGGCAGAGAATTAATTTCCTTTCGGGTTGCAACTTATTCGTTCACTAAATCGAACGACGTTGTCGTCCAAAGACTTTATCGTCCATAGAGTCAGACGACGCTGTCGTCCACAGACGTTATCGTCCACAGACATTATCGTCCACAGAGTCAGACAACATTATCGTTCACGTTGTCGTCGTCGACAGACATTAACGTCCATAGAGTCAGACGGCGTTGTCATCCACAGACGTTATCGTCCACAGGCATTATCGTCCACAGAGTCAGACAACACTATCGTTCACGTTGTCGTCGTCCACAAACATTATCGTCCACAGAGTCAGACAACATTATCGTCCAAACACATCGTCCAGACTACATCGTCCAACTACATCGTCTAGACTATATCGTCCAGGCTCCATCGTCTAAACACATCGTATAGACACATCGTTCAGACTTCATCATCCAAACTACGTCGTCCAAATACATCGTCCATTTTAACATCGACCGAACAACTTCAGCCAATTAACGACAACTCTTGACAACTACACTCAACTTTGACTTTCTGTTTTCGCTCATTTCCCCAGACATTTAGATGCCGATCGATCGGCTAACTCCCTATTTCCATAAACTCAAATTCCACCTCCAGAATCATCATGCACATACACATCATAAACCTCAACTTGAATACGTAGTGGAAGACTTAAAAACAAATGATTGAAAACCTTTAAAATCTTCTTAAATCATATCAGTACTCGACTATCACAGTATTTACTGTTTATAGAATCTTTATCTTACTTTCACTTCAATATCATAGATATATTAAAACATACTAAGAGCATCATCCCACGGGTCAAATTCGCCACCAAGCCACAAATTATAGCCATGAGTACCCTCCAGCAACCCGACTTAAATATCATCATTTGGTTTGCAATCCTCACCTTCCAATTCGTCATCTACATCATAAGGTTTAAACTATAAGCCTAATGCTCAGTAAGGAGTGCGATATATACATGAATGCATGCTTCATAAAAATCATGTTCGTGTTCTCATTTCTTATCATGAAAATCATGTTCTTGTTCATGTTCTTGTTCATATCATGAAGATCATGTTCTTGTTCATCGTTCACATGACATGGATTAAGGAGGGAATCGTGCTGGCGAGTAGGCAAAGTGCTTGTACATGGTCTTTAGAGACAGTAATCTTGGTCCATTTCATGGACGGTGAATCATGGTCCCTCGAGATGGACAGTTTTGTTATCATGGCCATACCACCCCAACCCTCACATAATCATTTTGTACATTTAAGTTTCATGTTATCTCTTTTCATTTCTTTTATATAAATCATGCATGCAAAACATTTCATATGTCAATGAGGAAAACATGCTGCATGTACATAAATGCACAAGAGAACGTCATACCATAACGCTACACTACTAATCATAACGTAGCACTCAACAAATCGTAACCATCAAACACCATCAACTCAAATCATCCATACTAAATTCTTAGTACCCCTGTGATGTAGGGCCCTAATGGTCGAAACCCTAACACCCACTTACCTGGATTCCTTAGCACGCCGTGCCTTCACGTGACTCGTTCCCACCTAGTCATGTCACATTTCATTGTTAAAATCAATCCTAGACAAACCGAGTTCAAAACTAGTAAATCTCTAACTAAGGAAATCTCCTAGGAGTTAGGCTTATCCTTTTCGGGCATTTCATCGAACACCTTGTATGCATATTTCTACTTCCAATATCATTAATGGTATTTAAGCTCCTTAGCCACTCCGATTTAAACAACATTCATACCAACGTTAAGTTTTCAACCTAAGTATCAACAACATCCGAAATCTCAAGTCCTAACTAGAGTAATCTCCTAAATCAAAACTTAACAAATACTTTATCTGAGCCTTACCTAGAGTTTGACTCTTGAAGAAATGAAGGAAGAATCAACGTTGGTGGAGGGAGAATCGCCGCGAGAGGATTTCTTGAAGAAGGGGTCGGCTGAATATGGGAGTTCTCATGGAGGGAGAGGTTTTTGTGAGGTTTTAGATTTCCTTTTTCTATTTATATCAATTAAAATCGACTTTATTTACAATCTTGCCACTAAACCTAATTTTCTCACAAAACAAGTAATACCCGTCGTTTTGGATCCTCGTAATTTCTTTTATTCCACAAACCACCCCAAAAGTAATCTTCGGAATAAATACCTGACCGAAGTGCTGGTTGTTACAATTTAAGCTGTTCCTTGCCTCACAACCCCATGCTATATCGGCTGCCTCTTATAAATTTTTGTTCTCGTCTGGTTCCTCAGGTATATCCTCTTCGTTATGGGTCTTGGATTCAGGTGCCTCTTGTTAGTGATTTTACACACTTACACGCAAGTGCACGTGTCGCTAACGAAGTAATAGAGTAAGTAAAGTATCGATCCCACGAGGATATTGTTAATTGAATTAATCGCTATAAAAATCTTATAAAAATATTAAAATGATAAATGAGAATAAATAGAAATAAAAGCAGAATGATGATGAAATAAACGAAATCAGAATAAACGAGGTAAAAACGATAAAAGAAGGCCTTGGCTAGAATCGATTTCTTCTTTATGATAATTTTACTACTGATGCTCTGGTAATGCTCTGCAGCATTGTCTATGAACAGCAAGAATAAAAATATTTCTAGGATTCTTTCGAATTGCCTAGGTAAATTCAATTTAGAATTTCTTTCTACCTTGAAGGAATGTAACTAATATTGAATTTCAGATTTGTCCAATTCTTATTGCCAATTGAATTAATGTTAACCACGTTGTAACAATTTAATCCAATTAATTATTTATGCATCTAAGAATTTATATCTATCTATCGATACAATATAAACATGAATCGTCAACCTATCTATCTATATGATCTGACTTAGCAATAAGCATCACAAATAATTGTTCAATAGAAAATTGCATAACAAAACCAAGATCGTAGCAAAAACCGTAACGAGTACTATCGTCCTAACCAAGATATGATTTAACTACTAGACATCATAAATAAAATAAAATAAATATTCATAAAAAGATAAAAAGAAGAGGAGAAGAAGAGTGCTGGTTCCCCTATCTGCCGTAGCCAAGAATCCCTCTGGAGCTCTCTGCCGCAGACTTCTGCCAAGGTCTCTTGTTTCTATTGTTTCTCTCCCTTTTTCTTGTTCCAGAATCTCTTTTTTGGTGTAGTATATCTTTTCTCTCTCCAAATTTAATATGCTTTTATTGTTCCATTTTTATTCAAAAATGGTTTTCTCTCTCATTGGTTCTTTTTTCCACGTGTTTCCATCCTTCCAAATCTTCTTCTTCCAATTTGTTTTCCCCTCATTTTTGTCCTTTTCTATATGCCATGTGTCATTTGCTTTTCTCCACAAAATCTTCAACCTATTTGATTTTACTTAATTGTAGTCTCCTTTCTCTCTTTTCAAATTATTCTTCCTTGATTTTTACATTCACAAATCTTCCGCATTTGAATTTGAATTTCCCACTATAAAAATAACATTCAATTGTGAAAATATAAAATTCAAGGTAAGGAAAAAAAAATCTGCTTTTAATAGAAAATCTGCATTAAAAATATTAAATTCAATCAAAGCACTAATGCTGCAGCATTACATAGCAATTATAGTAAATTCATATCAATTTATTATCGCAATCACTCAATTCATATAAGTTTTTTTATGTAAAATTAGCATAAAATGACTCTAAAATAAGAGTCATCAAATACCCCCAAACTTAAACCATTACTCGTCCTCGAGTAATGCAAAACAATAATAAATTTTCAAATTAATATTAAAATTGATATAATTTCAAAAGTATCTAGTAACTTGTAAAGCATTGAAAAATCTCACTATCACAATTAAAAGTAATCAGCATAGATTTAATTCCCAATAAACTCAATTTCAAAGTGTGTGTGTGTTCAAACTCCATTTGATTAGCTAAGTTCAACCATCAAAACTAGAAATCACAATACATATCATAGCATGTCAACTCTTTAACGTTTTTCTTAAATCCATTAGCTTTCAAAGATTCTTCTTCTTCTTTTTTTATTTTTTTATTTAATTTTTTTTATTTATTTATTTTTGTTTATATAAGTAAAGGGGCTACACAATGATAATTTTTAATTTTGACTTTATCTTTTAGTCACATTACCTTTTTACGCGAGTGACAACATTGGTGATGAAGTCCTCCGGTTACTCATTAGCGTCACCTCAAGATATATACTCATATAAAATAGAGGAGTATAGCCAAGAATTATGCAACGGAGTTCCTCCTAAAGTTCCTCCAATTTATTTCTACCCATCGAGTATCCAAAAGGCTCACTCGAAATTGAAAGTAGATTAGGAAATTACATTTATTCAATTTTTTTTTTCAAATAACCCCCAAACTTATTATTCATTATATATTATTATTATTTTTTAGAAGAAGTCTTTCATTGCTAATTTCTTTCATCAAACACTAAATTATTCACACCAAGATATAATTGTAATGTCTAGAAATGATGATATTCTTAAACAACCAAAAAGAGTTTGTGTGTTACGAACAACTAAGCTTATGGGAATAAATCTTAATTAATTTCAACTAATGTATGACAATGACATTATCCAATAACTTATTAAATTAAAAGATATTAGGAAATTAAATTGCACTTCGTTGGAACTAAAAAGCTAAACCAAATTAAGAAGAAGACTAAATTCCATAAAGTAAGGTTTAAACAATCAAAACTAACATTCTAAACACTTTCAGAAAACCAAAGTAAACAGTAAATCCAGAAAACCAAATTAAACAATTAAACATGCTGCTCAGCTAACCCCCACACTTAAAAATTAGCAGTGTCCCCACTGCCAAACAAAATGAAGTCCAAAGAATCAATAAAAGAAAATAGAACAAAATTAAGCGAGGGGGGTTAGGACTTCCCTGGTATTTCCTTTTTCGTTCCATTAGAATGAGGGTTTCATGTTGCTTTCTCTTCATCAGCTTCTTCTTCCCTGATTTGTGCAAACCTGAGTTTATTTTTAGCAAAAACAAAAACAAACAAAGAACAATAAATAAAAACTAATACAAAAGGATATAAAAAATTGGGTTGCCTCCCAAGTAGCGCTAAGTTTTTCAAGTCTTCAGCCTGACTTCTCCATACGTCACTTTTCTTTAATTTGTGGATGATATGCTATGGTCACTTTATGCTTGAGGTAAGAGGGTAGGTGTTTGAGCTCCAGTGTTGGTGCGTCTTCAACAGATGGCTTGAAAACTTCTAGATTATCCTTCCTTCGAAATAATGCCTCAAACTGTTTCCTGTGTCTCCTCGAAAATTGCTTCGCTTCTGCCATTGTCATTTTTCCAGATATGTTGAAACAATCTTCTACATCGTACGTGCACTTCATATTTTTCAACACATTAAGAGTAATCTGCTGCTTATTCACGTCTTCGCCACAACCAAGACTCTCCTCATTTCTCCCAAAAATTTCTTTTTCTGCATGCTTCTGTAGTCTTTGAGGGAATGGTGGTGGTTGCCTCTGAGTTTTCAATTCGCTTCGTTGCTGTGGTGGCATTGCTGTAGCATCAGTTTCATCAACACTAGGTTCCAGATTATCCTTATCTTCTTCCTCCACATCATCTTGTTCCACCAACTCTTCTTGTTTGTTTAAATTTTCTGCTGTCTGTTGCTTTTCTGGAGTTTCCAATTCTCGTTCAGTCCTCAGTATTATGGCTTTACAATGCTCCTTTTCTGATATTTGCGGCATTTCTGTATCGCTTGATAATTGCACTGCAGTCTTTGTGCTTAAAGATTGAGTCAACTGCCCCGTATGTGTCTCCATATTTTTTATTGATGCAGCCAAGTTCTGCAAGATCACATCTGTCTTAGCAGCATATTCTCTGGCGAAGTTGTCTGATTGTTCTTGATGTATCGAAGTATGATTTGGCTGTGAGAAGCCTTGAGTGTAATTTTCAGCTGGTCTGGTTGATGCTGTAACATTCTGCTGCTGCGAATGCCATTGAACTTCTAGATGTTGTTTCCAGTCAGGATTGTACGTCTGCGAATACAGATTGTTGTTCATATTGTATCCATTATAATTTGCAGATTTTGGATTAGTAGGATAGGAATTTTCATCGTGGGTTTCTCCATAAAAGACGCAAGAAACATCTCTGGTTATTGGCCTGGATGGTGTGTTCATCAAATTGATAATATTCTCCAGTGTAGCAATCTTTGCATTCAAGGCCGACACCTCGTCCAAATCGTAAACTCCAGGTGCCCACCTTGTAGGATTAAATTCTTCTGAAGACCAGTGGTAGCTGTTCACTGCCATCCTTTCCAATAAATCATACGCTTCATTAAAAGATTTTGATAAGAGAGTTCCATGTGCTGCAGCATCAATGATAGATCTTGTTTGCCCATTTAATCCATTGTAAAATGTCTCCAGCTGAATCCAGTGTGGTATTCCATGGCTAGGGCATTGTCTTAATAATTCCTTGAATCTCTCCCAAGCCTCATAAAGTGACTCGCCATCTCGCTGCTGAAAACTGATGATTTCATTTCTCATCCTTGCATTCCTCACTGGAGGATGGTATTTCATGATAAACTTCTTGGCTAACTCTCCCCATGTAGTGATAGTATTTGATGGGATGCTATCCAACCAATCTCGTGCTCGGTCTCTTAAAGAATACGGGAAAAGCTTAAGTCTTAATGCCTCAACTGAAACTCCAGGAAAATGAAACGAGTCGCTCACTTCTCCAAATACTTTAAGATGACGATGAAGATTGTCTGTGACAATTCCACTAAATTGTCTAATTGTTTGAAGCATCTGAAACAGGACCGTTTAAGCTCGAATCGGGTAGCATTTAATTCTGGTCTCACAATACCAGGATTCAGATAATCGAGTGTTGGTATGGCGAAGTCTTGCATAGGTCGATCACGGTCATCAATTATTCGATTCAGAAATATTCTTTCTCTTTCATGGTTATCCATATTAGCTTCTTCAATCGTCAAACATAAATCACGAATACCTGAAAATAGAGAAACAAAATAAAATAAAATAACGTAAAATAAAATAAAATAATTATAGCAAAATAATCACAACTAAGCAATATCCCCGGCAACGGCGCCAAAAACTTGTTAGTGATTTTATACACTTACACGCAAGTGCACGTGTCGCTAACGAAGTAATAGAGTAAGTAAAGTATCGATCCCACGAGGATATTGTTAATTGAATTAATCGCTATAAAAATCTTATAAAAATATTAAAATGATAAATGAGAATAAATAGAAATAAAAGCAAAATGACGATGAAATAAACGAAATCAGAATAAACGAGATAAAAATGATAAAAGAAGGCCTTGGCTAGGATCGATTTCTTCGTTACGATAATTTTACTACTGATGCTCTGGTAATGCTCTGCAGCATTGTCTATGAACAGCAAGAATAAAAATATTTCTAGGATTCTTTCGAATTGCCTAGGTAAATTCAATTTAGAATTTCTTTCTACCTTGAAGGAATGTAACTAATATTGAATTTCAGATTTGTCTCATTCTTATTGCCAATTGAATTAATGTTAACCACGTTGTAACAATTTAATCCAATTAATTATTTATGCATATAAGAATTTATATCTATCTATCGATACAATATAAACATGAATCGTCAACCTATCTATCGATATGATCTGACTTAGCAATAAGCATCACAAATAATTGTTCAATAGACAATTGCATAACAAAGCCAAGATCGTAGCAAAAACCGTAACGAGTACTATCGTCCTAACCAAGATATGGTTTAACTACTAGACATCATAAATAAAATAAAATAAATATTCATAAAAAGATAAAAAGAAGAGGAGAAGAAGAGTGCTGGTTCCCCTCTCTGCCGTAGCCAAGAATCCCCTCTGGAGCTCTCTGTCGCAGACTTCTGCCAAGGTCTCTTGTTTCTATTGTTTCTCTCCCTTTTTCTTGTTCCAGAATCCCTTTTTTGGTGTAGTATATCTTTCTCTCTCCAAATTTAATATGCTTTTATTGTTCCATTTTTATTCAAAAATGGTTTTCTCTCTCATTGGTTCCTTTTTCCACGTGTTTCCATCCTTCCAAATCTTCTTCTTCCAATTTACTTTTCCCTCCTTTTTGTCCTTTTCTATATGCCATGTGTCATTTGCTTTTCTCCACAAAATCTTCAACCTATTTGATTTTCCTTAATTGTAGTCTCCTTTCTCTCTTTCCAAATTATTTTTCCTTGATTTTTGCATTCACAAATCTTCCGCATTTGAATTTGAATTTCCCACTATAAAAATAGCATTCAATTGTGAAAATATAAAATTCAAGGTAAGGAAAAAAAAATCTGCTTTTAATAGAAAATCTGCATCAAAAATATTAAATTCAATCAAAGCACTAATGCTGCAGCATTACATAGCAATTATAGTAAATTCATATCAATTTATTATCGCAATCACTCAATTCATATAAGTTTTCTTATGTAAAGTTAGCATAAAATGACTCTAAAATAAGAGTCATCACCTCTCATCATATGTCTCCAAATTTATCTTTTTTTTCTTCTTTATCCCCCAATTCTTCTGTATCAATTATGACTGCTGATGACACCTCTATGCCATTAGTAAGTGTTGGTTCTATTGTTGCATCTCTTGCGTCTCTTTCTGATGTTTATTATATTCCTAATCTTACTCTCAATCTTATTTCTGTTAGTCAATTATCTGAGTCTGGATACTTAGTCTCATTTTCTTAATCCACTTGTTCCGTACAGGATCCACGCTCTTAGAAGGTGATAGGGACAGGCCGTAGGCAGAGGGACTCTATGTTTTGGATCAACTCAAAGTATCAGATGTTGCAGCTTCTATTGTGGATTTATCTTCTTTTCGTTTGAGTCGTTCGCCTTCTGATTTTTGTTCATGGCATTCTCGTTTAGGTCATGTTTCAACGTCTCGTTTGTAGTTTTTGGTGTCTACAGAAACATTAGGACATTTGGACAATCATGATATTTTTGATTGTCATGGTTGTAAACTGGCCAAATTTTCAACCCTACCATTTTCTAAGAGTCTTTTTTCTTCTTTTGCTCCATTTGATCTTGTAACGACCCCAGTAGGGCCGAGACCAAACCATGACTCTTTTAGACTTGTCCATATATCCTTACTATTTTTCTTTTCCGAAATTATACCCCTTTATGTTTATTTTTAAAAAAGAAACTCATAACTTAGCTCAAGACATCACTCGTGAATCATTAAACATCGCTCAGCAAAGAAATACATTACGCATCTGCCGGCGAGCAGTGCAAGGTGCCTCAGCCGGTAAATAGGTACTTCAACTCTTAAACTGCATCTGCCGGTAGAGAAATAAACTCACATCGTCTGGTGATAAATCACACTTCAGTTCCCGCATCACCCGAGCACTAGACGACAAAATATATATGTATATCACCTACGCCGATCGCTAAACGACAAGCATTGAGCTCGCTTCAGCCGATAGTGTAAATCTACATCATCCGGTCATCTTGTGCATCTCACGTGGCTTACTTAACCTTGCTAACTAATAAGAGACATCATCCGGTGAACAACAACCATTCGCCATCCACCGGTGACGTCAGCCGAATGATGTCCTCACCCATCAGAGACATCATCCGGTGAGCATGTGCAATACACGTGACTCACTTACCTCATCCGATAAGAGGCATCATTCGGTGAACAGCAAACGTTCACCATCCACCGGTGACGTCAGTCGGATGATACGTTCACCTAACTTCTATCACACAGCTCCTGCCGATGATGTCAGCCGGATGATACGTTCATCCAACTTCTATCACACAGCAAAGAATCCCGAAAATATTTAAACAACTCATACCGACAGAAATATAACCTGACCTTCACAGATCTCATACTTCGTAGTCACAAACATAGGCAGACATGAATCATGGACTCATCTAGATTACATGTAGCGGAAGACTTATAAGAAACAGGTTATTCTATTCTCTTTTAATCATCCCTGACTCGGTAACCAAACCAGACAATCACAAAATCCAGTATTCAAAGAAAGATCTCATCCTATTTAAACATCAGTTTTCTCAAAAAACCTTACTGACATAATAAGAGCATAACCACAGGTCATAATCTCCATCCAGCCACAAACTTCCACCCTGAGCACCTCCCAGCAACCAACTTAAACATCTTCATCAACTTTGAATTCCTCACCTGATATCTCGTCACCTACATCATAAGGTTTAAACTATAAGCCTAATGCTTAGTAAGGAATGCAATGCTAACACATATGCATGAATGCATAGTTTAAAGAAACACATGCTCATGGATCTTTTCTTGTTCTTGTTCATACTCATGTTCGTAGTCATCATTCATATACATCATTCATAATCATCATTCATAATAATCATTTACGTTGTATGGATTAAAGGAGGATTTGTGCCGGTAAAGGGGGTTCGACAGTGAGAGTGTACATAGTTCCTTGCGGGTCGTATTCTTGGTCCCTCTTTTGGACAGTGACATACGTCAAACCGCCCCCAACCGTCTCTTAATCCATGTTGCATAGGTTTCATATTCTTGTCTTATTCATGAGAGAAAACATGCATTGAAAACATTTTCACGTGCTTGAGAAACATTCATGATGCATGAGCTGGGATACTCTTAGTTCATCATTCTATTGAACAGATCATACATCTAACTAGAATCATACTAACAGTTTGAGTATCATAACCAACAGACAATAACTCAAATAACCCTTAAACGTCGAAAATAGCTTCTAACCAGTACCCTTGTGATGTAGGGCCCTAATGGCCGGGCATCCCTACACATTCACTTACCTGGTTTCCTTAGCAACTTTGAGTACTTCTCTTCAGACTTCTTCACCTAAAACATTTCACATTGTAGAGTTAAAACAACATCCTAAAAGTCCTAATTAAAAAAATTACCCTAGAATCTAATGTCTATATATATATAAGTCCATTAGTCGAGCACTCTGTGTGCGTAGTCTAAAATTCCTAGAATCACAATAACCAGACTCGGCCATTGCAGAATCCAAATCTCAAGTTCAACTGAAAAACAGTACTCAAATAGACAACTAGCAATCCACTTTGTCTGAGTCTTACCTAGGGCGTCGATTGTCGAAGTGGAGAAAGAGAAATCCGTCATCGATGAGAGAGTCGCTGGCGAGAGGGAGACAGCTCGAGGGAATGAGAGAACGCAGAAGGGAATGTCGGCTACAGTGAGGTTTAAAAGTTTCCATTTTCTATTTATACTTAATCCAACCATTCTTAATTACAAATCCTGCCACCCAACCTAATTTATGACACATGCACATTAATTAAGCCTTGGCATAAAATTCCAAACCGAAAAGATCAAAATAAACATGGCTGTTAAAACAGTTAAGAAAGTCACCTGGTCAAACTCGTCGGGTGTTACATCCACCCCTCCTTAAACAAAATTTTCGTCCTCGAAAATTACTCAAACAAAGAGCTCAGGATATTTGTTCAGCATGTCTTGCTGTCACTCCTATATGGCTTTTTCAATACCATGATTCATCCATAAGACTTTCACTAGTTGAATTTTCTTATTCCTCAGAGTCTTAACTGCAGATTTTATAATCCTTACAGGTTTCTTTTCATACCCTAGTGTCGGCTCGATATCGATTCCAGTTGGTTCAACAACATGTGCCGGATCACGTATGCATTTCCTTAACATTGACACATGAAAGACATTATGTACATTTTCCAGTGATGGAGGCAATTGCAGTTTGTAAGCTGTACTGCCAATCCCTGCTAAGACAGGGAATGGTCCAATAAATCGCGGATTAAGCTTTCCCTTCTTATCAAATCTTAAAACTCCTTTAAAGGGTGAAACCTTTAAGAATACCTCATCCCCTACAGCAAATTCAAGATCTCTTCTTCTTTGGTCTGCATAACTCTTCTGTCGGCTTTGTGCAGTCATCATTCTCCTCCTAATAATGGCAATCTTGTTTGACATCTGCTGTAAAATCTCGGGTCCTAGGAGTTTTGCTTCACCAACTTCATCCCAGTATAAGGGTGATCTACATTTCCTACCATACAACGCCTCGTAGGGTGCCATACCGATAGTGGACTGGTAACTATTGTTGTAGGAGAATTCTATTAAGGGAAAACGTCGACTCCAAGATGTCTGGAAATCTAGTACACACGCCTTCAACATATCCTCAAGTGTCTGAATTGTCCTTTCTGATTGACCATCTGTCTGAGGGTGAAATGCGGTGCTCAAAGTTAACTTTGAACCAAGTGTACCTTGAAGACCCCGTCAAAACCTTGAGGTGAACCTGGGATCACGATCAGAGACTATGGATATCGGAATCCCATGCAATCTAATGATTTCCTGAACATACAGATTAGCAAGCTGGTCCATCGTGTATGTTGTCTTTACAGGTAGGAAGTGAGTTGACTTCGTCAATCTGTCAACCACAACCCAGATGCTGTCATGACCTTTAGTTGTCTTAGGTAATCCAACAACAAAATTCATGACAATGTTTTCCCATTTTCATTAGGGGATCGGTAAGGTTTGAAGGGTACCTCCTGGGCGTTGGTGCTCTGCCTTAACTTGTTGGCATACTAAACATGACTCCATATACTTGGCAACATCCCTCTTCATATTTGGCCACCAATAATGTAACCTTAAATCCCGATACATCTTGGTGTTACCAGGGTGTACAGAGAAAGAAGATGAGTGAACCTCAGCCAATATCAACTCACGCAACTCCTTATCACTTGGAATGTACCATCGATTCCTAAATTTCAAAATACCATCATTGGAGAAACTGAATTCAGAGGAGGCATCTTTTAACTTACTCATCATGTTATTATTCTCCTTTGAATTCTTCTGTTGTGCCTCTTTGATCGTATCCAAAATAGTTGGTCGAATGGTTAAATCAACAAGTAAAGTTGACAACTCAGGAACTATTTCCAACTCGAACTTCTGAACTTCCTTCCATAATGGTACAGACATGGTTGATACTGTGGGCTGCATTGTCTTAGACATTCTGCTTAATGCATCAGCCACAACATTAGCCTTGCCCGGGTGGTACTTAATCTCAAAGTCATAATCCTTAACAAATTCCAACCAACGTCTTTGTCTCATGTTTAATTCCTTTTGGGTGAATAGGTACTTCAGGCTCTTATGGTCAGAAAACACCTCATACTGTTGACCATAAAAATAGTGTCTCCAAATCTTTAATGCAAAAACAACTGCGGCTAGCTCTAAATTGTGAGTGGGGTAATTCTGTTCATAACTCTTCAGCTGCCTAGAGGCATACGCCACAACCTTACCTTCTTGCATCAGAACACACCCCAGACCAACTTTGGATGCATCACAGTAAACACTAAACTTTCCTTCTTCGGTTGGGAGAGTCAAAAGTGGGGCTGTTGTCAACTTCAGCTTAAGTGTCTGGAAGCCATCTTCACAAGCTTCAGTCCAAGAGTACTTGGTGTCCTTCTTTGTTAAATTAGTTAAAGGTTTAGCTATCATAGAAAATCCCTTAATAAACTTCCTATAATAACCTACCAGACCAAGGAAACTGCGGACTTCACTGGCATTCCTTGGCTGTGGCCAATCCTTAACTGCCTGAATTTTGGTTGGATCTACTGATATACCTTCAGCAGAGATGACATGGCCTAAGAAGTTGACATTATCCAACAAGAACTCACACTTAGACAGCTTGGCATAGAGCTGCTGCTGATTTAATGTCGTCAAAACCACTCTTAAATGCTCTGCATGGTCAGCCTCAGTACGTGAGTATATTAGTATATCATCTATAAATACAATCACAAACTTGTCCAAATACTCACGAAACACACGATTCATCAAGTCCATAAAAGTTGCAGACGCATTAGTCAGTCCAAATGACATCACAAGAAATTCATAGTGTCCGTAGCGGGTCCTGAAGGCTGTCTTTGGTATATCACTCTCCTTAACCTTCAGTTGGTAGTAACCCGAGCGTAAGTCAATCTTTGAAAACACTTTAGCTCCTTGTAATTGGTCAAACAGGTCATCAATTCGGGGTAAAGGATATTTATTCTTAATTGTCAACTTGTTTAGCTCTCTATAGTCAATGCACATTCTAAGAGAACCATCATTCTTCTTAACGAATAAAACAGGTGCACCCCAGGGAGAATTGCTAGGGCGTATAAACCCCTTATCTACTAATTCCTGTAGTTGGACTTTTAATTCTTTCAACTCAACAGGTGCCATGCGGTAAGGGTTATTTGACACAGGTAAAGCCTCAGGATAAGTATATATTACAAACTCAATTTCTCTGTCGGGTGGTATTCCGGGCAAGTCATCCAAAAATGTATCCGGAAACTCTCTGACTATGGGAATATCTTGTAGTTTTACCTTATTCTCCACCCGAACATCAATTACACAAGCTAGAAAACTCTCACAACCACTCTTCAGTAATCGTTGAATCTCTAGTGAGGAAATAATTGACATTTTACTTAGTTTTGGGATAGCTTGGAAGGAATACCGATCACCGTTCGGGGGTCGAAACTTAACTAATCCGGACCTACAACTTATCGTGACATAATGCCTGAATAACCAATCCATCCCTAGTATGACCTCATATCCTCTCATATCGATTACGATCAGTTCTACATATAGCTTCTTATCTCCTAAGGACATAACATCACCTTTCAATATCTGCTCAGAATGTAAGGACTTCCCCGACGGTAACATGACACCAAATGACCTCTCAGCTGGCATGAGTTCTAGTTTATGCTCAAGTACGAATAGGGTTGATACAAACGAGTGTGTGGCCCCTGTATCTATAAGTGTGTAAGCAGAAATACCACAAACCATAATGGTACCTGTTATGACTGTGTGCTGCTCGGCATCTTCATCCTCCATTAAAGCATAAACCCTTGGCGCTACCCTGACTCGATTCGGGTCTGGCGGCAAAGGACAGTCTCTGACCACGTGTCCAATCTTATCACATCTATAACAGCGACCAGAATGTAACTTGCATTCGCCGGGGTGGTTCTTCTGACAGGTGGGGCATAGAGGAGCCAGGGGTCGCTTTCCTTTTCCTTGGTCATCATTTGGATTGAAGGGTCTCTTTATACCTTTCTGCTGTTGCTGTGGCCCTCTGTTCAGTTGTGGTTGCCAACCTCTGCCCTGGCGCGGTGGTGGCTGAGTATCCTTGAAAAACTTCCTTGGCGGTTTACATTGTCCTCGTACTGCCAACTCTACCTCTTCCAATTCCAAAGCCTTAGCAGCCACTTCGGAATAAGGTATGTTATGGATCCCTGCAGTCTTCACTCCCTGGAAGAGGCTCGGCTTCAGCCCGTGGACAAACTGGTGAATCTTGTCCTCCTCATCATCCACCAGACGGGGTGCAAACCGAGACAGTGCTTCAAACTTACAGATGTAATCAGCCACATAACCGGTTTGACGTAGTTGCATGAATTCCATTTTCTTGCTGGCCCAAACAGCTCGGCTGAAGTACTTGTCAAAGAAGGCAGTCTTAAATATTTTCCAGGTCATAGCTCCTGCATTAGCGATGCTCTGGATTGAGTTCCACCAATGCCTTGCATCAAGTTCCAGGTTAAAGACAGCACACGTAACCTTATCTCTGTCCTCAACTTTTGCATACCTGAACATGTCCTCCATCTTCTGAATCCATTCCTCAGCATAAACAGGGTCTGAAACTCGACCATTAAATGTTGGGGGTCAAAGCCGGTGAAAACGCTCGCCACCATGATCTTGAGCTACATTTGAACTAGAATTTGCTTGTTCTTCTCTGGCAGTCATCAGCTGTTCGATCTGGCGAGATTGGCGCATGACCAACTCTGTCAACTAAGCAATGACATTGCTATCCTCATTGGTCTCTCTTTGCTGACCTCTTACCATTTTGAGATTCCTAAACAAATATTCATAAATATATTTTAACTTAATGACATTTACTAAAATCATAAACACTTACAGTTGCTGGAGTGTACTCAGGTGGAAATCTGTTCTGGGAGGCAGTATGCAGAATCGATTTTAGAACCCGGTTTTGCTTTGATACCATAATTGTAACGACCCCAGTAGGGCCATGACCAAACCATGACTCTTTTAGACTTGTCCATATATTCTTACTATTTTTTTTTTAGAATTATACCGCTTTATGTTTATTTAAAAAAAAAAAACTCATAACTTAGCTCAAGACATCACTCGTGAATCATTAAACATCGCTCAGCAAAGAAATACATTACGCATCTGTCGGCGAGCAGTGCAAGGTGCCTCAGCCGGTGAACAGGTACTTCAACTCTTAAACTGCATCTGCCGGTAGAGAAATAAACTCACATCGTCCGGTGATAAATCACACTTCAGTTCCCGCATCACCCGAGCACTAGACGACAAAATATATATGTATATCACCTACGCCGATCGCTAAACGACAAGCATTGAGCTCGCTTCAGCCGATAGTGTAAATCTACATCATCCGGTCATCTTGTGCATCTCACGTGGCTTACTTAACCTTGCTAACTAATAAGAGACATCATCCGGTGAACAACAACCATTCGCCATCCACCGGTGACGTCAGCCGGATGATGTCCTCACCCATCAGAGACATCATCCGGTGAGCATGTGCAATACACATGAATCACTTACCTCATCCGATAAGAGGCATCATCCGGTGAACACCAAACGTTCACCATCCACCGGTGACGTCAGCCGGATGATACGTTCACCCAACTTCTATCACACAGCTCCTGCCGATGACGTCAGCCGGATGATACGTTCATCCAACTTCTATCACATAGCAAAGAATCCCGAAAATCTTTAAACAACTCATACTAACAGAAATATAACCTGACCTTCACAGATCTCATACTTCGTAGTCACAGACATAGGCAGACATGAATCATGGACTCATCTAGATTACATGTAGCGGAAGACTTATAAGAAACAGGTTATTCTATTCTCTTTTAATCATCCCCGACTCAGTAACCAAACCAGACAATCACAAAATCCAGTATTCAAAGAAAGATCTCATTCTACTTAAACATCAGTTTTCTCATAAACCTTACTGACATAATAAGAGCATAACCACGGGTCATAATTGCCATCCAGCCACAAATTTCCTCCCTGAGCACCTCCCAGCAACCAACTTAAACATCTTCATCAACTTTGAATTCCTCACCTGATATCTCGTCACCTACATCATAAGGTTTAAACTATAAGCCTAATGCTTAGTAAAGAATGCAATGCTAACACATATGCATGAATGCACGGTTTAAAGAAACACATGCTCATGGATCTTTTCTTGTTCTTGTTCGTACTCATGTTCGTAGTCATCATTCATATACATCATTCATAATCATCATTCATAGTCATCATTTATAATCATCATTTACGTTGTATGGATTAAGGGAGGATTTGTGCCAGTAAAGGGAGTTTGACAGTGAGAGTGTACATAGTCCCTTGCGGGTCGTATTCTTGGTCCCTCTTTTGGACAGTGACATACGCCAAACCGCCCCCAGCACTCTCTTAATCCATGTTGCATAGGTTTCATATTCTTGTCTTATTCATGAGAGAAAACATGCATTGAAAACATTTTCACGTGCTTGAGAAACATTCATGATGCATGAGCTGGGATACTCTTAGTTCATCATTCTATTGAACAGATCATACATCTAACTAGAATCATACTAACAGTTTGAGTATCATAACCAACAGACAATAACTCAAATAACCCTTAAACGTCGAAAACAGCTTCTAACCAGTACCCTTGTGATGTAAGGCCCTAATGGCCGGGCATCCCTACACATTCACTTACCTGGTTTCCTTAGCAACTTTGAGTACTTCTCTTCAGACTTCTTCACCTAAAACATTTCACATTGTAGAGTTAAAACAACATCCTAAAAGTCCTAATTAAAAAAATCACCTTAGAATCTAACGTCTATATATATATAAGTCCATTAGTCGAGCACTCTGTGTGCGTAGTCTAAAATTCCTAGAATCACAATAACCAGACTCGACCATTGCAGAATTCGAAATCTCAAGTTCAATTGAAAAACAGTACTCAAATAGACAACTAGCAATCCACATTGTCTGAGTCTTACCTAGGGCGTCGATTGTTGAAGTGGAGAAAGAGAAATCCGTCATCGATGAGAGAGTCGCTGGCGAGAGGGAGACAGCTCGAGGGAATGAGAGAACGCAGAAGGGAATGTCGGCTACAGTGAGGTTTAAAAGTTTCAATTTTCTATTTATACTTAATCCAACCATTCTTAATTACAAATTCTGCCACCCAACCTAATTTATGACACATGCACATTAATTAAGCCTTGGCATAAAATTCCAAACCGAAAAGATCAAAATAAACATGGCCGTTAAAACAGTTAAGAAAGTCACCTGGTCAAACTCGTCGGGTGTTACAGATCTTGTCCATTCTGATGTCCTGTTCTAACAAAAGGGGTTCAAGATATTATGTTTCGTTTGTCGATGATTACACTCGTTATACTTGGGTTTACCTTATGAAATGTAGGTCTGATTATCTTACCATTTTCACTAACTTTAGAGCTCTTGTAAAAATGCAACACTCAGCCGTCATCGAGTGTTTTTGTTGTGATTTGGGAGGTGAATACACTTCTATCAATTTTTCTCATTTACTTGCTTCTGATGAGCCAATACATCAAACCTCATGTACTGACACTCCTCAATAAAATATAGTTAGTGAAAGGAAATATCGACATCTTGTTGAAACAACCCGCTCGTTCTTGTTGTCAGCCGATGTTCCTAGTGAGTTTTGAGGCGAAACGATTCTTACCGTTATTCATGTGATTAATAGAATTCCAACAATTCATAATTCTGGTTTGTCTCCCTTTGAAAAATTGTATGGGCATGCGCCTGATTATTCCTCTTTGCGAATCTTTGGTTGTGCTTGTTTTGTTCTTCGACCACACGTCGAGCGTAATAAATTGTTCTCTTGGTCCGTCCTGTGTGTTTTTTTGGATTATGGTGTTGGTCAAAAGGGATACCGTTGTTTGGATCCTGTTAGTCAAAAATTATACGTCTCTTGTCATGTTGTGTTTTTAGAGTATATTCCCTTCTTCTTTATTTCTGCTAGTTCACATCATATGACTCAGTCAGATCTCATTCGCATTGATCCTTTTGATATTGACACTGAGGAAGCTGCTCCTACTGATAGATCAATAGAGTATGATACTTTGGTTCCAAAGACATCTACCTCTCATTTTCCTACTCCTACTCTTACGACCATTCAATCAACTCCTAAGATTGCGGATGTTCTCCACTTTGTCAGTCCACTTGACCTTGTAAGTCTACTAAACTACATTATTTTGCTTACTATTCATATTCTAGTTCTTTTGCTTCATTTGTTGGTTCTGTTCATCGTCTTTATGAGCCTTTGTCCTATAGAGAGGTTGTTCGTGATCCACTTTGGCAAGATGCTATGGTTGAAGAATTGCTCTTCATCAGACTCATACATGAGATTCTGTACTGTTGCCATCCAGAAAATGTACAATTGGTTCTCGTTGGGTTTATGATCAAACAATCTAGATTGCAATTTTCAATAATTCGTCTCAGCGTGACACATTTATACCAAAACATTTTAGATAAACTCTTTGCAATTAGTAACTTGTAATAAAACATCAACACTAGCTTATTAAGAGTTCCTCATGTGTGAGTGTGTGTTCATGCCCAATTTTCTTAATTTGATAGGTTAGCACATGCGTCTAAGGTAAAAGCACACACTCTTAAGAACACTCCAATCACTCTGATCATTCCAGCTTTGCCCATTATTCACTAGTAACGGAAATCAGTAAAACAAAACAAAAGTCGATATGACTTTCATTCGGCTTGTAACGTTCGGCCAGGTTAAAAGGTATGAATTTTTAGAAATCACAGGCTAATTAGAGAGCACTATTCATCCTTCCTTATCTCAACCACTCAAAAATTTTTTCAACCCTTTCTCGCTCAATGAGATTTGCTCACACTTCCTTTTTCTCTCTCACCCCCAAACTTATTTCATTCACAGTTACCCATTTTAACTCCTTTGTCATTATTTCACTAAAATTTAAACAACATAAACAGAATTGAAAACTAACAATTGAACTTTTGCAACTTTTGCTTCTTTTTTTTTTTGGGCGTCTTTGACGTCTTTCTTTTTCTTTACAGCAACAAGAATAGAGAAATGACAACAGAAAACAATAAACATAAATCATAAGACAAAGGAGTTCTTGTTAGATCTCGCCATCCTTTTCTCCTATTCTCTCTCGACCAACAATAATAACTCAGTGCTCTTTAGATCAGATAGGCAAAATAGTTTTAAGGTAGGCTCAAATAACGGTAACAAATGAAATTGTCAATCATAGGCTTAATGAGGTGACTATGGGTGTCAATAACAATAACAGACACATAAAGGGTGTGTTCAAAAAGGCTCAAACGATTCAAACGATGGCCTAAGTCATTCTTTCATCGTGCTAAACCAAGTTTCGCTTTCGCGGATGCAGGGCAAAACTATGAAAGATTCATTTCTCACTGTCTCTCACTATTTTAATTGGAGGTGCTCTCCCTTACAGTATTTGAACTCAATCGCTCCTTTACTGTGTTTGGTTCACTCTCTATAGACTACATGAGCTATGACTAACAAATTAAGTCAAAAGAAAATGAACACGTGCGCAATAAGATGATAATCTCAAAATAAACCAGAGTCAATGCAATTATCACAAGTTCTAAATACTCAGAGCTACTAGGAAGCAAAGGCATACATGAAATCACAAATTCAGTCATTGACACATCAAATCAACAATCCAGACAATAAGACCAAAAAAAGTTTTGGTTAAACAGAAAGTATGCTAAAATTCACCCCAACAACCCCAAACTTAAAATCTACATTGTCCGCAATGTGTTCAAAATTATAACAAAAAAATGGAAAGGCGAGGGTGAAGCAGCGTACCTCATAAAGAGTCAGAAAGTGAGTCGAAAAGATCATTATCATCACCCTCTTGTGGAGGGTCGTATGGCTGAGATAGGCGATCCGGATACATGGGGAAAGGAGGAGTGGATTGTGCAGAAAATCCGTGATGAGCATTGAAAGCGGCCATATACTGTGCTTCATAAAGTGAACGCTCCAAATCATGCGCTTGAAGATCTGTAAGGCGGAGCTCCAACCGCTTTTGACCGATGGCTAGAGCTTCGAACATATGCTTAATATCATTTGGAGCATGAGAAGGAGGTGGCCCAGCAGATGAAGAAGAGGCACCGAAGGTAGTGGGATCAGACCCCTGCATTTCATAACGCCGTTTAAGGCGAGCATCAGCGTCGCCTCGTCGAATATTAGGTACGTAATGGGACGGAAATCCTTTCCCTAGACGAGGAGTAGGCATGGGTTGAGGAGGAACATCCGCATCAGGCTGATCTTCAATAAATCGCAGCCCATCAGGACGGGCTTGACCATGAGGACAATTGGCTATTCTCGATATGTTGGATGAGCCAAAGATAGGTTGCTGGACCCATGGTTCGTCATCAGAGCTCATCGACACGTGCTTGGCGGTGCAAAGATTTGTGATCAGGACCAGATGAATGTGGGAAGCGGTCACAGTGTGCTTACGGTATTCCGCAATGTTGTTGTGTATAATCCGTCCTACATCAATTGCTTTGCCTTTTAAGATGCAGTAAAGCAGCACTGCACGTTCTCTTGTAAACTCGGTCTTTTGAGAGGTCGGCATAAGATTACACCAGATGAACCTGCACCAGGCTTGAGCATATCTATTCAAACTGCTCGGGACTAAATAACGCGGCAGTGTATTATCAGATCTGGTGTATACCCATTGAGCCCGTCGATGGCCCAACTCTCGTAGAATCTCATCATAGTTGGGTCCGGCAGTCAATAATGCTTGGAACTCGTCCTCCGGAATGTTTGGCAACCCAAACTTTGCATTAATAACTTCAGCTGAGAAGTCGATCACTGTATTGCGGATGGTGACCAGTGCATCAATCTTTGAAGCTTTCAGATTAGCATAAAATTCCCGAACTACACTAGAATTGACATCTCCCCTCAAAACAGCTACTTCACCCCAATTTCTCAGCTGGAACATGGCTAGGATATCTCCATCACTCCGGTCTGGCTGAAACTGCAACTCACAAATTATTGCTTTGTCTGTTAACATAAATTGTTGATAAAATTTTTTCGCATCATTATTGAAGAACAAATGTGGAAACGGACTTGGCCTTGAAGAGCTTGAGGCACTAGAAGACCCTTTCAAACGCTTAGAAGCCATTGTATAATCCGCAGACCAGTATTTGCTTCACAGATAACCCAATACTCAATCAACCAGCAGAACCTCGCTTTGGTGCTTTTCAACAACTAGTGTGCACACTTGAGAGTATTGTTGCCCAAATGCATCCCAAACCCCCCAATCAGCCCAACTGATATATAACAATCAACCCATAATAGTCTTGGTTCACAAATGGTCTCAAGTGCCCAAAATATGCGGCAAAAATGAACTGAGTGCTTGTTAGACAAAACAAATGCTCTCACAGGCAATTTATCGAACAGCTGGTGGGCAAAATTGACAGGAATTTAGCACTTTAGACTTGAAACATCCATGTCCCCCAAACTTGTGTATCAAATAGAGAAATATTCCAGCCAATAACCCTTGAATACTAATTTAGTAGCCACAGAATTCAACAGTTATTATCAGAATAGTGTCCACCAACAAACGATTAAAACCTGGACGGAGACAAGCAGCGGCAAGGATGAAGTGGGCAATTAATCGGAGCTGAAGTGCGACTGAGAGTGTCGAGGAGCAGAGATTTCGGCTGAACAGTGGAGCACTTGAACTGAGAGGCTGAGAAGGCGGCTGTCGGAGCTCAGAGCAATGCGGGCTTCGTCGCTGAAGGGTGAGGCGAACACGGTGAAGGGTGAAAAGCTTCTGCTTTTCACCATTCACCCTTTTGTTTTTATTTTTTTTATTTTTTTTATTTTTTTATTTTTTATTTTTTTTGTATTTTTATTTATTTATTATTTTTTTTTTAGAAAACTAAAACACAAATAATGAACTCGACTCGATCGACGCTACTAAAACTGGAATCAATGGGTTACCTCCCACCAAGTGCTTGATTTACAGTCTTTAGCCTGACGTTTGACCAAAGTCATTCTTCGGGCATGAGTTGAGTGACGGAAGAGTCGCTTGGAATATTGCCGCCAAAATATGGCTTCACTCGTTGTCCGTTTACTTTGAATGTTGTGTCATCGGCTCCTCGTAACTCAACTGCTCCGTGAGAGAATACTTGCACCACCGTGAAAGGACCCGACCATCTTGACTTCAATTTTCCTGAAAATAATTTCAATCGAGAGTTAAATAAAAGTACCTGCTGTCCCGGTGAAAAATCTTTCTCCACGATGTGCTTGTCATGCCACACCTTGGTCTTCTCCTTATATATTTTTGAATTCTCATACGCATTGCTTCTAAGTTCGTCGAGCTCAGGAGGCGTTTCTGACCTGTGGCTATTAACTCAAAATTCAGCTTCTTCATCGCCCACAAAGCACAGTGTTCCAACTCAACCGGTAAGTGACATGCTTTCCCGAATACCAACCTATATGGTGACATTTCCAGAGGCATTTTGAATGCGGTCCGGTACGCCCATAAAGCATCATCCAACTTGCGAGTCCAGTCTTTTCTTGAATTTGCAACTGTCTTCTCAAGGATCTTCTTCACTTCTCGATTAGAGACTTCGGCCTGCCCGTTTGATTGGGGGTGGTACCCAACGCCTTGCGATGCTTCACCCCATACTTACTAAGTAGTGCTTCAAACTATCTATTGCATAAGTGAGTTCCCTCGTCACTAATGATAGCTTGAGGTGTTCCAAAGCGAGTGAAAATATTCTTCTGTAGAAAATGCAAGACCACCTTGCCATCATTGGTCGGCGTAGCTATTGCTTCAACCCACTTGGAGACATAATCCACCGCCAAAAGAATGTATTTGTTGTTGTACGATGACGTAAACGGCCCCATAAAGTCAATACCTCATACATCAAATAGCTCAACCTCCAAAATATTCGTCAAAGGCATCTCATTACGGCGGGAAATATTACTAGTCCGTTGACATCGATCACAAGCTACAACAAATGAATATGCATACTTAAACAAGGTGGGTCAGTAAAATCCAACTAAAGTATCTTAGCTGCTATTCGTTTGCCACCAAAGTGTCCGGCACATTCCAGAGAATGACAGTGTTTTAATACAGATATCACTTCATCTTCCGGGATACAACGTCTGATAACTTGATTTGCACAGTGTTTATATAAAATCGGCTCTTCCAAATAATATCGCTTTACATCGGCGAAAAATTTCTTCTTTTGGTGATGCGAAAAATCGGATGGTATAATCTCACTGGCAAGAAAGTTCACATAATCAACATACCACGGTAACACTTTGATTGCAATGATCTTTTCATCTGGAAAATCTTCAGCTATTTGAACTTCACTATCGGATACATGAGCTCGTGTTTCCAACCGAGATAGGTGATCAGCTACCAAATTCTCTGTGCCGAATCAACCGAGGCTTGGCATCCTTCTTTTCCATCAAATATTTAATAGCTGAATGATCCTTATAAACTATGACTTTGTTGCAGATAACATAGGGGCGGAACTTGTCAAATGCGAAGACTACTGCTAACAATTCCTTCTTAGTGGTGGCATAATTTAGTTGGGCATCATTGAGAGTGCGGCTGGCATAATAAATTGTATGGAAGACTTTATCCTTTCTCTGCCCCAGAACTGCTCCTACTGCGAAGTCACTGGCATCACTCATGATTTCAAATGATAATTCCCAATCAGGTGCGACTATGATTGGGGTCGACACAAGTTTCTCTTTTAACACATTGAAAGCTGCAAGACACTCTGCGGTAAAAACAAATGGTACTCCATTTTCCAATAACTGACATAGCGGCTTGGTGATCTTAGAAAAATCTTTTATGAACCTTCGGTAGAATCCCGCATGCCCTAGAAAACTCCGCACTCCTTTTACTGTCGTCGGTGGTGGCAACTTCTCGATAGCGACAATTTTAGCTCGGTCCACCTCAATTCCTTGTGCTGAAATACGATGGCCCAATACAATTTCCTCTTTCACCATGAAATGACATTTCTCCCAATTAAGCACTAGATTCGTCTCAACACACCTTTCGAGCACCTTGGACAGATTATTCAAACATGTATCGAAAGAAGATCCAAACAATGAAAAGTCATCCATGAAGATTTCTATGAATCGCTCCACCATATCTGAGAAAATAGCCATCATGCATCTTTGAAATGTATCTAGTGCATTGCATAACCCGAAAGGCATCCGGCGAAAAGCAAAAGTACCATACGGGCAGGTAAATGTGGTCTTTTCCTGGTCTTCTGGGGCAATTGCAATCTGATTATACCCGGAATATCCATCAAGGAAACAATAATATTCGTGGCCGGCAAGTCTATCTAGCATCTGATCGATAAACGACAATGGAAAGTGATCTTTGCATGTAGTCTTGTTTTAACTTCCGATAATCGATAAAAATTCTCCAACCAGTGACAGTTCTGGCTGCAATCAACTCATCATTTTCATTATGGACCACTGTCATTCCACTTTTCTTTGGAATACACTGCACTGGACTCACCCACGAACTATCTGAGATCGGATAGATAACCCATGCGTCCAACCACTTTAAAACTTCCTTTCGCACAACCTCTTTCATAGCTGGATTTAAACGGCATTGATGCTCTACAGATGGTCGATGCTCGTCTTCCATTAAAATCCGATGCATGCAAAATGAAGAACTGATTCCTTTGATATCTGACAGTGTCCACCCTATAGCCACCTTGTATGTCCGAAGTACACGCAATAATTTCTCCTCCTCCGTCTTAGATAAATCAACTGCAATAATGACTGGAAGAGTTGAGTTAGCACCAATAAATGCATACCTGAGGTGAGACGGTAGTGGCTTCAGCTCCAACACGGGTGGACTCTCAATAGAAGGTAAGACTCGAATTGTTGGGTCCCCCAAACTCTCAAAATATTTTCTTCGATTTGGCTCAAACGAATCCATCCATGATATAAATTCCTGCACAGAAGAGTCAAAATCGAAAGACAAATCGTGATTTAGTAAAGCAACCTCGAGAGGATCACTAGACTGAAGAGAAACTCCGTCCACCGCTAATTCGAGAGAGTCAATCCTAAATATATCATCGCTGGCCGTCGGATACTTCATGGAGTTAAAGACATTAAACGTCACTTCTTCATCTTGCAAGCGCAATTTCAACTCCCCCCCTGAACATCGATCAAGGCACCCGCCGTAGCTAAGAATGATCTGCCCAAAATAATAGGTATGTCCCAATCCTCCGCCATGTCGAGAACTACAAAGTCTGCTGGGAATATGAATTTGTCGACCTTAACCAACACGTCTTCGATTATTCCTCTTGGATGCTTGATTGATCGGTCGGCCATTTGTAAGATTATTCTTGTTGGTTTTGGTTCACCTAGCTCAAGCCTTTGAAAAATAGAAAAATGCATTAAATTGATGCTTGCACCCAAGTTACATAACGCACGCTAGAAGATGCAGTTTCCAATCTCACATGGAACCGTAAAACTACCTGGATCTTTCAACTTTTGTGGGAGTTTTCGTTGAATTATTGCACTACATTCTTTAGAAAGGGCGATTGTACCACAATCCTCTATTTTCCTTTTGTGGGATAAAACCTCTTTTAAAAATTTTGCATAGGTTGACATTTGCTCCAGGGCTTCGGCAAATGGGATGTTGATGTGAAGCTGCTTGAACACGTTCAAGAATTTTTCAAACTGTTTATCCAACTTTGCATTTTTCAGGCGTTGTGGGAAAGGAACTTTTGGGATGATCTCCTTTGGAATCTGAGGTGGAGCTTCCAGTAGCTCTTGATCCTTTGGTGTGGACTCGAATGATGACAAATGCATTCCGTCATGTGCAACCACTGTCTTATTTTCTTTGGTACAATTTTCAATCACTGCTCCACTTCTAAGTGTGATGGCATTGCACTGGCCTCTAGGATTGACTTCAGTGGAACTGGACAATGTGCCTTGAGGGTGACCATTTAATGCAGCTGCCATCTGGCCCATTTGAGTTTCCAAACTTCGAATTTGAGCTGAGTGGTTTTGCAAGGTTGTTCTTGTTTCAGCCATAAATTTATTTGTGTGCTCCTCCATTTCAGCAATCATTTTATTGGTGCGCTCTCCCATCTTGGCAATTAAATCCTCCAGATTAGATTTTCTTTCTGGAAACGGAGGTCCCGGTTGATTAGCTTGTGGCATCTGTATGGCGTTGTTCAACTTCTTCCACGAGAAGTTTGGATGGTTGTTGCGCCCCCATTATAGTAATTACCTGAATTTTGAAGCGTCAGTCTATTATAATTTGCCACGTATTGGGCCTGTTCAGATGAACTACTAGCCATTTGGTTCCCTTGCTAACAGTTTTCACTAGCATGTGGTCCTTGGCACCATTGACATTGTATGATCGGGGAATGAATTGCATTAACTGGAGCTTGATTACCTTGGATGTGCCGAGTGAGGGATGCAATTTTTGTAGTCAATGCTTTTATCGTATCCATTTCTGGGGTATTTGGCTGCTTCCTCAAAATCTGACGTTCAACCGGGCATTGATCATTATTGAGGGATAACTCCTCTAACAGGTTGAATGCCTCCACTTCCGTCTTTTGTAGTAGTGATTCACCAGCTGCTGAGTTGACAAGAGTCCGTGTAGAAACTGATAGGACGATGAAGAATGTCTGTATTTGCATCCATTGTGGTGGACCATGTTGGGGGAATCTTCTTAAAAGCTCTTTGAATCGGCCCCATACTTCATAAACTGTCCCACCATTGAATTGAGTAAAATTGGTGATCTCGTTGCGGAGTTTTGCCATCTTTTCAAAGGGAAAGAATTTAGATAGAAATTTCGGAACTAATTCATTCCACGTTGTAATTGAATCCGGGGGTAAAGAGTTTAACCATTTCTTTGCGCGATCTCTTAGTGTGAAGGGGAATAACCTGAGCTTGACAGCATCATCAGAGACATTATGGTATTTAAAAGTATCACAGACTTCGACGAAGCTAGCAATATGATCCTTAGGGTCCTCGTTAGGCAGACCACAAAATTGATACTGTTGAATCATTTGTATTGTTCCCGGCTTTATTTCAAAATTGTTGCACGTGATGGCAGGTTTTCGAATTGCTGATTGAACCTCGTCCATGGATGACATAACATAATCGAGCAATGTTCGTTTCCCGACTCCCTCAATCTCGATAGTCTGTTGTAAATTTGCATTTTGACTATCCGCCATAATTGCTTGCTTTGTTTCCCTTCGATTTCTACGGCAGGTTCGTTCAATTTCAGGGTCGATAGGGATTAGGTTGGCAGTACCTAGTTTTTGCATGCACCTGCAATGTGCAAATAATGCGATTTAAGCCTAGCAGCAAAAGAAAATTCAAATATAAACTAAAATCAAATAATTTAATAATAACAAAACTATATTCCCCGGCAACGGCGCCAAAAACTTGTTGCGAAAAATTACACGCAAGTGCACGTGTCACAAAAATAATAGAGTGTGTGCAAGCACGAGTGTCGGTCCCACGAGGAATAATTATGTTAAGTATTGAATATCTAATTTTCAGCTTAATTTGAAAAACAATATGTTTGATGATTTTAAATTTTAAACTAAAATAATTCAAATAAAATAAATCAGACAATTTAAATAACAGATTCGAATGTAAAAAGTTAAGATTATGTGATGAGAAAATTCTCAGGGTTCCGATTTCACTTAGCTATCCTATTTAGTAAACCTAATTCAAGTAATTAATTCCTATTCTTTCGTATTGATGGTTATTTCACTATGTTGTTTATTAAACTCTCTCGAGTATTAATAAACTTACTCAATTGATGTGTTATTACCTCTCGGTCTCTAACCCTACAATCAATTGAATACATTAAGAGCAATAAATTGAATTACCACTCAAACGCCCTAACTATCTCTAGTCTACGGTCCTTTTTAAGGCAAGATATTCAATGCACGGTTAAATTCTCCGCTCTCGCATCCCGAATTAACCCTAAAATTATTAGTTTTGGTGATCAAGCAAACCTAAGCATTAAGTTCAGAATAGATTACTCAACACAGAAAAGAAACAGAAAACTAAAAACTCAAATTAAGAAAAATAAATATTCATAACAAAGTTACGTGAAAACCCTAGAACAGAAAACTTAGTTCATGTTAAAATTAAAGAAAACTACAGAGAAAATAAAATAGTTCATGCTAGAAGAAAAGAGGAGAAGAAAAAACTAGGAAATTGCTGTCGAGTTCCTCCGTTCCTCGCCACTTGCTTCGATCCGGCTTCCGATGTCTTCGCAGGGTTCCTCTCTCTGTTTCGCTATATATCCCTCTCTTGCCTCCTCTTCAGACTTTTATTTTTGCTCGAATTAGGGCTGCGGTCCATCAATCAACGACTGATATCGACCCGATCAATAAGTTGAAAAATTTAATTTTAATATTTCCCGCAATCACAATCGATCTCGGTATGATCCCGATCGATCGTGGTCACGTTGACGCTTAGGAATGAAACTTTTGCTGATCCCGATTGATCGTGGTATTGTGCCCGATCGATCAGTCCGTCTCTGGAATCTTTGAAGGAAATTTTCTTGGATCACGATTGATCGTGATACAATGCCCGATCGCTCGGGCCGGGTCTGACTCCGAAACTCTTCTACATGACGATCTCACGATCGATCGTGATATGGTGCCCGATCGATCGCGCCGTCTCTGGAAGCTCTCTTTGTTGATTTTGTGCATCACGATCGATCGTGGTTAAATCCTAATCAATCGTGATCGGCTTTTTCTTCTTTTCTATTTCGAACCAAATCCGCCATTACCTGTTAAAACTCAACTCACCTGCACAATCTCACTAACAACATCAAATAAACTCAAACATTCAAGGAAAAACTAATCAAAACAAGAATGAAAAGCACGAATAAGTGTGCAAAATACACACTTATCAGTTTATAAGATTAAAACTAAGTATGATGGATCCATTAAACAATACAAGGCTCGACTTGTTGCTAAGGGCTAAGGAGTATGACATGGATTATGAAGAAACATTTGCCCCTGTTGCAAAGAAGACGACTATTCGCACTATGATTGTGGTTGACTTTGTTTGTCGATGGAGAATATCTTAAATGGATGTCAAGAATGTCTTCTTGAATGGTGATCTTCATGAAGTCTATATGATGTCTCCTTCGGGTGTCGCCTACAAATCCAGTGAAGTTTGTCAGCTTCGTAAGACTCTCTATGGTCTCAAACAAGACCTCGTGCTTAGTTTGAGAAATTCTCCACAGTGATCACTTCGCTTGGTTTTCGTCCTAATCATCATGATTTCGCATTGTTTGTTAGGCATATGAGTGCATGTCGTATTTTGTTATCCTTGTATGTTGATGACATGATTATTACTAGTGACGATTGTGATGGGATTGAATCTTTAAAGTATGAGTTGGCTAGTTGTTTTGCTATGAAAGACTTGAGTTTGCGACATTACTTTCTAGGCATTGAGGTCGCTTATTCCCCAAAAGGTTATCTCTTATCCTAGTCAAAGTACATATTTGATCTGTTTGATACTCCTCTTGAGACTAATACTCGGTACTCTTTGTCGGATGGTCTTTCTTTGCCGGATCTCGGTTTATATCGTACTGTTGTTGGTAGTTTGGTTTATCTTACTGTGACTCGTCCAAATATTGTGAATGTTGTTCATGTGGTTAGTCAGTTTGTTACTGCTCCTACTACTGTTCATTGGGCTGTTGTTCTTCGTATTCTTAGGTACCTTCGAGGCACTCAGTTTCAAAGTCTCTTGTTCCCTTCTATGTCATCTCTCGAGCTACGTGCATACTCCGATGCTGATTGGGCTGGTGATCCTACCGATCGCAAGTCTACCACTGGATTTTGTATTTTCCTAGGTGATTCACTTATTTCGTGGAAGAGTAATAAACAAGATGTTATTTCTCGGTCTTCTACTGAAGTTGAGTATCGTGCATGGCATCGACTACTTGTGAGATTATTTGGTTACGTTGGTTGCTTGCGGATGTGGGTGTTTATCTTCGTCATCCTACTCCATTACATTGTGACAATCAGAGTGTTATTCAGATTGCACGTAATTCAGTTTTTCATGAGCGAACCAAGCATCTTGAGATTGATTGTCATGTCACCCGCTATTATCTTTAGCTTGGCACCATCATCTTGCATTTTGTCTCTTCTTCTCTGCAGATTGCTGATTTGTTTACCAAGGCACACTCCGCTTCACGATTCTATTTTTTGTCTTACAAACTCTCAATCTTTATAGTTGTCGTATCATGAGTTTGCGGGGGGATAGTAGCATATATTATTATTATAATTAATGTTTTGATGGTATTTTTGTAACACCCGACAACTTCAACCAGGTGACTCCCTAACTGTATTAACAGTCATGAACATTCAATCTTCACGGTTTAGAGTTTTATGCCAAGAATAACTAATTTCATGTGGAATTAAACTAGGTTGGGTGGCAAAGTTGTAATAATGGAGGGTGATGGCCAGTATATAAAGAAAAACGAAATGTTTTAAACGTCATTCAAGCCACTGTAGCCGACACCTTCCTTTCTGGCGATTTCTTCTCTCCCGAGCTCTTGCTCTCTGCTTTCAGCATACTCTCTTCGACGATCGGTTTTCTCTGCCACTACTCGACTACTCTGTGCCTGAGGTATGCAATAGACAACGTAGCTATCTGTTAGTTTGCTAGCCCTGTTTTCTACTCGGCATTGGAGTTTTGGATTTTCCAATGGCCGACTAATAATAAGAACATTTGAAATCTGTGAGTGGGAATGCTTTTATCAAATCGATTCTGGACATTTAAAACAACCACCCCTGAGTTATCGGTAATCGAATCTGTCTGTTTTGGTTTTGAGATTTCAGACTACACTGAGTATTAAACTAAGAATTCGGGAATGACTCTTGTAGAGGTTATTATGCTACAGTCTAGTACTTATGTTGACGTTTAGTTTAATGGTAAGTTTTCATACTGGATGAATGTTCTATTCTATAGTCTGAATGAGTAAGAATTCTCATGTTCATGCATTATCAATGTTTTATACACATGAAAATGTTTTAACAGCATGTTTTCTCATGAACAAGATAAGATGATAAAATCCCTGCAACGTGGTTGAGTGAGGGTTGGGGGCGGTTTGGCATATGTCACAGTCCAAAGAAGGACATATGAATACGACCCGCAGTAGGGACCATGATCAAACTCACTGTCGAACCCCCTTTATCGGCACAAATCCTCTCTCATTCCACACAACTTAAATGATGATTATGAACAATGATTATTAACAACGATTATGAACAATGATTATGAACAATGATTATGAACAATGATTACGAATGATGAATATGATACATGATTATGGATGATGATTATGAACAAGAAAAGACTTATGACTATGTATTTCTCTGAATTATGCATTCATGCATTCATGTTATTGTTGCATTCCTTACTAAGCATTAGGCTTATAGTTGAACCTTATGATGTGGGTGAAGAGTTAATAGGTGAGGATTCTCAAATCCAAGAGAACGTTTAAAGCTGGTTGCTGGAGGATGCTCAGGGTGACAGTGCAAGGTTGGATAGGCGATTAAGCTCCCTAGTTATGCTCATAGTAAGTCTGAAAAGTGTATGATGAACAGATGACTAAGTAGAACAGAATTTCTTATAACAATGAGATTCGGATTTGAATGGTTTGTCTTTAGAGTCTGAATACGATTTTAAGGATTATTGAATGGTTTGTTTTGCTTAAGCCTTCCGCTATGCGTATTTTGGATGAGTTTATGATCCTTACTCATTGAGGTTTATAGTTACCGAGTTAAGATTTGGGTGAGTTGTGGTATGTTCTATTGGATGAGGTTGTTTGATGATTATGGTGTTTGTTGCCGTGTGATAGAAGCTGGATAAGGCAATCATCCGGCTGACGTCATCGGCAGATGTAGAGTGCTTAAGCCATCGGATGATGGAAGTGCTGATTTGTCGTCTAGCGTTCGGTAGATGTAGAGTGTTTGAGCCATCGGATAATGGAAGTGCTATTTTGTCGTCTAGTGATCGGCAGATGTAGAGTGTCTATGCCATCGGATGATGGAAGTGCTATTTTGTCGTCTAACGATCGGCAGATGTAGAGTGTTTAAGTCATCGGATGATGGAAGTGCTATTTTGTCGTCTAGTGATCTACAGATGAAGAGCGTTTAAGCTATCGGAAGATGTAAGTATAGTTTTTCGTCTAGTTACCGGATGATATGAGGGTTTCCTTGTCGTTTAGTGACCGGGTCATGTTTTAATTTTGCACGTGAGGAGCACATGTCCATCGGATGATGTTCCCTTATTTCACCGGATGATGTAAAAAGTCTCTCTACCGGATGATATAAACATGGTTTTGTCGTCTAGTGACCGGTAGATGTGGTTTTATTCCTCAATCGGCAGGTGCAGTCTAAGGGTTTAAGTTTCCCTTCACCAGCCGATACACATTGCACTGCCCGCCGGTAGATGCGTAAAGTATTCCTTTGCCGAATGATGTCTAGTGAATTACGTACGACATTTTGAGTTAAGTTATGTTTCAAAAAAAAATATATTACCGAAAATGAGTAGAATGTGAGTAATAAAAATTAAATGATTAAGAAAGATATGGTTTATGTGACGATCCCACTGGGGTTGTTACAATTATGGTATCAGATCACAACCGGGTTCTAAAACCGATTCTGCAGACTGCCTTCCAGCACTGACTGTCACATGAGCGCACTCCAGCAACTGTAAGTGTTTATGATTCTAGCAATGTCGTTAAGTTAAGATGTGTTTAAGACTAATTGTTTAGGAATCCCAAGATGGTGAGAGGTCAGCAGAGAGATGATAATGTGGATAGTCACACTATTGCTCAGCTAACTGAGTTAGTAATTCGCCAATCCCGCCAAGTTGAGCAGCTCGTGACCGCCAGGGAAGAACAAGGGAATTCGAGTACGAATATTGCCCGAGAACATGGAGATGAGCGTTTTCACCGACTTCGACCCCCGATTTTCAATGGTCAAGTTGCAGATCCGGTTTATGCTGAGGAATGGATTCGAAAGATGGAGGACATGTTCAAGTATGCAAAGGTGGAAGAGGGAGATAAAGTCACATGTGCTATCTATCACTTGGAACTGGATGCGAGGCATTGGTGGGACTCGATCCAGAGCACGACTGACGCAGGAGCTATGACCTGGGGAAGGTTCAAGATGGCCTTCTTTGACAAGTATTTTAATCGAACTGTTCGGGCCAATAAGAAAAAGGAGTTTATGAATCTACGACAGGCTGGTTCGGTAACAGATTACATATGTAGGTTTGAGGCCTTGTCTCGGTTTGCATCCCGTCTGGTTGAAGATGAGGAGGATAAGATCTATCAATTTGTTCAAGGACTGAAGCCAAGCTTGTATATGAAAGTGAAAACTGCTGGTATCTACAATGTGCCGTATACCGAGGTCACAGCTAAGGCCTTGGAAATGGAGGAGGCTGAAATAACTGTGTATGAGCAGGGTGATCAGTCAAAGAAGACTACCAAGGATGTCCAACAGCCACCACGACCGAACAAGGGCTGGCAGCCACAGCAGAACAGGGGACCACAGCAGCAGAAAGGTGTGAAGAGGCCATACAACCAGAATGATGACCAAGGAAAAGGAAAGAGGCCTTTGGCACCCTTATGCCCCACCTGTCAGAAGAACCACCCCGGCGAATGCAAGTTGCGTTCTGGCTGCTGTTTCAGATGTGACAAGGTTAGACATATAGTTAGAGACTGCCCCATGCCGCCAGATCCGAACCGTGCAAGGGTAGCACCTAGAGTCTATGCAATGATGGAGGATGAGGAAGCCGTGCAGCATACGGTCATAACAGGTACCATTATGATCTGTGGTTTTGCTGCTTACACACTTATAGATACGGGAGCCACGCACTCGTTTATATCAACCTTATTTGTATACAATCACAACTTAGAATTTTTACCAGCCGAAAGGCCATATAATGTTATGTTACCAACAGGGAAGTCCCTACATTCAGAACAGATTGTTAAAGGTGATGTTGTATCCTTAGGAAGTAAGAAACTATATGTAGAACTGATTGTAATTGACATGAAAGAGTATGAGGTGATATTAGGAATGGATTGGTTATTTAGGCATTATGCCACAATAAGTTGTAGATCTGGGATGGTTGATTTTCGACCCCAAATGGTGATCATTACTTCTTCCAAGCTATTCCTAAGATAAGCAAAATACCGATTATATCCTCCCTAGAAATTTATCGGTTACTGAAAAATGGTTGTGAGAGTTACTTAGCTAGCATAATAGATGTTTGGGTGAAGAATAAGATAGAGTTACAAGATATCCCCATAGTCAGAGAGTTCCCTAAGGCATTCTTGGATGATTTGCCAGGATTACCACCTGATAGAGAAATAGAGTTTGTAATAGATACGTACCCTGAGGCCTTACCCGTATCTAAGAATCCTTATCGGATGGCACCTGTTGAACTAAAGGAGTTAAAAGTCCAACTGCAAGAATTAGTAGACAAAGGATTTGTACGCCCTAGCAGTTCTCCTTGGGGCGCACCTGTCTTATTTGTCAAGAAGAAAGATGGTTCCCTTAGAATGTGCATAGACTATAGGGAGCTAAATAAGTTGACAATCAAGAATAAGTACCCCTTACCTCGGATTGATGATTTGTTTGACCAATTGCAAGGAGCAAAGGTGTTTTCGAAAATAGATTTACGTTCGGGTTATTACCAACTGAAGGTTAGGGAAGAGATATACCAAAGACAGCCTTCAGAACCCGTTATGGACACTACGAATTCTTGGTCATGTCATTTGGACTGACCAATGCACCTGCAGCCTTTATGGACTTAATGAATCGAGTGTTTCGTGAGTATTTGGACAAATTTGTAATTGTGTTCATAGATGATATCCTGATATACTCACGGACTGAAGCTGACCATGCAGAGCATTTAAGAGTAGTTTTGACAACATTGAAGGAACACCAGCTTTATGCCAAATTGTCCAAGTGTGAAGTTTGGTTGGACAAGGTTAATTTTCTTGGTCATGCAGTTTCTGCTAATGGTATATCAGTGGACCCGACCAAAATTCAGGCAGTAGAGGATTGGCCACAACCAAAGAATGCCAGTGAAGTCCGCAGTTTCCTTGGATTGGCAGGCTATTACAGAAAGTTCATCAAAGGATTTTCTATGATAGCTAAGCCCCTGACGAATTTGACAAAGAAGGACAATAAGTATTCTTGGACCGAAACTTGTGAGGATAGCTTCCAGGCATTGAAAGTGAAGTTAACAACAGCCCCGGTATTGACCCTTCCAACCGAAGAAGGAAAGTTTAGCGTATTTTGTGATGCATCAAAAGTTGGTTTGGATTGTGTTTTGATGCAAGAAGGCAAGGTTGTAGCGTATGCCTCTAGGCAATTAAAGAGTTATGAACAGAACTATCCCACCCATGATTTAGAATTAGCCGCTGTTGTTTTTGCCTTGAAGATATGGAGACACTATTTATATGGACAGCAGTGTGAGGTGTTTTCTGACCATAAAAGTCTGAAGTACCTCTTTACACAAAAGGAATTGAACATGAGGCAGAGGCGTTGGTTGGAATTTGTTAAGGATTACGACTTTGAGATCAAGTATCACCCGGGTAAGGCTAACTCTGTAGCTGACGCATTGAGCAGGATGTCATCAACAATGCAACCCGTTATATCAACTATGTCTATACCTTTGAGGACACAGATTCAGAAATTGGAGTTGGAGATAGTTCCAGAGTTGTCAGCTTTGCTCGCAAATTTGACCATTCAACCGACGGTTCTGGAAAAGATCAAAGAAGCACAACAGAAGGACTCAAAGGAGAATAACAGTATGATGAACAAGGTGAAGGACACCACCTCCGAGTTTAGTCTTTCCAAGGATGGAATTATGAGGTTTAGAAATAGATGGTATGTCCCTAATGATGAAGGATTACGTAAGCTAATCTTGGCTGAGGCGCATTCGTCTCCCTTTTCTGTGCATCCTGGCAGCACCAAGATGTATCGAGACCTGAAGTTACTCTATTGGTGGCCAAACTTAAAGAGAGATGTTGCTAAGTATGTAGAGTCATGTTTGGTTTCCCAACAAGTTAAAGCCGAGCACCAATGACCAGGAGGTACCCTCCAGCCTTTACCTATTCCCGAGTGGAAGTAGGAACACATAGCTATGGATTTCGTTATAGGATTACCTAAGACAACTAGGGGTGTGCAAACCGAATCGGAACCGGTGAACCGAACCGGAACCGGTGATTTAGGTTCGGTTTTCACCGGTTTTTAGCATAGGAAAACCGAAGTCCGGTTTGGCATGTCTCAAAACCGGCCACTTCGGTTCGGTTATCGGTTTAGCTTGGTGAAACCGAGCAAAACCGAAACCGAACCGTTGATTAAAACTCTAGTTGTCGGAACCCAGTCAGAAGCATAAGATTTTGGGCGGATTTGAAGATTGTTTTTCGCTCTTCTTCGTTAGCTGAAAATGGATGTTCTATCTGGTCGATTGAAGGTGAAGAAAGTGACTGGCTTTTCGCTGGACTTCATAGTTCAAATCAAATCCAAACTCGACATTGCAAACAAGGCAGTGTCAAAGATCGGACAGCACATGGCCGGTGGTGCAGGCAGTGGTGGTTCTTCAACTGGAGGTGCTCAGGATGGGGAGCAGGCACCAGAGGCCGATTACGAAGAGGTGAAGAAATGAGCCTGAGTTTCACTGCTGATTTTTATAGTGGTTTCTTCCGATGACCTTTGTGAGTTTTGCGTCATTGTAACTATAAACGCTGGAGGTTGAATGAATTAGGAGTTTCTTTGAATTTTGATGATAGGTTGCTTCTGATGATGTTTCTATGCCAAAACACAATCATTCTTCTGCCGTCGATTTCAATAATTGATGAGAAGGAGAAGGTACCCATATCCAAATCAGCTTTCTTTGGTGGCAAAGTGTTTTTAACTGCATTTGCAGGAAAAGAGATTCTGTTTTGTTTAACACCACTTTTTATAATTATTTTTTATTTTTGAAAAATAAGTTGTAAAACCGAAACCGAACCGAAAGTTTAGGTTCGGTTTAGGTTCGGTTTTGATATGCTGCAAAACCGGTTTCGGTTTTGTAAGTCCGAAACCGAAACCGATTGGTTCGGTTCAGTTTCTCTCCAAAACCGAACCGAAACCGGTTTTGCACACCCCTAAAGACAACTAAGGGACATGATAGTATTTGGGTTGTGATCGATAGATTGACGATATCAGCCCATTTCTTACCAGTAAGGACAACCTACTCGATGGACCAGCTTGCTGATATTTATGTACAAGAAGTTATTAGGTTGCATGGAATCCCTTTATCTATTGTATCCGATCGTGATCCTAGATTCACCTCAAGGTTTTGGCAAAGCTTACAAGGCACATTAGGATCAAAATTATCTTTCAGCACTGCCTTCCACCCACAAACCGATGGACAATCTGAACGGACAATTCAAATACTTGAAGATATGTTGAGGGCATGTGTGCTTGAGTTCCAGATATCATGGAGTCGATACCTGCCATTGGTTGAATTCTCTTACAATAAAAGTTATCAGTCCTCTATCGGAATGGCACCTTATGAGGCGCTGTATGGTAGGAAATGTAGATCACCTCTGTATTGGGATGAAGTTGGTGAAGCAAAACTCCTAGGTCCCGAGATGTTGCAGCAGATGTCAGACAAGATTGCCACTATTAGGAAAAGAATGATAACTGCACAGAGCCGACAGAAGAGTTATGCAGACCAGAGGAGAAGAGACCTTGAGTTTTCTGTTGGTGATGAAGTTTTCCTGAGGATTTCACCATTTAAAGGAGTTTTAAGATTTGGTAAGAAAGGAAAGCTTAATCCACGATTCGTTGGACCATTCCCTGTTTTGGCTAGAATCGGTAGTACAGCTTACAGACTGCAGTTGCCTCCATCATTGGATAAAGTTCATAACGTCTTTCACGTGTCAATGTTAAGGAAATGCATACGAGATCTGACGTAAGTTATTAAGCCAGTGGATATTGAGATTGAACCATCATTAATGTATGAAGAGAGACCAGTGCAGATATTGGAATCCGCAGTTAAGACTCTGAGGAATAAAGAGATTCCGTTGGTCAAAGTCTTATGGAAGAATCATGGCATTGAAGAAGCCACTTGGGAGCGACGACAGGACATGTTAGACAAGTATCCAGAGTTATTTGTTTGATCAATTTTCGGGGACGAAAATTTTGTTTAAGGAGGGGTGGATGTAACACCCGACAACTTCAACCAGGTGACTCCCTAACTGTATTAACAGTCATGAACATTCAATCTTAACGGTTTAGAGTTTTATGCCAAGAATAACTAATTTCATGTGGAATTAAACTAGGTTGGGTGGCAAAGTTGTAATAATGGAGGGTGATGACCAGTATATAAAGAAAAATGAAATGTTTTAAACCTCATTCAAGCCACTGTAGCCGACACCTTCCTTTTCGGCGATTTCTTCTCTCCTGAGCTCTTGCTCTCTGCTTTCAGCATACTCTCTTCGACGATCGATTTTCTCTGCCACTACTCGACTACTCTGTGCCTGAGGTATGCAATAGATAACGTAGCTATCTGTTAGTTTGCTAGCCCTGTTTTCTACTCGGCATTGGAGTTTTGGATTTTCCAATGGCCGACTAATAATAAGAACATTTGAAATCTGTGAGTGGGAATGCTTTTATCAAATCGATTCTGGACATTTAAAACAACCACCACTGAGTTATCGGTAATCGAATCTGTCTGTTTTGGTTTTGGGATTTCAGACTACACTGAGTATTAAACTAAGAATTCGGGAATGACTCTTAGCTATTAGACCCTAGGATGACTTACGAGTAGAACTTTTAGGATTTTTTTTTAACTACTGTAATGTAAATGTTTTAGGTAAAGAAGCCTGAGGAAAAGGAGCTCTCATTGCTAAGGACACCAGGTAAGTGAATGTATAGGATTTCCGGTCAATAGGGCCCTACATCACAAGGATGCTAGATAGTAACTGATATGACGATTAGAGGTTATTATGCTACAGTCTAGTACTTATGTTGACGTTTAGTTTAATGGTAAGTTTTCATACTGGATGAATGTTCTATTCTATAGTCTGAATGAGTAAGAATTCTCATGTTCATGCATTATCAATGTTTTATATACATGAAAATGTTTTAACAGCATGTTTTCTCATGAACAAGATAAGATGATAAAATCCCTGCAACGTGGTTGAGTGAGGGTTGTGGGCGGTTTGGCATATGTCACAGTTCAAAGAAGGACATATGAATACGACCCGCAGTAGGGACCATGATCAAACTCACTGTCGAACCCCCTTTATCGGCACAAATCCTCTCTCATTCCACACAACTTAAATGATGATTATGAACAATGATTATGAACAACGATTATGAACAATGATTATGAACAATGATTATGAACAATGATTACGAATGATGAATATGATACATGATTATGGATGATGATTATGAACAAGAAAATACTTATGACTATGTATTTCTCTGAATTATGCATTCATGCATTCATGTTATTGTTGCATTCCTTACTAAGCATTAGGCTTATAGTTGAACCTTATGATGTGGGTGAAGAGTTAATAGGTGAGGATTCCCAAATCCAACAGAACGTTTAAAGCTGGTTGCTGGAGGATGCTCAGGGTGACAGTGCAAGGTTGGATAGGCGATTAAGCTCCCTAGTTATGCTCATAGTAAGTCTGAAAAGTTTATGATGAACAGATGACTAAGTAGAACAGAATTTCTTATAACAATGAGATTCGGATTTGAATGGTTTGTCTTTAGAGTCTGAATACGATTTTAAGGATTATTGAATGGTTTGTTTTGCTTAAGCCTTCCGCTATGCGTATTTTGGATGAGTTTATGATCCTTACTCATTGAGGTTTATAGTTACCGAGTTAAGATTTGGGTGAGTTGTGGTATGTTCTATTGGATGAGGTTGTTTGATGATTATGGTGTTTGTTGCCGTGTGATAGAAGCTGGATAAGGCATCGGATGATGGAAGTGCTGATTTGTCGTCTAGCGATCGGTAGATGTAGAGTGTTTGAGCCATCGGATGATGGAAGTGCTATTTTGTCGTCTAGTGATCGGCAGATGTAGAGTGTCTAAGCCATCAGATGATAGAAGTGCTATTTTGTCGTCTAGCGATCGGCAGATGTAGAGTGTTTAAGTCATCAGATGATGGAAGTGCTATTTTTGTAACGCCCCGAGTTATCTGAACCCGGTTTGTCACACAAACTCTGTACATGACTAAAATTTCTACCATATTATTTTTTTTAAAAAAATAAACTTGCAGCGGAAATCATTTGAACAAACTGAAAGCTAAACAAAATCATAAAAAGTGTTTGGATGATCGGGCGAAATGTTAGAAATATTCGTCCAAGAGAAAATAAGAGTTAAATCACGAATTTCTTTAAAAGTGGCGAATGTCAAACGCATCTGCCGCTGAACCGAGTCAACGGAAGAGGCTGAAAACAGAAAACAGAAGACATCATCCGGTCACTAAACGACAAAAGACTCCCTACATCATCCGGTGAATTTACACACGACATCTACCGGTGACTAAACGACAAAAGACTCCCTACATCAACCGGTGAATTTACACACGACATCCACCGGTGACTAACGACAAAAACTCCCTACATCATCCGGTGAATTTACACACGACATCCACCGGTGACTAACGACAAAAACTCCCTACATCATCCGGTGAGTTTACTGCGACAACATCCGATAGACTTAAACCTACACCTTTCGATGACGTCAGCACGCATCTGCCGATGAGTTTACTGAGACATCATCCGATGACTTTTCTGATGACTTTTCTGATGACATCTTCCGATGGACAACATAACTCAACATTTACCAATAGACATCATCTACCGGTAGAAAACAGAATACATTTCGACTACTCCTCATTATACATACACAACACCAATTACAGAAAGGAATTTGCTTACTTTTCCAAGACCATTCAGAAACAACTCAAACCATTACATTAATCAAATCCAGTAAAAATAACATTTAAAACTCGACATATCACTGTTATCAGAAAAATCTCAAAAGAAAATGTGTTCAAAGTACTGAAACCACTACTGTTATGGAAACTTAACATTTCTAAATTTCAAACACTGTCAACTAAACCTTCTCACCAACAAACATCAGTTAAATCGCCTCATCAGTTCACCAGATCCGTAGCATGAGTGTGCTCCTCCAACCACATCTAATCATCTGTGCAATCAGGAAATTCACCTGCAGTATCCTCAACACCTACATCACAAAACTCATCTATTAGCCTAATGCTAAGTAAGTAAAGCTGTAATGAAATGAAACACTGAAATATATATAAATTCCTAATCATGCAATTTCTACTTTCTCAACTCAGTTGTTCATGTTTCGTTTTTGTTCAGATCCCCCTGTGAAATTGGGAGCTGGATCAACTCTCCCAAAGTATATACATCCACTGGCTCATTAAGGGGCGGATAAATTCCCTTAACAGCAAATCTGATTCACATGTTCAGATCCCCCTGTGAAATTGGAAGTTGGATCAACTTTCCCAAAGTATAAATATCCACTGTCTCATTAAGGGGCGGATTACTTCCCTTAACAGTGAAACTGATTCATGTAGCTGTTTCAATATGTTCAATCCTCACTATGCCAACATGCATTCAAATTCATTTTCGTATACTTTAAAAATATGATGCATGACATACCAACACATTCCAGCATACAAACCCTAATATTTTGTGATGTAGGCCCGAAGGCACAAGCAAACTTTACTTACCTGGCTCTCCTGGAAATGCTCGGTTTCAAACTACTTCAGAAGTCTGCTCACCTAGATTGAAAGAGAATCGAGTGAGGAAGAAATCGCTCGAAGGTTTCCTGTTAAAGAGCTGAAGGCTGGGAGAGAAATAAGGGAATTGGTGGCGGCTACCGAGCACTAAACCCCAAATCACTAACCTTAAATACATTATCCATTTTTAAATCTCTAATTACTTTTCTGCCCTTGCCTAGTCATTTATCAACCTAATCAATAACTCCCCCAACCCTTCTATAAAAGTACATCATTAATAATAATTTAAATTTTGACTCAATGGAACCGGGTGCTACAATTTTGTCGTCTAGTGATCGGCAGATGAAGAGCGTTTAAGCTATCGGAAGATGTAAGTATAGTTTGTTGTCTAGTTACCGGATGATGTGAGGGTTTCCTTGTCGTTTAGTGACCGGGTCATGTTTTAATTATGCACGTGAGGAGCACATGTCCATCGGATGATGTTCCCTTATTTCACCGGATGATGTAAAGAGTCTCTCTACCGGATGATATAAACATGGTTTTGTCGTCTAGTGACCGGTAGATGTGGTTTTATTCCTCAATCGGAAGGTGCAGTCTAAGGGTTTAAGTTTCCCTTCACCAGCCGATACACATTGCACTGCCCGCCGGCAGATGCGTAAAGTATTCCTTTGCCGAATGATGTCTAGTGAATTACATACGACATTTTGAGTTAAGTTATGTTTCAAAAAAAAATATATTACCGAAAATGAGTAGAATGTGAGTAATAAAAATTAAATGATTAAGAAAGATATGGTTTATGTAACGATCCCTCTGGGGTTGTTACAATTTTAGTCTTTGATTATTCTCTTTGTTTACTCTATCTATATAAATCTCTTTATGTGTATCTTTTGCACTAAAGTGTTAATGAGCAATCCCTATTTTCTCTCTATTTCTTCAGTGACAACCTGTCATGTGAAGACTAGAACGACTCAATATGAGGGCTCAATCCATACCTATGGGGGTGTACAATTTCACATCGTTTGAGAGAGTAGAAAATGCATAGTTTATAAGTATAGTTTTTCTCTTTACTTAATAGAACACGTTTTGGGCTAACCCCAATAATAAATCCGTGCGAACTCTAGTCTAAAGTGAATAATTTAGCATTGGGGGACGCTACAATGCTCGAAGACAATTGGAAGATTCTCAATCAGCGATAAATTATTTTTCAACTAACAATGAGATATACTCAGTAAATAAAACCAGAACATTACATAAGAAAAATATATTATCAATTCCACATTATTAATTAAATTTAGATAATTAATTTTGTCGCTCAATAGGCTACTCATCGACCCACAACCTCACTATCGTTTTTGGGCTCTAACAGCTTTCTCGTCAAGTCAATTCAAATAGTCACGTTCCTTCCGCCGGTAGGCTACTCAACGACTCATAATCTCACTATCATTTATGGACCCCAATAATTTTCTTGTCTAAGGCAACCGACCAATATCCGTAGATTTCACAATTTTTCATGGTACCAACACAAATTATATCAATACTTTTTTGTTTTAACCAAGGTTATATCACAGCACATAGAATGAATAAAAGATTATCCAATCTAGATGAAAAGAATACCCATGAGAGAAATATGGTCTAAAAATAAGATTTTTATACTATGTTTTGTAACGTAAGAGCTATAAGATATTTACTTAATTGAGTTCGTGAAGGTATAAGACTAAGTTTTCATTGGAGGACGATATTAGTTTCGTAGTCAAACTATTTTATTGTTAGTATCAAGTTTTAACGCTAATAAATCTCTCTTCAAAAATAGTATTTCCCCATATTTATGAAAATCCTTTCTTGGTAAACTTTTGTTGGAATTTCGCACACGAAGCGGTTTTCTTCACTGATTGTTGTTTTCAAAACTTTGAGGTGGTTTGAGAATGACGTGGTGAGTGTTGAGAAGAAACTAGAAAGGAAGGGTTTTCACCCTTTATTTATTGAGAGAGGGAGGTGGAGTAAAAAGGTGATAGGATACGTGTCCGAGAGATTAGGGTTTGAATAGTTGTGGTTTGGGGAGGGGGAAGCAGGGATCCACGTTTGGTGTGCCCTACTCTTAAATAAAGTTTGAGAACGTTACAATAAGATTAATTAATGTTTACACATTTTTAAGTAACCCAAGGTATATTTTAGTGTCACTTGAGAATATATAAAATGTTAGGAAAAATGTAAATTGCCCAATCAATAATTCTCGACCAGCGATCGACCAAAGTTAACACTTGGTACTTTGCAAATACGAATAAAAATCATTTCTTGTTGAGTAGAAGAGTAAAAAACCTCAATAATAATGTCACTTCTTGTTGAATAGTAGGCTTGATAACAAAGAATTGGGACAAAGTTCAGTGGGGAGCAAAAGAAGAGTTATATTCATTAAACTCACTCACAGAATAAGAATCCCAGATAATTAAGCATCATTATCTCGGTAGTATCACCTAGAACATGCACATCCGTAAACATTCTAGAAAATCCTTCATAATTTCTTTACAAACCTTCTTTTCATTTTGGTCAACTACAAACCTGCGAAATTTTAACCAATAAAATTCAGTTCTCGAGGGAGGATCAGAATGAAAAATCGTCAAGAGAATGGGTGTATGAAAGATGAGATCTAAAGATTAGAATCAGAACCTGTAGTTAACCCAATCAAAGTGCCATCTCAGCCTGCAAAGCTGCCAATTCATCTTCCTCTGCAGTTCTCTGTGGAGCAGGACGATTAGGTACCTTGCCACTTGGAACTGGAATTGGAGCTGCAGGAGCTGTTGTTGCGGGTTGAAGAAGCTGTTCTTCCAACTCGGCACCTTCGAGCTCTTCAAGTTCGGCTTCCAACTCATCCTGCATGGAAAACAATATCATTAAATCCTTAATCAACCCAGAAATATAAATAAACAAAATGAATGAGAATAACCTCATCAAAGTCAGCAGCAGCGCCAAGGGGAGCTGATAATGCTTCTTGGATTTGCTTCATGTTTTCTGTTTGTTCATTGATTTCATCCATGGTCTTATCCACATCATCAATATTCCTGAAACATCGACAAGATTCACTTGTAACAGGATATCTTTCTAGACATTTCAACATCATTCTAAACCAAACAATAAATTAAGATTCTCTGTTTTGGCTACACAGTTCTTTCCTTGTGTTAGATCACAATAGTGGGAACCTAACAGTTTGGTGCAAAATTAGTTCCCATAATTGATACGACGGAGCAATCTTTACATTCTTAATTTAGTAAAACAAGTTTCCTAGAAAATACAACTGAATCCACGACTCTTGCGAAGTTCAAAAACAAATTATTTTCACTTACGTTGCTTTCTGCATTGCCTTCATTGCAGCTGCTCCAGTTCTCAAAGCATCCACAGTCTCAGTTGTTGCTTTTGCACCTTCTAACATTATCATCTGCAATATGATAGACATATTAATTGTACACTGACTATGTCCAATAAAATGTGCATATAGACACAAACAAATGTACATTCAAAAGTGTAATGTAACTAAAAGTCACCTGATCGTGAATGCGTAGTTGGAAATTTCCAAGCTGCTCTATTTGTTGTTCGTATAGCCTCTTTCTTTTCAAACATTGTATGGCCGCTGAAGAATAATATAAATAACTATCACGCAACCATAAAGTAAGAGAAAATATTATCTGAACAAACGGATCTTTAGTATAGCAAAACTTATCATAGATTATGTCAACTATAAAAGGCACCATCTCCTGAACAGATAGTGAGCAACAATTGCGATCATACCCCGTTTATTCTTTGCTCTGGTGAACTCCTTGGCCTTTTCAACCTCTCCAGAAGCTTTCTTCACGAGCACTTTCTCTTTTTTCTCAAGCATTTCAAGTGTCTGTACCATTTTATTAAAAAGTACGAGAAGTTGATTAAAAACCAAAACGCAAACAGAATGTACGGAAGCAACTATGATAAACTCGTCACAAAATATGTACTTTTTATCTTCTATATGAAACACACGATCATATTAGGTCACTCAAATACGCATCAATATGGTCTATGACTAGTGTATTAATCAACATCGTCCGGAATTCTTGGCTGTGCTAAGATTTCACTTTCATTCAGCCGGGAATACTAAATTACAAGAAAAGCTTTGTTTTCTCAACACGAGGAATAAACCCATCCTCATATACCATAGAGTTCAAACACAATTTCCGAACCATAGAAGAAAAAAGTCGAAACAAATTCCACAATCCACCAAGAACATGAAGATCATGAATGACAATCTGTAAGATCAATAAAAGAAAAAGAAATTTCCCATAAATAGACAAAAATCAAAACGAATAATTGATAATACCTCGTTCAACTTGTCGAGCGTGCTTAGGGCATTAGCTTCCTGCTTAGGTTTGCCAAAGAGTCTGTTAAACATGGTCGATCTCTTGAAATTACAACTCTAATCGCCTTCTGCAACCAAACAACAATAATCAGCATAAAATCAGACCGAAACTTCCACAGGCACATAACCGAATCCCTAAACCGATCAAAATAAGCCATTTTCTCACTACAAAGCAATTCCATCACTAAAGACTAGAATTGTAGAAAATAAAACCTGAAATCGAGGAGAGAAAGCGATCGGCGGAAGAAAATTCAGTCGAAAAAAAGAAAAAGATAATGGAAGGATCTGAGAAATTATTGTTTGGGTGCTGAAGATGAGATTGAGATTCAGCTTCCTTCCCTTTCTTTCACGTCGTTGTCGGAGTCGTCGTCTGTATACGTGGTGTCCATTGATTGCTCCACAATAGAACGGGTCCCACTAAACGAAGTTATTTGCTTGGGACCCACTAGCCCCAGCTCTAAACGACTAAACTTCTTGCGTTTTGGGCAGGAAATAAAATTAAATAATAAGAAAAAGTTCAATTTAGTTCCGAATGTATGAGGTGAATGGTCAATTGGTCTCTAACGTTTATTTTTGACCCAATCAGCCCCTATAGTTGACGTCGTTTGCAATTCGACTCCTCTCGTCAAATATCTTTTTAAATTTGACATGTGCTCTGTATGCGCCCTTCAAAATTTTCAAACTACCTTTTTCCTCTCCCTCCCTCCCTTCCTTGTCTCAAACGAACCAACGAATTTCACCCGACCCTGCGTATTTCAATGATTCACAACGACAAGCTACAATAGATGCCGGAGTGATCGCAGCCTCAACGTCATGCGAATAATCAACGAGCCTCTAGTCGACGAAGATAGAGACCCCGGTGAGTCAAAGTCCGAGTCAGAGAAGTTATGGCTGGCACATTTTCTGGTAGAAGACGGAGAAAAATCACAACCATGGAGGTCGTGTTGGATTCTGTTTTCGCTGGTAATCAGGTAATGAATCTGAAAAAGATGAAGATAGTTTAGTGAGAGAAGAAGAGGAAGCAAAAATGGCGGAGATGGGAATTCGTGGAAATGGAAAAACCTTGCAAGAGAGAGAACAGAAGGAAAATTGAGGTTGGTGGCTTCTATCGCAGTTGTTGCAAAATTTTCCCGAGCCTCTAAATGGCTTCGATATAGGCCTCTCATTCAGAAACACCACTTTCTCACTATTTGTTGTGTAACTTAGAAAGAGAGAGAGAGAGAGGAGAAATGGTAGTTTGAGAATTTTGAAGGGCACGTGCAGAGCACATGTCAACTTTAAAGGAAAAATTGACGGGAGGTCGAATTGCGAATGACGTCAACGATAGGGGCTGATTGGGTAAAAAATAAATGTTAGGGGCCAATTGACCATTCACCCCATACGTTGGGGGCTAAATTGGACTTTTTTCTAAATAATAATTCCACTATAGACTGCAACCTCAACTCTTCTCCGTCGTCTCCGGTCTCCTATTCCCTCTTCGTTTTTCCAAAATCTCTGTTGAACAATAAAGGGTTCTTTCCAAATGTGTCTCTCCGGTTTCCTATCTTATCTTTTCAAACCTCCATGGAAGACCAGAAGAATGAAGATTCAGCTAAAATACGATCGAACTACCTCAAATTTGCCTAAAGGACCTGAGGTTTTTTGCAGTAATGGTGAATTCATGAGGCAACGGGATGCGATTGAACACCAACTCATACACAATCACAATTATGGAAATTAAATAAAGCCAATAAATGCGAAAATAATTTAAAATAGGAAATATTTGTGAAATAGATTGCTTTGCATCATTCTCTCCTACCACATAAAAACTCGAACCCCCACCAATGATATGTAAAGATTGTGCATGTAGCTTTTTTTACCCCGACCATGGTCATTCAAATCTTTACAAACTTGTTTATCTATGACCTCACTACCATTTTTGAACCCTAGTAGTTGTAATGGTTCGAACTTTTATTACATTTTGGTCAATGATGTAATAAATGATATTTTATATGAAAAAAATATGTAAACATAAGTTGTATTGAAGAAATGATACATTAAGATGAAAAATTTAACATACAATTTATTTTAAGCACATAATAATTTATACTAAATTATGATTGATTATTAGTAGTGGAATTTTATTATAGTGTATTTAATTAGATGAAGAATTGAAAAGTAAATTTGAGGGAAAAAAACAAATGGGATTAACCATAGTTAGGAAAGAGATAAGTGAAAATTACTTTAACTCATGTGATGACACCTCATGAGTTTTGTACCTACCTTCTTATTATTCTTATTAATTGAAGTTAAATGTCAATTGAACTCCAAACACCCACTTTATTCAATCTTCCTCTTCGTGATGCCTTAGACCCACGAAAATCACACACACACACACACTCTCTCTCCTTCTCTTGTTCCCTCTTTGAAGCTTCCCACGAAACTCTCTCTCTCTCTCCCTCTGAAGATTTAAGGTAAGGTGGATTTTCATTAAGATTTATGAAGTTTTATTAGTTAAATGTTGAAGGAGTGTTGATTTTGTTGAGTTTTGTAGATGATTGATAAACTTGAAATGGATACCCGAAAAATTTAGTTGCAATGCTCAACTTCTTAGCTTGTTTGATGTATAATCTGATTGTGAAACTTATTTATGGGTTGAAATGGAAGAAATTACCAAATTGTACAAGTATGTTGAAAAATTGGGGGGGGGGGGGGGGGGGGGAGGGGGTTGGCATGTTAAAGTAGACTCATTGTGTGAACTATAGGCTTTTGAATTGATGCATTTGGATAAATATATTTAATGTTGTGATTTTTTAAGGTTGAGACAAAAACTGTAAAGAGTATTCTTGGCATGTTATGGTTTTAGTGTTCTTAGACCTTTTCACGATTTTATCTTGTTAAACTGTTTTAGAAGGATATAATAGACACCTCAACAAAACCGTAGCCCCTGAAATCGGTCAAATTGGATATGGATACATTGAGTTATGAATTTTTGAAGTTAATATAAAATATTGGTCATATTCCAAAGTTAATATATGAAATGGTTTAATTGGTTATATTATGTTCTAAACCATTATAAATTGGATGCTAATGGTATAATGCATGCGTTATAGGTTTTCAAGTTGCTATAAATTGTTTTAAGGATATAAGGTAAGTAAATCTATCGTTTAAAATAGTTAGTTTAGACTTTATTGCATTATTAGGTGAAGATAGTTCAAATTTTTGCCTTGGTTCTGGATAGATTTAGAAATTATTATGATTAGTTGAGATTTGATGGATTGAAGTAATTAATTGATATCGTTTTTATGCCAATTGGATAATGAATTGTGAAAATTGTTTATTTCTAATTTTATACAAATATTTAAACGTACAATTTTGAAAATGAAGTTTATTTTGAATTGAACTATTGGTTTTAAATATCAATTGCATGGGTGAGTTGCGTTATTTTAAACGTACATATCATTTGCTTTATAAACGTTTTAAAGCATGCATTTTAGGAATGAGGAAGTTGGAAGTCTTGGTAACACAGAAACCCAATGGATTGGACTTGTCTCTTTGTGTGCAATGATTATGACTATGAAACTAAGTAGAAGATTAACTATATATTCTCTTTGGGTTGAAAGTCTCTAAACCTCGAAAGGAAGCAATGCAATAGGAATTCTACAGCCCTACCAAAGAAAGTCAGGAAACTTGTAGAGGTCTGTGATGGTCATGTGAAGTCGGGTTGGAGTGAAGTGCATCTTGACATTTACAATTGAATGTTAAAAAAAAAATTGCTTAAAAAATAGTTTTAAATCGTGCAAACTTGTTTATATTTGCATTTGATTGATTTAATTATTGAAAATGGCTTTGAACAGTGGTTAATAGATTTTAAAAAGGTAGAATACAAACTTGCATACATTTTATAAAAATTACATGGCTTTCAAAATATGATTGTTTTAAAATTTGGATTTTAATATAATCTCTGTTATGTGGAGGATGAAGAATGGTCTTGATAGTGTGGATAGAGTATGAGTTAACTATTCTAACTGCTAAATTTATTTGCTGGGCGTAAAGCTCATTATGTGGATATTTTTTAAATATCGAGAACGTTCACAGTGACGGTAAAGCAAAGACAATATAAAGTTGATAAAGAGGCTTATGCGAGCCATCGAGGTAGATGGTTTTTCTTTTTGAGATGAGATAGAGATTTTAGTTTTATTATGCATAAACTCCTTTTGAACGGTCACGTGTGTGTGACCTAGTTATTCTGTAATAGCTTTTGTGGAGTACTCTAATGAGGATGTAAAAACTTTGTTGTAAATATTTGAATGTATAGTATAAATATTGTTTGGAGGTTATTGGAAATATTTTAATTTAGGATATCGGGTTCAAGAAATGGTCAATTGATAAAAATACAAACGGATCCATGTAAAAGTGAAATCGAATTTTGTTCCCACCTCAGGAATCATGTCGGCGGCTCGTCAAGGCCCGGTTTCGACCCAATGATTGAGATCAGGTCCTGACAAAACTACCTCGAATTTGCCTAAAGGACTTGAGGTTTTTTGCAAAAATGGTGAATTCATGACGTAGCGGGATGCGACTAAACACTAACTCATACACAATCACAATTATATAGAAACTAGAATATAAATAATAATTGAATCGGGAATCCCAAAATACAACCAAATTAAAAAGAGTCTAGTTTCCTATAATTTAGGAAATTAAATAAAGCCAATAAATGCGAAAATAAATTAAAATAAGAAATGCTTATTAGGAAATATTTGTGAAATAGGTTACTTTGCATCATTCTCTCCTACCACATAAAAACTCGACCCCCCACCCATGATATGTAAAGATTGTACACATAGCTTTTTCTACCCCGACCATGGTCGTCCAAATCTTTACAAACTTGCTTATCTATGACCTCACTACCATTTCTGAACCTTAGTAGCTTTTTTGTCTAAGACAACTGATAATCTCTGTCAATTTCATATTTTTCTTGTTTCCACACAATCACAAATTATACCATGACTGGTTCTTGGCTTATGCGGACAGCAAGGGGTCTTTGTCTGAGAGCACATTCCCTTGTGAAATTTGGACAGAAGCTGCTCCAAGATCTCAATAAGAAAACCTCTAAATATTTCGACCAAAAGCCGAGGGAATAAGAAGTTATTGCAAATATGGCGTAGATGGTAGGACATGGAATCACTTAGCCTAGGATACACTTGGGAAAGCAATATCTCCATCAATATGGATGCTCTGAGATGTGATTTTTGGATAGCACCTTGCTCTAGATGTGAAGAATACTTCCTCCAAAAATCGTAGCCAAAATCCTTGTGGAAGAAGAGTTATTGATGTAGTAACCAAATTGGTCTGAATAGGTGTTAAAATTGCACCTATTGACTTCCATGACCACATTTGCTAGAGGGGCACTCCAATTTTGTGTCACTTTACTAAAGATTTCACTACTCAGGAAAAGTAATGAGAAAGTAGCATGAATAAGAGTATTCGATCAAGCTCACGAAACTCGAATACAACTTGTTTTCACACAAGGTAAATCAGATGGTAACAATCAAAAATTGTGTACTCGTAAGGGAAGTGTTCCAAACAAAGGAGTTTTTTTCTTAATCAATAAAACATGGCTGCTTTGAACCCTAAGTGAAGCTTATCTACATCTCAAGAGAAAATTAGGGCTCATGGATAACCAATTACAAGTTTACAAACATCTAAAAAGTCAACACAAAAACAAACACAGACACACACTCGACCTTTTAGGTTAAACCAAGTGAGATTTCCCACAAAATAGTCCAACATGAAAAGGTACATGGCTTAAATCCGATAAGAAAATATCAAATAATAATAAGGATAGAAAAAGGAATCCAAAAAGAATAGTCTCCAAGTCTCCAATGAGATAGTAGTTCATCCCACAATGGTTAGATGGTCGTGGTCTCAAGTGCTTCGGTCTCTTCCTTCGTTGGCACCCAAACTAGCATAAACTTGGGCTTATCTTTGTCTCAAGATGAGGAAGCCTCTTCCAATTCTTCATGAAGGTCTTTCGCTACAAAAGAAAAGAAATTAAGATGGTTAGTGAGCCACTTGGTTTGTGACCTAGTGACCGATACACATGGCACATCAGAAGGGGCTATTTTATTAACATATACATACTTTAAGAGTGACTTTGTTAGCAAAAATACTTTAAGTTCTAGTTTGTTAATCACTTCATACTTTGAGAGTGAATTTAATAATTACCCAACTTACTAGCTACCAGGATTTTGTTTAAAATTTTGAAAATAGAAATTATCCATACAACACAGTTTTTTCTAGTCATAGGAGGTAGAAATCCTATTGTAGTATGTATACAAGAGTTGGAGATTGTAAAGTTTCAATCTCCAAGTTCAAAGAAGATTGAAATCAAATTAGCCTTCATCTTTTTCAAAATTTCATTCATTCCGATGGACTTGAGAAAAAAGTTGATAGGATTTGCAAACAAAATGAAAAAACTTTCTATATAGTCTATGGAACCACCACCTGTGAAGCTCTAGATACGGTCCTCTGATCTTTCAGAAGAAGGGTCTTTCGATAAACTTCATGACGTCTTAATCAAGGAAATCATTTGCCGCCTCCCTTTATGCTCTGTTTTCTAGTCTAGGTGCATATCTCCAAGGGGTGGCTTTCTATCACTACCTCTCCTTACTTTATCAAACTTTTCGAACGCCATCACAATCCATCGAAAAAGGATCATTCGGTGGGGCTTCTCCTTCAAGATTCCCTAACCAACAACAAGAAACAATTCGTTGTTTGTTTTGGGTTGCCGAAATTCAAGTGTATGGATTTTCTATTGAATTCTTCTTGGATTACGCTGGCACGGTTACGATCCTATCATTGTCATGGGTTCCTACGACGATCTGTTATTGTGCTGCAACAAAGTCGGGTTTGAAAGCGATTACTTTATAGTGAACTCTATCACTCGGGAGTGGGTCGCCCTTCCACCATGTGGGGTCTTTCCATTATGATGAGGGACCCACTTCATCAATGAAGTGCAAAAAGAAATTTTTATCTTCTAAACCTCACTCTTTAGCAAAATCTTCAGATCTTGCTAGTGATTGTCCTCTTGAGAGGAACTCTCTCTATAAATAGAGAGTTCATAATGAAGAAAAATTTATCCCAGCAACGAAGAGAAGCTGAACAGAGTTTCTTCTGTGAGAAGAGGGAGAGAAAATAGAGAGAGTTTGGGGAAGAGAAAAGAAAGAGGGTGAGAGAAAAATAGGTGAAATACTTTTGAGTACAGTGAGAATTCTAAGAGTGGTGATTTCTCTTAGCGAATATTTTCTAGAATATTCGATATCTAAAAAAATATTGTAAATTCTATTTTCCATAGTGAGATCTTTCTGGACTTGGTCCTCGTGGTTTTTTCCTGATTTAGGTTTCCATGTAAAAATTATTGGTGTTCATTTTAGCTATTATTTCTCGTACTTCTTGGCCGTTATATTTTTACGGTGTGAGAAAATATTCTTTGTATTTTTTTGATCGGATCTACTATTGTTTCTCGTACCGCTTATTTAGTGGTATAATTGTATTGTGTTAGCGAATTTCTGTCTAGGAGACTGAAATTTAAGTGAGACCGTTTGTGACCCCTCAAGTCTTTCGTGGGAACTTACTTGGAAATGTAATTCTATTTAAGAGATTGTCCAATACAATCTTTCATAGGAATTATCCTAATTAATACTTTGCACGTTTTACAGCGGCGACATTATTATTGCTCCCACCGATTATTATTCCCAACAAGTGGTATCAAAGCCTCGTTATTATGGTGGGAAAGTTTGAAATTGAAAAATTCATTGGAAATAATTTCTCACTATGAAAATTAAAAATTAAGGCTTTATTGCAGAGAGATAGATGTGTTATGGCCATCGGCAACAGACCGAATAAGGGTGAGCAAAATCGAACAGGACTGAAAACGGTGAAATCGGTCCGGTTCTGGTCGATTTTGAGAAAAATAAAACTGAAATGCGGTTCTATCTTGTAAGAACCGAATTTATTGGTTCGATTTTTTATTTGGATCATTCATTACCGACAGTAACCGGGCTGAACCGATCAAGCCCTAATTGGTTCAGTTTTCTACTTCTAGTTCTAATTTCTACTTCTTACTTAAAACTGAGAAGTTCTCAATTAGAAGCCCTAAGTAATTTCTTCTTCTCCCAAGTCTGAAGCTCTCTAGGCAGCCGACAACCAATCTCATTCGCTTCCCCTAACAACTTCTTGAATCTCAACTCTCTAGCTGACGCTTCTACTATTCTTTCTCCCACTAGGAACCGGGTACGATCGTTCTGTTTTTTGTGTTTGGCCAGAGGAACAACTCTCTGTTTTTTGACTTTTTTTATTTGGTTTTTCACATCTTTGGTAGAGGGTACTTAAATTCAAAACATGAAAACAAAAAATAAAATTTTCGTTCTGCTTTGGGAGACTCTTAAAGCGTGACCGAGAGCAATTTGTTTGTGATTTCTTCTTTATCATTTTCGTAACATTTTGTGCAGTTTTATTGTGTTGTTTTATTGTTATTAATTTTGTGGTGTTCGTTCCCCAATTTTTCATCATTTTCTCCTCTATTTATCCTCTTTTACTGAATACAGAAAGAGGAAGTGAGGAGGGAGAACCAATAGGCTTTCAAAACATTATTTTTATGTGAAGTGTGAACCGTGAAATTAATTTTATCTTTGAAATGTGAATTGTGTATTTTAATTTTGTTTTCATTGATGTGAAATGTGAAATTTGTAGTTTAATAACTTTAATTGTATCTTTAATTAATTAACTATTGTTTTAGGATGAAAAACATCCCCTGTTTTCAACAGTTGTTTCGGAGTTATCTTTTAGTAACGGAGGAGGTGTACTTGATTCATTTCATAGTTCTTTGTCCCCAAATACTGTCGAGGCGCTTATTTGCACTCAAAGTTGGATTCAAACGTCAAAACATCAATTTATCAACATTAATTATTCAGTAGATGATATTGACAATGTGTGTTTTACATCTTTGTTTTCTTTTCATTTTATATTTCTAATTCATTTTACCTAATTAGTTTGTCAACTATATTTTGCAAATTTTATATCAACTAATGAAGATGAAGATAGTTTTATAATATTGGTGGAATAGTTGAAGGCTTAAAGCGGATATTATTCAGCATTTTTTCAACACTTTTTGGTTTTTGATAACAGATAATATTACTTACTTGATACTTTAGTTTGATTTAATATTTTGCTATATTAACTGTTTTACTTTTGAACTTATGAGATACTGAGATAGACATAGTATTAAGCAATTTTGCTAATCATTTTAGATATTATTCAGTTTTTGGTTAATGAGGATCACCTACTCATCAATGACAATTTATTAGAATTCTCTCTTTTTGTCACAATTTTTAGAAAATTCAAAACTAGAATTATTTTGGTTTCATATGTAAAGTGTTGTACTAAAAAATTTTAGTTGAGATATTGCATAATTTTATTTACTTTTTAAGTATATATTATATTTTATATTGTTTTAAATATATTTTTTTTAATTATCTGACGAACCGGAACCGAACTGATAGTTTCGATTCAGTTCCAGCTATTTTGCCAATCGGTTTTGGATCAAATCCAAAAAACCGATTGCTTGTCAGTTTGATTTGGTTTTACTCCAAAACTGAACCAAACCGACAAGTTCTGTAACACCCAGGAATTTCCTATAACATGTATAGGCCTAGGATTAATGGTTAGGGTGTTTAAAGTTAAGTGTTATTGGTTATTGGTTAGAAGAAAGAAAAGAAGTTGAATTGTCAAAACAAAGGTGTTGAATAGTCAAAAGTATAGGTTGAAAATTCAAAGCATAATTGGACCAATAGAAAAGAAGAAGATTTGATGCAGATGTGGGAGAAATGGGATACTTTTCACGTTGGGATTCATAAAGGAAAAGAGAGGGTTTAATTGTAAAAATTAAAAACATTGGTGGAAGAAAGTTAAAAGAGGAATGAAAGTTTAGGTTAAAAAGGTAAAATGTGAGAAATTCTTCATCTTTTTCTCCTTTCTTCCCACGGTCTTGACAGCCATTGAAGCCCTCCATCTTCACTCATTTCTTTCAATTTTACAAGAGTTTTCAAGGTAAAATCACGTGTGGTTTTAGTTTAATGCTTGTTAGGGTAGATTTTTAAGGTTTTTAGGGTGATTTTGGAGAGTTTGGTTAGGGTTTGGAAAACCCTAACCATGAGGTCCGAATTTTTGGTTTTAAATGGTAGTTCTCTTCCCAAATTTCACGTTTTAGTTGTTAAATAGATTAGTGTAGGTGGTTTTGAGAGAGAAATGGAAGATTGGAAGTAAGTTGTGAAAAACCAGTTTTTAGAGCAAAGGGGGCCGGTTCTGTTTTTGCATTTCTGACTTGGCCAATGTATTTGGTTGGTTAATTTAAGTGTTTCAATGGATAGTAGACGTGTAGAGGTTTACAGATTTGGGTGGCACGTCGAAATCCGTTGAAAAACGAGAAATTTATGGCCGTTTGAAGTTGGATGGTAAAATTATGCATAAAATCGGGTTTTAAGGCTTAGGGTGTGGTTTGTCTAAATTGTGGTGTAGTTTTGGTTAGTTTAGGTTTAAGAATTCCTTAGAGATTTATTAGTGACAAGTTAAGTTTTCGTTATTTTAGGTAATCGAGCGAGTGAATTATTGGACGAAGTGAGCAATTGAAAGTCGAGCAATCAGGTAAGTAGTGGATGCGTGTTTTGTTGCCTTCGGGCCTACACCATGGAACAGTAGGGATTGTTTGCTTGTTTGTTGTGTTTTGCTTTGTGTCGAGCATCGTGTGACATGCATTGTAACACCCGAGTATTTTCTATTGCGTGCATAGCCTACGTTGTATTAGGGAGGGGTTGATTATGCAAGTGTAAGGTGTGCATTGAAGTGTATTAGAAATTGGAAAGTTTGACAAGTCAAAACAACTTGTGATTGGTGGAGGATGGTGGTTTGAAAAGTCAACTTCTTTCAACCAATCAAATTTTATTAATTTCTGGGAAGAAGGAATAAAGGTTAAAGTGGATGAAGGGGTTGTGTGGCGTTGGATTAAGTGATGGGGGGGGAGGGCTTTGTGGTAATTTTGCTTGGACATTAAATGCATAAAAAGAGAAAAAGGGTTATTTTCTCTCATCTTCTCCTCCTCCATCGAGCTTTCTCCCTCTCCTCCATAGCCAACGCCTCCTCCTCTCTTCTCTTCAGTTTTTCAAGCCAATCCAAGGTAAGTTTACATGGGTTTTGAATTATATAGCTTTTGATGAAGTTTGAGAGTGTTTTTGAGAGTTTTGGTTGAGTTTGGTGAATGTTGGAAAACCCTAGGTTAGGGATTCCGAAAATTGAGTGTTGATGTTAGATTTCTTTCTTATTTTGATGGTTTAGTTGTTGAATGACTTGGTTTAGGTAGATTTGAGGGTTAGATGGAGGATTGGTGAAGTGTTCCACAAAAATGGTCGAAGAACACTAAAGGGCCGATTCTGTCTTTGAGAATTTCGAGCTGGCCATAGTGTTTGTTTGGTTAATTTGAGTGATTCAATGGATAGTAGACGTGTAGAGGTTTCCGAGTTGGGGTGGCACGTCGAATTCCGTTGAAAAACGAGAAAGTTATGGCCGTTTAAAGTTTGACGGTCGATGTGGGGTAGAAAATTGAGTTTGAATGTTTTGGGGTGTGAAGTTATTTAGGTATTGTTTAGTTTTAGCTAGAAGAACCTTTTAGAATTATTGATAACTTATCAATTTAAGTTCCGTGGATTTAGGTCGTCGAACGAAGGAAGTGACCGATAGCCGTGAGCAAGTGGAAGCCGAGCGTTCAGGTAAGTAGTGGGTGTTTTCGTTCGCCTTCGGGCCTACATCACAGGACGGTAGGGCTTTTAGTTATTGATTGCTTCGTGTTGAGTTGTGTTACGGCTTTGCATTGAGTTGGCTTTGCATTGAGTTAAGTTGAGTTGTTGTGTGTGGTGAGTTTGCTGTGTGGGTGTGAATGTTATGGTGTTGCATTGTGTTGAGTGGAGTTGTGGTGCGTGTGTATTGTTGTGCGTGTGAATGATAAGGCACTTCGGTGCGGGCAACTAAGGCACTTCGGTGCGGGCAAATAAGGCACTTCGGTGCGGGCAACTAAGGCACTTCGGTGCGGGCAAATAAGGCACTTCGGTGCGGGCAACTAAGGCACTTCGGTGCGGGCAAATAAGGCACTTCGGTGCGGGCAACTAAGGCACTTCGGTGCGGGCAAATAAGGCACTTCGGTGCGGGCAAATTGTGTGTGAAATTGTTCGTTAGTTGGTGCTTGTGTTTAGTGTGATTGTAGTGTGCATCGTGTATGTTTACATTTGTCATTCATTACTTACTAAGCGTAAGCTTACGTGTGTGTGTGTGTTCTGTGGTGTAGGTGACGAAGTACTCTCAGGTGATCTCGATAACGTGGATTAGGAGTAGCACCAGTCGGGGATACGTGGAGCTCGTCGGTGCAGGTCATTTGTCGGGGCGCTTCGACCTAGTCCTTGGCAAGGGTTGTGGTATTGCATGTTTTGTGATTAGGAGTGGGTTTGTGAATATTTTGGTTGTTGATGGTTTGGATAGGTTTTGAGTACTTTGGTTCGGTGTGTATAGTTGTTTGGTGTGCGTTTGTGGTGAATTTGAATGTTATGGTCGGAATGGATTTTAGGTTGTTTGGTTGAATTGGGTTTGATGTATATAGTTTGGAGTTATCTGGTTATTTGGTTGTTTTAAATCGCATTTTAACGGCAACGTTTCTCAGGTTTTGGATTTTGAAAATTTAGCCGTTATATTGTCGATTTTTGGTTTAAAAAAAAATTTGATATGTCGGGTCGCCTTCGCTATTTTTTTGTTAGGCGTTTTAACTCGTTTTTCCGAGATTTTCACGGGGATTGAAGATTTATGCGTCGGGACGATATGGTAAAAATTTCGGAATTTTTGGAGGTGTCGGGATCGTAGAAAAGTGTAGAAATGTGAAAAGAGGTGAAGTGAGGTTAAAATGGGAAGTTTTGGGTGTTTTTAAGTGTTTTTGAGCGTGAAAAACCCGAGCCAGCCCAATCGGTCGGGCCCGGGGCGCGATCGGTCGCGGTCGGGAAGTTTCTGGGCGAAGAAAACCCGAGAAGGCCCGATCGATCGGGCATTTAGCCACGATCGATCGTGGTAGCCAAGTGCTGGGCGCGCTGGTGCGCCCCAGCGCGCGCACGCGCGCACGCATGCAGCGCGTGCGGCGCGCTTAGCGCGAGAGCAGCGCGCGCGTGCTGCTCACGCAGCGCGCTGCCTGGGCGCCTGGCGCCCAGCTGCGCGCCCAGCAGCCTTCTTAGGCAATTTTTTTGTTTTTTTTTTATTTTCTCCCGTTTTCTAAAATGTTTTGACCCGACATTTTTCGAAGTATTTTAAACGTATTGTGGGCCCGTTTTCCAACAAATGTCGAGGGTTCGAAAAACCCGAAAACCGAGTCGGGTAATTTAGGAAAATTATTTTAATTAACGTTTTAAACGCCGGGTTAGCTAGCCAAGTAGCGCACCGGGCCCGGGGTGGGTTCGGGGGCGTTACATGCATCATTGTTTTCTAACTACGAAACCACGTGTTTGGCATGTTTGAGTGGTGAGAATGAAATGTAAAATATGAAAATGGATATGCAATTTGGTCTCGAGTAGAATAGCCTCGTCGGGCAAGTGGCTCGTTGGAGCACCCCGAGAGGGATTCTACTAGAGATGTTATGCTAAATTACATAACGTGTCAGAAGTATGAATGCCTCGACCTGTTCGTGCTTGAAGGCACACTGAGGATTCTACGATCGATAGGGGAAGCGATTCGGTATGACTGTCCCGGATTGTTTAGGATGTGTGCCTCCGATCTTACTCCGTGGGTCAAGGTGTGGCCTTCCTGGATTGTGTTGGGATGTGTGCCTACTTGATTCACATGCAAGTGAAAGATAAATACAACCAGAATGAAAAGAAAACAACAGAGTGTGTAGAAACTGCATCCTAGGGTTGAGTCGAGCATGCATTGTTTTAATGTGCATTATTTCCCTACTTGCTAAGCATTAGGCTTATGTTTTGTGTTCTATGGTGTAGGTGACGAGATTTACTCAGGTGAGGTAGATGAGGCAGCCCAGGACTAGGCAGCAGTTGGTGATGCATGAAGTATGCTGGTGCAGGCTATTCTCGGGGCGTCACGACCACTTCCTCGGGTAGTTTGTGGGAGTTTGATGTATATAGTTTTGTAAGTATTTTTGGATTTTCGTGATCATTGTTTTGAGGACTGGTTTGTGTATAAATACTGGGAGTTTGAAACTATATGTTTTTCGGTTTTGGTTTCAGGTTTTGGTTTATAGAATTTTAGGCTTTATGCCGCTCGTTTTGGTTTTAAAACACACGACGTCGGGTTTATTTTCTCTATTTTTCTTTCTTACTGTTTTAAGTCTGTTTTTCAAGACTTTTACGGGACACGAAGTTAAGGGTGTCGGGATTGTGTGGTAAAAATTTTAAAATTTTTGGAAGTATTTGGCTTGAAGAAAAATGAAGAAAAGTGAAAAAAGGTGGAAAAAAACATAAAAAATGGGCATGTTGGCGCGCTGGCACCCGAGAGGGCGCCGAACGTTCGGCGTTGCGCGCGCGCAGGATGCTGAGCAGCGCGCGCCAGCACACCAAAAATAAATTTTTTTTTTATTTTTTTTCTATTTCCAATATGTTTTGACCCGACCTTTTCCGACGTATTTTAAACGTATTTTACGCACGTTTTCCAACATTTTTCGAGGGTTCGAAAAACCCAAAAATCGAGTCGAAAATTTATCAAAAATTATTTTAAACATCGTTTTAAACACGGTTTGGGTTAGCAAAGTAGCGCACCGAGCCGGGACGGGTTCGGGGGCGTTACAAGTTGATATCAGAGCAAAAAGTGGTCGAGTCGTTCAAAGGATTACCCGACAATGCCGGTCGCCATGCAACGTGCTTCACCGACTGTAAGTATTTCTTTATTTTTAGTTAGTTCTTTTCTAAGATTAGATTTTCTAACCTTTACAGGAATAGAAGCAAAATGCTAAGAAACCCAGGAGGACCAAGACGACCGGGACGACCTAGGAATGAACCGAATGAACCTGAGCAATCTTAGGACCCTAATAAGCAACTCAGGGATTTATTGAATGTGCAATCATTGTTGTTGAGCATTTTTATGAATCAAGGCCAACCGGGAAATTTGGCGGCGGGGTCTGGCTCTGGAGCGGGCTCCAGTGGAGAACGATTTAGAAGGTTAAAAGCTCCGACATTTGAAGGATGTTTGACTGACCCGACAACGGCTGAAAGTTGGATATGTACTATTGAGAACATGTTTAATGTTGCGGAGGTGGAAGAAGAGAATAAAGTGAAATGTGCTACTTTCCACTTGTCTAACAGTGCCCAAAGCTAGTGGGCAACAGTAAAGGCTACAACTGATAGTCATAGGATGACTTGGGAAGAATTTAAGGAGTTATTTTATGAAAAATATTACAACCGGACAGTCCAAGCTGCAAAGAGATTGGAGTTCATGGCATTGAAGCAGACATGATCAGTAGGAGAATACATTCAGCAGTTTGAATCTCTGTCCCGATCTGCCAGCCATCTGATCAGCAGAGAGGAAGATAAAATATTTCAGTTTGTGCAGGGTTTGAAGCCAGAAATTGAGATGCTAGTGAAGACGTTCGGGATTGATGGAATACCATTTAACCGGGTGGTGGCCAAAGCTTTGGAAGTAGAGGCAACTGTTGGTAAAATTCTTAAACCTGCTGAGGCTCCGAAGAGGATGTTTAAGGATATTACAGCTCAATTTAGCCGAGGAGGATCATCTTCACAGCAACAAGGAACCAAAAGGCCGGGAGGAAATATAAGTGATCAGAGGGGTGGCAAGAAGCCGCAGAAACAACAGAATAAAAGGTTTCCGCAATGTCCAAAGTGCCAGAAATCTCATCCGGGAGAATGTGGACAGTACGATGGTAAATGCTTCAATTGCTTTGAATCCGGCCATCTTTTTCGTGACTGCCCGAAGCTTAAAGTTAATCGATGTTTTAAATGCAACGAGCCTGGTCACATAGCGAAGAATTGCCCTACAGCACAGAAAGGACCAGTCAAGGAAATGCCCAGAATTTTTGCTATGATTGAGCCTGATAGTGAAGACCGTCCTGCAGTGATTTCAGGTACCGTGTTTGTTAACTCAGTGCCTGCTTTTACTTTGATAGACTTAGGTGCATCTCATTCGTTCGTAGCGTTAGCTTTTGCGGTGAAAGTCCAGATGAAAGTGAATCCAGCTGGATGTTTTTATGATGTGAAACTACCTTCCGGTGAGTGTCTACATTCAGATCAGATGGTATTCAATAGTTTGATATCGGTTGGAAGAAAGACATTGCCTGCGGATTTGATTGTGATGGGAATAACTGGGTATGATGTTATACTTGGTATGGATTGGCTGTTCCGACACCACGCCACGATTGACTGCCGAGCAGGAACAGTTAATTTTCATCCTCCGGACGGTGAGAAACTTACACTACAATCTTTGAAACAGGTACAGAAGCTTTCAGTGATGGATGCTCGGGAATCTGTTAAGGGTGAGTTTATTTGTTTTCTTGCAACTGTTGTAAATGTCCATTTTTTGGTAGAAGTGAAACCTCAGGATGTCTTAGTTGTTCGTGAGTTTCCCGAGGTGTTCTTGGATGATTTGTCTGCTCTACCTCCAGACCGGGAAATCGAGTTTTCCATTGACACATATCCTGGAGCTGAACCTGTGTCGAAGAACCCTTACAGGTTAGCTCCTCCTGAATTGAAAGAATTGAAGAAGCAGTTGGAGGAACTTGTTGACAAGGGCTTTATACGCCTTAGTTTCTCGCCTTGGGGAGCACCCGTGTTGTTTGTGAAAAAGAAGGACAGGTCACTTTGAATGGGTGTTGATTACCGGAAGTTGAACAAGCTAACAGTGAAAAACAAGTATCCGTTGCCAAGGATTGATGACTTGTTCGATCAGCTGCAAGGAGCCCGGATATTTTCTAAGATTGATTTGAGATCGGAGTATTACCAGTTAAAGGTTAAGTCGCAGGATATCCCAAAGACAACTTTCCGGACGCGATATGGGCATTATGAGTTCTTGGTTATGTCGTTCGGATTAACGAATTCTCCAACTGCGTTCATGGACCTGATGAATTGGGTGTTCCGAGAGTATCTCGATAAATTTGTGATTGTGTTTATCGATGATATTCTGGTTTATTCCCGTGATGAGGAGGAGCATAAAGAGCATCTAAGAATTGTTCTGGAAACCTTGAGGCGACATCAGTTATATGCCAAGTTTTCAAAATGTGAATTTTGATTGACTAAGGTGCACTTTCTTGGCCATGTTACAAGCAGTGGTGGACTATCAGTGGATCCAGCCAAAATTCAGTCAATTAATGATTGGCCTCGACCGACGAATGTCAGTGAAATTCGGAGTTTTCAGGGGTTGGCTGGCTATTACAGAAGGTTTATTGAAGGGTTTTCTAAAATAGCAGCACCTATGACTCGTTTGACAAGAAAAGACGTGGAATATGAGTGGTCTAAAGAGTGTGAACTAAGCATTCAGACGTTGAAGCAGAAATTGACTATAACTCCGGTTCTGACATTGCCTGTAGCCGAGGAGAAGTTCTGTATTTATTGTGATGCCTTTAGGATTGAGTTGGGTTGCGTGCTTATGCAAAATGATAAGGTGATAGCGTATACTTCCAGGCAGTTGAAGTCCTATGAGAAGAACTATCCGACCCATGATTTGGAATTAGCTGCTGTGGTCTTTGCTTTGAAAATCTAGAGGTATTACTTGTATGGTCAGCAGTGCGAGGTATATTCATATCATAAAAGTCTGAAGTATATCTTCACTCAAAAAGAGTTGAATATGAGACAACGGCGGTGGTTAGAGTTCGTGAAGGACTATGATCTGGAGATTAAATACCACCCCGGTAAGGCCAATGTGGTGGCTGATGCGTTGAGCCGTGTATCGACTTCGGTTTCAGCTTTGGAGGCTGGTATGTCTGTGGCTTTGAGATATGAGGTTCAGAGATTTGATTTAGAATTGGTTTCAAATTTGGCAGCTGTGCTATCAGACTTATCTTTGAAGCCTACAATTTTGGAAAAGATTCGTGAAACTCAGCAAGAAGATTCGAAGTGCAATAAATTTAAGCTAAGTATGGTGTCTGATGATCGGACCTAGTTCAGCTATTCAGATGATGGTATTCTGAAGTTCCGAAATCGATGGTATGTTCTAAGCAATGAGCAGCTTCAGAAGGAGATCTTAACTGAAGCTCATTCGTCGAGGTTTTCTGTTCACCCCGGTAGTACGAAGATGTACAGGGACCTCAAACAGCATTATTGGTTGCCCGGTATGAAGAAGTCAGTGGCTGAGTTTTTGGAGACATGCTTGGTTTGTTAACAAGTTAAGGTAGAACATCAGAGACCTGCTGGGAAGTTGCAGCCTTTGCCGATTCCTGAATGGAAGTTAGACCAGATTTCGATGGATTTGGTTGTTGGATTGCCGAGGACGACGAAAGGTTTTGATGGCATATGGGTGATCGTAGATCGTTTAACTAAATCAGCCCATTTTCTACCGGTAAAGATGACATATAGCATGGATCGGTTTGCTGAGTTGTACATTCAGGAGATTTTGAGGCTGCATGGTGTACCGATTTCTATTGTATCGGACAGGGACCCGAGGTTCACATCAAAGTTTTGGAAGAGTCTGCATAAGGCGATGGAGACTCGGTTGAATTTCAGTACTGCTTTTCATCCTCAGACGGACGGACAATCTGAGCGGACTATTTCGATTCTTGAGGATATGCTCCGAGCTTGTGTGCTGGAGTTTCAGGGTTCCTGGAGTAGGTATTTACCTTTGGTGGAGTTCTTGTATAACAATAGTTATCAGGATACTGTTGGAATGACTTTATACGAGGCTCTTTACGGAAGAAAATGCAGATCGCTTCTTTATTGGGACGAGGTCAAAGAAGCTAGTCTGATTGGCCCAGAAATTGTGCAACAAACTACCGATAAGATCCAATTTATTCAGCAACGTATTTTGACAGCTCAGAATCGCCTGAAGAGTTATGCAGATGGTAGAAGGCGGGAGCTGGAATTTGAAGTTGGAGATGAGGTTTTCTTAAAAGTCTCGCTGTTTAAGGGAGTAATGAGGTTCGGGAAGCGGGGTAAGTTGACTCCGAGGTATGTTGGACAATTCCCGATCACGAAGCGAGTGGGTAAGACAGCGTATCAGTTAGAGATGCCAGCTTCGATGGAAGGGGTGCATAACGTGTTTCATGTATCGATGTTACGTAAGTGTCTGAGGGATCCATCGCACGTAGTGTTGCAGCAGGAGATTGATGTACAGCCTACGTTATCCTACGAGGAGAAACCAGTGGATATTTTGGACTATGCAGTAAAGAAGTTGCGCAACAAAGACATTCCACTGGTGAAAGTGTTGTGGCGTAACCACAACATTGAGGAGGCAACGTGGGAGCGACAGCAGGCTATGATGGAGCGCTATCCTGAACTCTTCAGGTACGTAAATTTTGAGGACAAAATTTTTGTAAGGAGGGTGGATTGTAACACCCAGGAATTTCTTATAACGTCTATAGGCCTAAGATTAATGGTTAGGGTGTTTAAAGTTAAGTGTTATTGGTTATTGGTTAGAAGAAAGAAAAGAAGTTGAATTGTCAAAACAAATGTGTTGAATAGTCAAAAGTATAGGTTGAAAATTCAAAGCATAATTGGACCAATAGAAAAGAAGAAGATTTGATGGAGATGTGGGAGAAATGGGATACTTTTCACGTTGGGATTCATAAAGGAAAAGAGAGGGTTTAATTGTAAAAATTAAAAACATTGGTGGAGGAAAGTTAAAAGAGGAATGAAAGTTTAGGTTAAAAAGGTAAAATGTGAGAAATTCTTCATCTTTTTCTCCTTTCTTCCCACGGTCTTGACAGCCATTGAAGCCCTCCATCTTCTCTCATTTCCTTCAATTTTGCAAGAGTTTTCAAGGTAAAATCACGTGGGGTTTTAGTTTAATGCTTGTTAGGGTAGATTTTTAAGGTTTTTAGGGTGATTTTGGAGAGTTTGGTTAGGGTTTGGAAAACCCTAACCATGAGGTCCGAATTTTTGGTTTTAAATGGTAGTTCTCTTCCCAAATTTCATGTTTTAGTTGTTAAATAGATTAGTGTAGGTGGTTTTGAGAGAGAAATGGAAGATTGGAAGTAAGTTGTGAAAAACCGGTTTTTAGAGCAAAGGGGGCCGGTTCTGTTTTTGCATTTCTGACTTGGCCAATGTATTTGGTTGGTTAATTTAAGTGTTTCAATGGATAGTAGACGTGTATAGGTTTACGGATTGGGGTGGCACGTCGAAATCCGTTGAAAAACGAGTAAGTTATGGCCGTTTGAAGTTAGATGGTAAAATTATGCATAAAATCGGGTTTTAAGGCTTAGGGTGTGGTTTGTCTAAATTATGGTGTAGTTTTGGTTAGTTTAGGTTTAAGAATTCCTTAGAGATTTATTAGTGACTTACTAAGTTAAGTTTTCGTTATTTTAGGTGATCGAGCGAGTGACTTATTGGACGAAGTGAGCAATTGAAAGTCGAGCAATCAGGTAAGTAGTGGATGCGTGTTTTGTTGCCTTCGGGCCTACACCATGGAACGGTAGGGATTGTTTGCTTGTTTGTTGTGTTTTTCTTTATGTCGAGCATCGTGTGACATGCATCATTGTTTTCTAACTACGAAACCACGTGTTTGGTATGTTTGAGCGGGTGAGAATGAAATGTAAAATAGGAAAATGGATATGCAACTTGGTCTCGAGTAGAATAGCCTCGTCGGGCAAGTGGCTCGTTGGAGCACCCCGTGAGGGATTCTACTAGAGATGTTATGCTAAATTGCGTAACGTGTCGGAAGTATGAATGCCTCGACCTGTTCGTGCTTGAAGGCACATTGAGGATTCTACGATCGATAGGGGAGGAGATTCGGTATGACCGTCCCGGATTGTTTAGGATGTGTGCCTCCGATCTTACTCCATGGGTCAAGGTGTGGCCGTCCTGGATTGTGTTGGGATGTGTACCTACTTGATTCACATGCAAGTGAAAGATAAATACAACCAGAATGAAAAGAAAACAATAGAGTGTGTAGAAACTGCATCCTAGGGTTGAGTCGAGCATGCATTGTTTTAATGTGCATTATTTCCCTACTTGCTAAGCATTAGGCTTATGTTTTGTGTTCTATGGTGTAGGTGACGAGATTTACTCAGGTGAGGTAGATGAGACAGCTCAGGACTAGGCAGCATTTGGTGATGCATGAAGTATGCCGGTGCGGGTTATTCTCGGGGCGTCACGACCACTTCCTCGGGTAGTTTATGGGAGTTTGATGTAGATAGTTTTGTAAGTATTTTTGAATTTTTGTGATCAGTATTTTGAGGACTGGTTTTTGTATAAATACTGGGAGTTTGAAACTATATGTTTTCCGGTTTTGGTTTCAGGTTTTGGTTTATATAATTTTAGGCGTTATGCCGCTCGTTTTGGTTTTAAAACAAACGACGTCGGGTTTAGTTTCTCTATTTTTCTTTCTTACTATTTTAAGTCGATTTTTCAAGATTTTTACGGGACACGGAGTTAAGGGTGTCGGGATTATGTGGTAAAAATTTTAGAATTTTTGGAAGTGTTTAGCTTGAAGAAAAATGATGAAAAGTGAGAAAAGGTGAAAAAAACATAAAAAATGGGCATGTTGGCGCGCTGGCAACACAGAGGGCGCCGAATGTTCGGCGCTGCGCGCGCGCAGGATGCTGCGCAGCGCGCTGCTGTGCGTGCGCAGCTGTTGGCAGCGGGCGCGGCGTGTGCGCGCCAGCACACCAAAAATAATTTTTTTTTTATTTTTTTTTCTATTTCCAACATGTTTTGACCCTACCTTTTCCGACGTATTTTAAACGTATTTTCCGCACGTTTTCCAATATTTTCCGAGGGTTCGAAAAACCCAAAAATCGAGTCAAAAATTTATTGAAAATTATTTTAAACGTCGTTTTAAACAAGGATTGGGTAAACAAAGTAGCACACCGAGTCAGGGCGGGTTCGGGGGCGTTACAAGTTCACAACCCTAAAACCGAAGAACGTTGAAAATGAGAAATGAAACAAAGCTGATGAGGATGCTATCATCATTTTGCATCTTGCTCTAGCAGATGGAATTTTGTCAAGTGTCAAGAAAATGATAACTGGCAAATAGATTTGGGATACGCTGACAAAACTATATGAGAAGAACTCATGACAAATTTCTTAAAAAGAAAATTATATACTCTTTGAATGTGAGAGTTGACAATAATGACAGACCACATCAATACTTTCAACACATTATTTTCTCAACTTAAAGCAATGGAGTACAAAATCGACTAAAATGAAAGAGCTTAACGTTTACTTCAAAGTTTGCTAGATTCATATGATCATCTCAATATAAATTTGTTTAACAATACTGTAAAGACAACATTGATGCTCAATGATATTGCAGTTACGGTTTTTGACTAAGAGAAAAGACGGAAGAACAATGAGCACTCTTTCATGGAGGCTTTATCAATAATGAGAGAGAGATCATCTCTGGAGCCAACAAGTTAGGAAGATCAAAGTCGAAAAATAAAAAGAGCGTTAAGTGTTATCATTGTAGCAAGATGGGCCACATGAAAAAATATTGTTGGAAGTTGAAGAAAGAACAAGACACATAAGGTGCTAAAGGAGAAACAAAGAGTACGACTTCAACTGCCTCTAAGGGTAAAGATGTCATTATATCTGAAGATGTTGTCAACCTCAGGATGAATGAACCATATTAAGTGTGTGACTCTATAGCATCTTATCATGTTACTCCAAAAGTTGAATATTTTACATCTTCAACCAGCGGTGATTTTGGCATTGTTAAAATGGAGAACAGTCACGTTTCTAGAATAATTGAAAAATGAGACATTTGTATCTAGACCAACACATAATGTGAGTTAGTGCTTAAAGATATCATACATGTTCCAGATATTAGACTAAATCTAATATCAGTCAGTGCTCTTGATGAGGCTCGTTACAAGAGTAAATTTCCTGGCAAAAAATGGGAGCTCAACAAAGGTTCGCTAATCATAACGAAAGGAATCAAAAAGTCTAGTTTGTATGTGACTCAAGTGACTGTGAAGGAAGAATAAGTAAATGTTGCACAAGATGACTCGTTCATTAAGTTATGGCACAAACAGCTTGATCACTGTGACGGCCCTAGACCCGATCGGGGCTGAGGAGCCATCACTCCAGACATTTTAAAATGTGACATATTTTTTTTTTGAACTTTGCTTTTAAGACTTTAACAGAAAACAAAATCGAAAGACAGGAAATTAGAAGACATATACAAGAAGATATGGACTACAGTAATAGAAGACAAAAGACAACAGGAGTCGGTGGACGTTTGAATTAAAAAGACAGAAACAGTAAGCACAGAAGTCCATGGACGTTTGAATTTAAAAGACAGAACAGAAGCCGTGGACGTTTGACAAAAAGGCAGTGACCGTGGACGTTTGACAAAAAGCAGTGACCGTGGACGTTTGACAAAAAGGCAGTGACCGTGGACGTTTAACAAAAAGGCAGTGACCGTGGAAGTTTGACAAAAAGGTAGTGACCGTGGACGTTTGAAAAAAAGCAGTGACCGTGGACGTTTGAAAAAAAGCAGTGACCGTGGACGTTTGACAAAAAGGCAGTTACCGTGGACGTTTGACAAAAAGCAGTGACCGTGGACGTTTGACAAAAAGGTGGTGACTGTGGACGATAACTTTGGACGATAACACTTAGCCGAATAAAAGACAGAAACCGAAAGCAAAATAGACAACAGAAATTGGAGGCAAAATGGACGACTGTTCACAGAACCAAATGAACAACTCTTTTACAGAAGGCGTGGACGACTTACTTCTTTTGACGCAGAAAACTTTGAACTTCTAAAACCCGATTCAAAACACAGTTTCAAAATACACTTGACAACATTACAGAGATAAAAAAAACAAAACAAACTGCATGGATAGCTCTAAAACTCGAGACAATCTATGCACAACCTGAAAGGAAGAGATTCCAAACAGTTCCAAAATACTTCAGAAAATACAACTGTTATAATAGAGGTTTTAAAAGACCTTAACATAGAGTCTATACATCGTTTTCAAATCTCAGAAACTGTACAGAACTTGACATACATATCCAGAATTCACCAAAACAGAAGTTTTTGAAACATAAACACAAAACTTTAAAACTTCACTCCCTCTGAGGCACAAAATCCTCATCCACGGGTTCCGTACCTACATCAGGGAGTTCACCTATGAGTCTAAAACTCAATAAGAACATGAAAAATGCAGTGATGCAAATGCTATGCATGAACTTTCAGAATACAGTGACAGTACATTACATTACATTTCACTGGAAGAGGGGTATAAGTGGGGCTTATAGAGGAACTGGCGAGTGCACTATCAGGCACATACAGTAATACAGAACATAACAGAAACAAGGGCCAGTCCCCGTCCTACACTTAATCGATACATTACATTCAGAATTTTTTTTATCTTTCTTAACTTTAAAACTTTTGCAGAAAGCATTTTGCATGAGTTTTTGGGAAAAATGTGTATGCATGGATGTTTACAGTACTTTAACTTAAAACAGCAAACAACAAGAATAAAACAGCAGAACATAAAGAGAAACGTAAATAACTTAGAACTTAACTCTAACCTTTCTACTCGAAACCACCCAATAGAAGTAAAACCTAGTATCTCCGTGATGTAAGGCTTTAAGGGCCAATCTACACACATGAACTTACTTGTTGCTGTAAAGTTGCAAGTCTTGAACGTCTCGGTTATACACGAACCTAAAACATGCACGTAAAGAAAATAAACAGAGCTGCAAATGCTAACTAATAATTTGGTAGAACATGTTCCAGACTCCATTCAAATCTTTAGAAAACAAACCAGCATGTTTTCATACAAAAACAGTGAGTTTTCTCAAAATATCATAACCTTAACTTCCACAAAACTCACATCTTAACTTGTCCAAACTCGTTAACTAGGTTAAATGATTACCTTTGCTGAAGGAAACAGAAGAAAACAGGATAAACAAGTTTTGAAAATTTGTCTCAGTCGTGTGGAGAAGAGAAAACAGAGGAGTGGAGATAAAATGAGAAGGTTTACGTAGAAGAGAAGAGAAGAGAAGGCAATAGGTAGGTTTCTCAGCAAGCTATGGACATTTGGCAACCATCCATTGGCTCTCCCCCACCTACCTTAATTTTTTTCCCAAATTACCCCTCCATGCATTTCTAACTAAAACATTATTTATTTAATCGATTCGGTTTCACGAATTACCCTCGTTCGATTAAAAACGTCGGTAATTTTCTTAAAAGCAGTCATTGCATTAATATCAGAGTAATTTCGTTTAATTATTCGGGAAATAATTACATAGGCAAAATGTCGGGTGTTACATTCCACCCATCTTAACAGAATTTTGTCCCCAAAATTTTCTTAAGTGAATAGCTCCGGATATTGGGCTCTAACATCTTGTTGTCTTTCCCATGTGGCTTCCTTTACGTTATGATTGCGCCATAAAACTTTCACCAATGGGACCACTTTGTTGCGTAGCACTTTGATTGAAGTATCCAAAATCTGTATGAGTCTTTCTTCATATGTCAGCGTTGGCATGATATCAAAGTCCACATGTTCCACGATCTGAGTTGGATCTCGTACACATTTTCTTAGCATCGAAATATGAAAAACGTTGTGAACTTCATCCATTGACGCTGGCAGCTGTAATCTGTACGCTATGCTTCCCACACGCTTCAAGATGGAAAAAGGTCCAATGAACCGTGGGCTGAGCTTTCCTTTCTTATCGAATCTCATTACGCCCTTGAAAGGCGACACTTTCAAGAATACTTCATCGCCCTCAGCAAACTCTAAGTCTCTTCTCCTATAGTCCGCGTAACTCTTCTGTCGACTCTGAGCAATTTTTATTCGTTGTTTAATAGCAGCAATCACCTCGGACATCTGCTGTAATAACTCAGGGCCGATAAGCTTGGCTTCTCCGACTTCATCCCAATACATTGGGGATCTACACTTCCTGCCATAAAGAGCTTCATATGGAGCCATGCCGATCGTAGCCTGGTAGCTATTATTATAAGCGAACTCCACTAACGACAAGTATCTACTCCAAGGAGCATGAAATTTCAGCATGCACGACCTTAACATATCCTCCAGTATCTGAATCGTTCTCTCGGATTGTCCATCAGTGAATGAAACGCCGTGCTAAAGTCTAACTTGGTACCCAAGGAGTGTTGCAAGCTTTTCCAGAACCTTGACGTGAATCTAGGGTCCCGGTCAGATACAATTGATACTGGCACCCCATGTAGCTTGATGTTCTTGCTAATGTAAAGCTCTGCATACTGATCCATGGAGAACGTCGTCTTCACAGGTAGAAAATGGGCTGATTTTGTCAATCTGTCTACTATGACCCATATGCTATTATGGCCCTTAGCCGTCCTCGGTAGGCCAACAACGAAGTCCATAGTGATATTCTCTCACTTCCATTCAGGGATCGGAAGAGGCTGAAGCGCTCCACCTGGTCGTTGATGTTCAGCTTTGACTTGTTGACATATCATGCAAGACTCCACATACTTGGCTACTTCGTTCTTCATATTTGGCCACCAGAAGTGAAGTTTCAAGTCTTGATACATCTTCGTGCTTCCAGGATGCACAAAGAAAGAAGACGAGTGGGCTTCCGATAAAATGTCCCTTCACAGCTCTTCGTCTCTCGGAACATACCACCTATCTTTGAACTTCAGAATACCATCTCCCGAATAACTGAAATCGGAAGAGCCCATAGGCAACTTGCTTACTATATCAGTCATTTCCTTTGAATTGGTCTTTTTGGCTTCTTTAATTCGGTCCAGGATGGTGGGTTGTAGTGTCAAGTCTGCTAGCATGGCCGATAGGCCAGAAACTATCTCCATATCGAACTTCTGAATCTCTGTCCTCAAAGGCATTGATACGGCCGACATAGCTGGTTGCATAGTAGCTGGCATCCTGCTCAATGCATCGGCTACCACGTTAGCTTTCCCCGAGTGGTATTTAATCTCAACATCGTAATCTTTCACAAATTCTAACCACTACCTTTGTCTCATGTTTAACTCTTTCTGGGTAAATATGTACTTCATGCTTTTGTGATCCGAAAACGCCTCACATGATTGTCCATACAAGTGGTGTCTCTATACCTTCAGTGCATAAACAACTGCCACTAACTCCAGATCGTGAGTAGGGTAGTTTTGCTCATGACTCTTCAATTGTCTGGATGCGTATGCCACAACTTTCCCTTCTTGCATTAATACACATCCCAAGCCAACCTTGGACGCATCACAGTATACGCTGAATTTGCCGTCTTCAACTGTCAATACTAACAAAGGAGCAGTGGTCAACTTCTGTTTAAGTGTCTGAAAACTCACTTCACAAGCTTCAGACCACTTGTACCTGGTATCCTTCCTCGTTAAGCTGGTCATAAGCTTTGCTATCACAGAAAATCTATTGATAAACTTTTTGTAATAACTAGCTAACCCGATAAAAATCCGTACCTCACTGGCATTTCTCGGTCTCAGCCATTCTTTCACTGCCAGAATCTTGGCTGGATCCACGGACACTCCTTCTGCAGTCACCACATGGCCTAAGAAGTTAATCCTGCTCAACTAGAATTCACATTTTGATAGCTTGGCGTACAATTGGTGTTGTTTCAGAGTTGATAGCACAATTGCCAAGTGCTCCTCGTGCTCGGCCTCACTCGTAGAGTAGACCAGGATGTCGTCGATGAAGACGATTACAAATTTATCCAAGAGATCCTGGAATATCCTGTTCATCAAGTTCATATATGCTACCGGGGCATTAGTCAACCCAAACGACATCACTAAGAACTCATAGTGCCCGTATCTGGTCCTGAAGGCAGTCTTTGAAATATCACTGGCCCTGACCTTCAATTGATAATAACCAGAGCGCAAGTCAATCTTCGAGAATACCCGAGCTCCTTGTAGCTGGTCAAATAAATTATCGATCCTCGGCAACGGGTACTTATTCTTGATAGTTAACTTGTTCAGCTCACGGTAGTCGATACACATACGTAGGGACTCATCCTTCTTTTTAACAAATAAGACGGGAGCACCCAACTGAGAGAAACTAAGGCGTACAAACCCCCTGTCCACAAGTTCTTTTAGCTGAGTCTTCAACTCCTTCAGCTCAATTGGCGCCATACGGTACGGGTTCTTTGATACTGGTTCGGCACCAGGACATACGTCAATTTCAAACTCAATCTCACGATCCGGTGGCAACCCCGGCAAGTCATCTAAGAATACCTCTGAGAAGTTTTGAACTACCGGAATATTTTGAAGTTCCACCTCATCTTGCCTTTGAACATCTACTACGTGGGCAAGAAATCCGACGCATCCTGACCTCATCAGCTGTTTAGCTTTTAAGGAGGATATAACAGGCATAGTGTATTCTTTTGGTATAGCCTGATAGGAGAACTCCTCCTCTTTCGGGCGCTTAAACGACACAAGTCCGGACCTGCAATTGGTGGTGGCATGATGTCCAAATAGTCAATCCATCCCCAGAATAACATTGTATCCCTTCATACCGATGACGATGAGGTTGGCATATAATTTCTGGTCTCCAATTGACACTATATCACCCTGCACTGCCTGCTCAGAGTGCATAAACTCTTTGGATGGTAGCATGACACTGTAGGGCTGACCAGACGGCAAAATTCTTAACTTCTTATCTATGAAATCCCTTGCCACAGACGAATGTGTGGCCCCCGTGTCCAACAGAGTATAAGCAGGTGTATTACATATCAAAATTGTACTTGTAATTGCTGTGTGCTGGGCGACATCATCATCATCCTCTATCATTGCAAAAACTCTTGGCACGACATGATTTGGTCTCGTGTCGGGCATCGGGCAATCCCAGACATGATGGCCCTCCTTGTCACATCGGAAACAATGGCCTGTAAGGAGCCTGCATTCTCCTCTGTGACTCTTCTGGCATCGCGGGCATACGGGAAGCTGAGGAGCTCCCATTGGTCTCTTTCCCTTGTCATGATAAGTGATGTCTCATTGGGCCTTTTAATGCCCCTGTTCTGTTGCTGTTGAGGTTGCAAATTTTGACCCCTTTGTTGTTGTTGTTGAGAGGCATCACGAAGGAATCTCTTCGACAAATCCCTCTGTCTCTGGGACTTTATTTCTAAAGCCTCCAACTGATAAGCCTTAGCCACCACTCTCGGGTATGGTGCTTCATCAAATCCCCCGGTTATGATCCTTCGTAAAAGGTCCATCTTCAGACCCTGAATAAACTGGTGTACCTTATTCTCATCGGTGTCCACCAAATGTGTTGCATAGCGGGACAAGGACTCAAACTTCTGAACATATTCAGCCACTAATCCGTATTGTCGTAGCCGAGAGAATTCAACCAACTTTTCCTTCCTCACTCTGTGGTCGAAATACTTCTCATAAAAGATATTCTTGAATCCCTCCCAGCTTAATGCGGTCTGTATCCCACCAAAATCCAGCATTCTTGGTGAGATGAAACGTGACACATGTAACCTTCTTGCTCTCCTCCACCTTGGCATAGTTGAACATTTGTTCAATCTGCCGAACCCATTCCTCAGCGTGAGCTGGATCCGTCGATAATCCATCAAACATTGGCGGTTGGAGTCGCCGGAACCTATCTCCACTGGTGTCACGCGGAGCATTACCATGATTTTTATTTCCGTTATCTTCTCTGGACATCAAGCATTCCACCATGTGGGACTGTACACCCACCAGCTCAGTTAATCGGTCAATGGCATGAGAACTTTCGCTTGCTTCATCCTGTTGTCCTCTCACCATTTCTAAGAAAACCCTATAAACAGAATAACCAAATTTAATAAACAGAACTTTGACGGAAATTTAAACACTTACAGTTGGTGGAGCGATCTCTTATGGCGGGTTGTGCAACCAGACATTTCTCCAGAACCGCTTTTAAAACCTGGAGGCTTTGATACCATAACTGTGACGGCCCCAGACCCGATTGGGGCCGAGGAGCCATCACTCCGAAAATTTTAAAATGTGACATATTTTTTTGGGAAAAGTTCAATTTAGTACCCAACGTATGTGGTCAGTGGTCATTTGGTCCTTAACGTTTATTTTTAACCCAATCAAATCCTATCGTATAAAACGTTTGCAATTCAAACCCTCCCGTCAATTTTTCAGTTAAATTTGACAGATTCTTTTCAAAATTCCCAAATTACCCCTCTCTCTCTCTCTCTCTCTCTCTCTCTCTCTCTCTCTCCCCTTTAATTCGCAGATCACTCTCATCAAACCCAACACCCAAAAGAAAGCTACGCCCCCCTCTAAATCGAAGGTTTGTTCCCATAAATAATTCTTTGTTGTGAATCTCTTCTCGTTCTTCTTTGTCGCCACTTTGAATAGCCCTGATAGATTCAGCCCTGAAGACATCAAAATTATGTCGAATGCGTTCATCACTGGAACGTTGTTTTGCAGTTTACAATTCAAAAACGATTCGGTGAGAGAATTTTCTTCTTCGCAGTGTTTATGAAGCTTTGATTGGATGGATTTTTTGAACCAGGAGTTTCGCATGAGAGCTTCTATGCTCATCCTGGATTTTGGATTCGGATCGAGGAGCTGAAATATTAGGTGCTTTGTCGGCTTTGAGATCCAGTCCGAAAATTGTTTATGGGAACAAACCTTCGATTTAGTCATTTCAATTCTTATCAAATCGATTTTTCACAACTCAACAAGCGCAGAGAGAGAGGAGAGAGATGAGGAGATGGGAGAGAGAGAGAGATGAGAGAGAGAGGAGAGAGAGAGACGAGAGAGAGAGAGAGAGAGAGTAATTAGGAATTTTGAAAAGAATCTGTCAAATTTAACTGAAAACATTGACGCTGAGGGTTTTGAATTGCCAAACGTTTTATACGATAGGGTTTGATTGGGTTAAAAATAACGTTAGGGACCAAATGACCACTGATCTATACGTTGGATACTAAATTAAATTTTTCCCTTTTTTTTTTTTTTTGAACTTTACTTTAAGGACTTAACATAAAACAAAATCGAAAGACAGGAAATCAGAAGACATATACAAGAAGATATGGACTACAGTATAGCAGACTGAAGACACTAGAAGTCGGTGACGTTTGAATTACAAAGACAGAGAACAGTAAGCACAGGAGTCCATGGACGTTTGAATTTAAACAACAGAACAGAAGCCGTGGACGTTTGAATTTAAAAAACAGACAAGCCGTGGACGTTTGAGCAAAAAGGCATTGACCGTGAACGTTTGACAAAAAAGGCAGTGACCGTGGACGTTTGACAAAAAGCTGTGACCGTGGACGTTTGACAAAAAGGCAGTGACCGTGGACGTTTGACAAAAAGGCAGTGACCGTGGACGTTTGACAAAAAGGCAGTGACCGTGGACGTTTGACAAAAAGGCGGGGACCGTGGACGATAACTTTGGACGATAATACTTAGCCGAATAAAAGACAGAAATCAAAAGCAAAATAGACAACAGAAACTGGAGGCAAAATGGACGACTGTTCACAGAACCAAATGAACAACTCTTTTACAGAAAGCGTGGACGACTTACTTCTTTTGACGCAGAAAACTTTGAACTTCTAAAACCCGATTCAAAACACAGTTTTAAAACACACTTGACAACATGACAGAGATAAAAAAAAAAAAACAAACTGCATGGATAACTCTAAAACTCGAGACAATCTATGCACAACCTCAAAGGAAGAGATTCCAAACAGTTCCAGAATACTTCATAAAATACAACTGTTATAACAAAGGTTTTAAAAGACCTTAACAACATAGAGTCTATACATCGTTTTCAAATCTCAGAAACTGTACAGAACTTGACATACATTTCCAGAATTCACCAAAACAGAAGTTTTTGAAACATAAACACAAAACTTTAAAACTTCACTCTCTCTGGTCAGGAATATGTCTAGCTGCCACAACCATCCCCGAAAGCTCACGCCACCAGCCACTTATTCGTCGGCCTGAGGCACAAAATCCTCATCCACGGATTTCGTACCTACATCAGGGAGTTCACCTATGAGTCTAAAACTCAATAAGAACATGAAAAATGCAGTGATGCAAATGCTATGCATGAACTTTCAGAATACAGTGACAGTACATTACATTACGTTTCACTGGCAGAGGGGTATAAGTGGGGCTTGTAGGGGAACTAGTGAGTGCACTATCAGGCACATACAGTAATGCAGAACATAACAGAAACAGAGGGCCAGTCCCCATCCCACACTTAACCGATACATTACAGTTAGATTTTTTTTTATCTTTCTTAACTCTAAAACGTGTGCAGAAAGCATTTTGCATGAGTTTTCGGGAAAAATGTGTATGCATGGATGTTTACAATACTTCAACTTAAAATAGCAGACAATAGGAATAAAACAGCAGAACATAAAGAGAAACGTAGATAACTCAGAACTTAACTCTAACCTTTCTACTCGAAACCACCCAATAGAAGTAAAACCTAGTATCTCCGTGATGTAGGGCCTTAAGGGCCAATCTACACACATGAACTTATCTGTTGCTGTAGAGTTGTAAGTCTTGAACGTCTCGGTTATACACGAACCTAAAACATGCACGTAAAGAAAATAAACAGATCTGCAAATGCTAACTAATAACTTGGTAGAACATGTTCCAGACTCCATTCAAATCTTTAGAAAACAAACCAGCGTGTTTTCATACAAAAACAGTGAGTTTTCTCAAAATATCATAACCCTTAACTTCCACAAAACTCATATCTTAACTTGTTCAAACTCGTTAACTAGGTTAGATGATTACCTTTGCTGAAGGAAACAGAAGAAAACAGGAGAAACAAGTTTTAGACAATAATAATACCGCCGCTATAAAACGTGGAGAGTACTGATCAGAATAATTTTCGAGAAAGACTATACTGGACAATCTTCTAGATAGAATTACATTTCCAAGTAAGTTCCTAGGAAAGGTTGGGGGGATCACAAACTATCCCACTTAAAATCCAGTCTCCTAGACAAAACTCACTTACACAGTATAATTACACTACTAAATAAGCAGTACGAGAAACGATAGCAGATGCAGTCTGAAAAATGCCAGGAATATTTTTACGTACCGTAAAAATATAACGGCCAAGAAGTAAGAAAAATAATGGCTAAAATGAACACCAAGAATTTTTACATGGAAACCTAAATCAGGAAAAAACCACAAGGACCGAGTCCAGAAAGATCTCACTATGAAAAATAGGATTTACAATATTTTTCTAGATATCTAATATTCTAGAAAATATCCACTAAGAGAAATCATTATTCTTAGAATTCTCACTGTATTCAAAAGTACTTCGCTTATGTTTCGCTCACCCTTTTTTTTCCTCCCACAAACTCTCTCTATTTTCTCTCCCTCTTCTCACAGAAGAAACCCTCTGCAGCTTCTCTTTGTTATTGGGATAAATTTTCCTTCATCAGGAACTCTCTATTTATAAAAAGAGTTCCTCACAAGAGGACAATCACCAGTAAAATTTGAAGATCTTGCTGAAGAGTGAGGTGCAAAAGACAAAAATTTTCTTTTGTACTTCATTGATGAGGTGAGTTCCTTATCATAATGGAAGGACCCCACAAATTTTTTCCTCCCAATTTATGGTGAGGTATCTATAATTATAATGAATTTCTACAGAATTTGGATTTATTTCTCTGTAAGATTTTTGTAATAGTGTCTGAGTCAAAATAAAATTTAAATTAAATTAACTGTAAAATAATAAATAAATAGAATACAGTAATTTATTAATATCCCTTTTCTTGTTGCTCGCTCCAGTAATTGAACACTTTGTTTTTCTCGTCTTCTTCGCCCTGCTCTCTCTCTCTCTCTCTCTCTCTCTCTCTGTGCCTACTGTGAACTTAAGCCTACCATTTTAGCCCTAGCCTTTATTGAGTCGAATCCATTCTCTGCTCTTCCATTTCAGGATGCAGACCATAGGGCGAGGAGATAATAATCTAATTTTCTCACTGAATCTTCCTTCTCTCTCTCTGATCGGAGGGCGGGTTTGTTTATTTTAATGCTCAAAGCCAAACCCGTCTTCCAATTCCAACCCTCGGCAGGTACAAGTACAACTATGAGATACTGAGTAGAATCCTACCAAGCCTTGTCCACAACAATGTTAATCCCTTCACAAAACCTCTTCACAATTTCACCTTCGCGTTTCAACTCACACTATGCCTCCTCGATTAAGAGGTGTCCTAGTTCTAGATTCTCCTTCTCAATTAACTCCGAATGCGGGAAGAATTTCCCGCATTTTCAAATTCCGAAGCACGTGTTCCTGTATCCTCTCGATTTGAGGTCTTTGGGAAACCGGCGGTATCGTCTTGGAGTTTTTGAATCTGAAGGTGTGGTTCAGACAGAAAGTAGCTTAGGTGATTTCAGTTTTGATCATTTCCTGTCGATTGCAGAAGTATTGTGCCTTGTTTCTGTAGCAGTTATTTCAATAGGATTTGCTGTGAATCACGCTCTGTCGGACACAAAGAAGACCTTCCCGGCAGTCATTGGGGAGAAGAACCTTGTTTTGGGAATTTTACTTTTGGTTTGCGGGGTTGCCATCGGGGCGTGGATTCGGAGACGGCAATGGAGGCGGATATCTGGACAGAGTGTGAAGGGTGCCTTTGAGGCTAACTTAGTGCAGAGGATTGAGAAATTAGAGGGAGATCTGAGAAGCTCTTCCACTTTGATACGCTCATTGTCGAGGCAGCTTGAGAAGCTGGGAATAAGGTTCAAGCTTTTCCGCAAGGCTCTTAAAGATCCTATTGCTGAGGTAAAGAAATATTGGATCTCTGATAAATTTCTTTTCGATTTAATTGAGGAATTCCATTAGTATGATTACAAACAGTATTCCAACATTACACTCAGAAGATCTGGTGACAATTTTTTGTAATTTAGTTTTTCATTTACCAAAGAATTTTAACTATGTGTTGTTATTTTAAGTGGTAAACTTGGTCTTGCTAGATATTCGTTTGTTACTATTCTCAGTTCTTTGTTCTTTGCTCAAGACTGCAGCTTTGGCTCATAAAAATTCTGAGGCCACTAGAGCTTTAGCACTGCAAGGGGAAATTTTGGAGAAGGAACTCGGAGAAATCCAAAAGGTTTTGCTGGCTATGCAGGTAAAATCAATACCAAATTTGACGATCCAAATCTGTTCAAGACAAGTTTCTTGCTAGAATTCTGTAAAAATAGGACTAGTTACTGTGATTAGAGAAGACGATTTGGAAGTACTAAAGCATTTGTAACTTGTCATAAAAATGGTGGCATCAGATTTGGACTGATCGTTTGAGTTCTTGGTGTGTAGGAGCAACAGGCAGAAGCAACTGGAGTTGATTCTGGCAATTGGGGAAGATGGGGAAGATGTTGGAAGGCAAGCAGGAAGTTAAGGATTTAAAACAGAGAGAAGCTCAACGGTCTAAACCTTCTTCACTGTAGCAGCGTTGTTATTTCACCTTGAAAATATATCTTACTCCTGCAATTTGGCCAATATTTTGAAGGATGGATTTGAAATTGGATATAGCTACACGTTTGATTTATCATCCTTTCCTTCCAAATGAATGAAGATTTTCTTTCTCTTTTCCAATAAATTACTTAACTATTATCTTATCGATAAGGCCGGCTTGACCATGCTCGACATCCTATATTTATTATTTAAATATTTATTTGATACCATCATAATTTTATCAATG